>QLTV01001698.1:11708223-11729275 GCA_003457575.1 Thermophis baileyi
ATAGGGCGCCTCCCTTTGGGCTCTCCTCCGCCCCAAGGGTTTTCACCAAAGTGTTGGCGGCTCTGACGGCCCACCTGCATTCCATTCCCGTGCGTGTCCAGTGTTACCTGGACGATATTCTGGTACACGCTCCATCTAAAGATCTTGCGCTTCAGCACCTCCAGGTAACTATCTCTGTGCTGGAACATCACGGGTTTTCTATTAATATAGATAAAAGCCAATTGTTTCCCTCCACTTCTATTGTTCATTTGGGAACGGTTATAGACTCCCTAGCTTGCAGGATTTCCCTTTCCCAGGAACGCCAGGATGGTTTAAGGGTCCTAGCTTCACAGGTCATCAGGGAGCGTAGGGTTTCCGTCTCGGTGTTGTCCACCCTTCTGGGGAGGATGATATCTTGTATAGCCATCACCCCCTGGGCTCACCTGCACTCTAGGGAACTGCAGTGGTTCCTTCTCCCTTTTCAGAAAGCAGACAAGGGGTCTTCGATGCGCAAGGTATTGGTCCCTCCTCGAGTTCGCCACTCTCTCATTTGGTGGCAGACGTTGGCCATTTCAAAGGGGTCCCTCTTCAAGGATCCGTCCAGGGTTACCGTGACTACAGATGCCAGCCTCTCCGGATGGGGCACCCACTGCAAGGGGCACATGGCCCAGGGTCGCTGGACAACAGTCGAGGCCCAGTGCTCTATCAATTGGCTGGAGCTGCGGGCCCTCTCCTTGGCTCTCTGCCAATTCTACCATCTGGTGAAGGCAGAGCATGTCCTGGTCCTTACGGACAATATTACTACAAAGGCCCACATCAACCGCCAGGGGGGCACCCGGTCCAGGGCTCTCATGACCGAGGCGCTGAAGTTGGGGCTGTGGTCGGAGAAACATCTCCTATCGCTGATGGCCGACCACATATCCGGGGTGGACAACGTTCAAGCGGACAGGCTGAGCCGGTCATTGGTGGAACAAGCGGAATGGCGCCTGGATCCCCAAATTTTTCGTTCCATAACGGGCCGGTTTGGCACCCCCCTCATGGACCTCTTTGCCACCCCGGACAACACTCAGCTCCCGCGGTTTTTCTCCCGCTTTCGCTCTCCGGGAGCGGAGGGAGTCAATGCTCTTCAGAGCACCTGGCCACGGGGCCTTCCCGCCATTGCCGGTCGTGCCGCTGGTCTTGCGGAAGATGTTGGACGAGAGGGTGGAGCTCATTCTTCTCGCCCCGTTTTGGCCGAGGCAGCCATGGTTTGCGGAGCTCAGGGCGTTGTCTACCATGACCCCGTGGACACTCCCGGTCTCCGAAACCCTACTCAGTCAAGGGTCCATGTACCACCCGGACCCGCACCACTGTCGTCTGACCGCCTGGCGATTGAGCGGTGCGCCCTGAGCCGGCAACAATATGATCAGGATGTCATCCTTACCATTCAGGCAGCGCGACGGCCCTCAACGCAGAGACTTTCCTCTTCGACTTGGAGGACGTTTTGCGCCTGGTGTGCGTCAGAGGGCATCTCTCCCCTGAGCGTTCCTCTTCCTACGATCCTAAAATTCCTTCTTCTCGCCCCGTTTTGGCCGAGGCAGCCATGGTTTGCGGAGCTCAAGGCGTTATCCACCATGGCCCCGTGGACACTACCGGTCTCCGAAACCCTACTCAGTCAAGGGTCCATGTTTCACCCGGCCCCTCACCCCTGTCGTCTGACCGCCTGGCGATTGAGCGGTGCGCCCTGAGCCGGCAACAATATGATCAGGATGTCATTCTTACCATTCAGGCGGCCCGACGGCCCTCCACGCAGAGAATTTACTCTTCGACGTGGAGAACGTTTTGCACCTGGTGTGCGTCAGAGGGCATCTCTCCCCTGAGCGTTCCTCTTCCTAAGATCCTGAAATTCCTTCAGGCAGGCCTGGCCAAGGGACAGTCGCCGAATACTCTGCATCGCCAGGTGGCGGCCCTCTCATCAGTATTGTCATGTGGTCATCTGGACTCCCTATCGCAGTTTCCGACGGTTCGTCAGTTTCTCAAGGGCGCTTCGAATTTGCGACCGCCTGTGATACACAGATATCCCACGTGGGATCTTCCCAAAGTTCTCAAGTCCCTCATGGGTCCGCCCTACGAGCCTCTTTGGGAGGCCTCCCTCCGTCATCTTTCTTTCAAGGTGGCCTTTTTCCTGGCAATTACTTCGGCCAGGAGGATTTCGGAGCTATCCGCTCTTTCTGTCCGGGACGATCTATGTATTTTTCACCCGGACCGGGTGGTGCTACGGTTGGACCCCTCCTTCATTCCGAAGGTGAATTCTGCCTTTCACCGGGCGCAGGAGCTTGTGTTGCCCTCCTTTTGCGCCCGTCCCAAACACCCTGCTGCAAGAATTTGGCATACCTTGGATGTGCGGAGGGCTGTGGCCAGGACTCAGCCCTTTCGGAAGACGGAAGTGCTCTTGGTAGCCTTCCTTCCTCAGTCGTTGGGCCTAAAAGTCTCTCCCACAACTGTGGGCAGGTGGATCCGAGGTACTATTGCAAAGGCCTATGAACTTTCCTCTATTCCACATCCGGCGGGCATCACCGCCCACTCGACTTAAAGCGCTGCCACTTCGGCGGCTTGGTCGACTCAATCTACGCTGGAGGAGCTGTGTCGAGCGGCCACTTGGAGTTCGCCATCACAATTTATCCGGCATTATAAAATTGATAGGTATGCATGTGCTGATGCTGACTTTGGAAGGCGGGTACAATTTATCCGACATTATAAAATTGATAGGTATGCATCGGCTGATGCTGCCTTCGGAAGGCGGGTGCTCCAGCGAGTTCTGGAGGAAGGTTCTTGACTTTTGGACTGTGCCCTCCCAATGGGACAGGGGCTTTGGTATGTCCCATCCTGACTGCTGGCTCCTCCCACGATGGAGAAGGGGCGTTGGTCTTACCTGAGACGCCTCTTCTCATCAGGAGGAGCCAGCAGTCAGTCCCTCCCCTTTCTTTCTTTCCTTTTTGGTCCGTTACTCACCTGTGGACTGCTTGCTGGAACCGTTTTGCAGACACAAATTTTTTTTCTGGAAGTGAGCTCCCCCCAGTGGGGCATTTGGATTGGTTGCCACACCGAGTCTGGTCTTCGGCATCGTCAATAACTGGGGTCTGACAGGGCGGATCCCGGCAAAGTAACAAGAATTAACAGACTCGGTCCTCATCGCTGAGTGGTTGAGGACACCCATCCTGACTGCTGGCTCCTCCTGATGAGAAGAGGCATCTCAGGTAAGACCAACGCCCCTTATCGTTTCTGGTAACCCTTAATGGACTGTTGTTGACCAGGACTGAATGATGGGACTTTAAATATTTGTTTATAGAAAAGAGAAGAGATATAGGAAGAAGCGATCTTTTCTTCTATTTTCAGATAAAGTAGTGTGTTCATAGGAAAGGGAAGGAATACAAAGTTGGTTTAGTTTAGATAGATAGATGATAGATAGATAGATAGATAGATAGATAGATAGATAGATAGATAGATAGATAGATAGATAGATAGATAGATAGATAGATGATAGATAGATGATAGATGATAGATGATAGATGATAGATGATAGATAGATAGATAGATGATAGATAGATGATAGATAGATATATAGATATAGATAGATAGATAGATAGATAGATAGATAGATAGATAGATAGATAGATAGATAGATAGATAGATAGATAGATGATAGATAGATGATAGATGATAGATGATAGATGATAGATGATAGATAGATAGATAGATGATAGATAGATGATAGATAGATATATAGATATAGATAGAATAGGTGATAGAGAGAGAGAGAGAGAGAGAGAGAGAGAGAGAGAGAGAGAGGATAGAGAGAGGAGAGAGAGGAGAGATGATGGCAGACAGACAGATAGGAATAGATAGATGACAGAGAGAGGGAGGGAGGGAGGGAGACAGGAACTCTTAATGGACCTTTTGCTGATCACATCGAATGATGAGGCTTTAACAAATTGTTTATAGATAAGAGATGAGGTAATAGGAAGGTAGTGTTGTATTTTCAGAGAAGGTCATAAATTACTCATGTTGTTTGTACTTGCTGGGATGAAGGAGGAAGTTATTTCTTTATATATTTATTTTCTTTTGCTTTACTATATTCTTCTATATTTTATTTTCTGCACTTTCTGGCTTTTCATTCTTTCATACTTTTTAGTTTGTATTAGTTTTTTATCTTTGTAATTGAAATTTTAATAAAAATATTACTTTAAAAAATGTGGCCACGAAAACTTCACAGACTTGTTTCTGTAGTCACCAAGGGTCAGAATTGATTTGATGGACCATAACAACAATGACAGATATTTTTGAAAGTAACAATTGAATCAGTTGCAGGTCTGTCCTAATAGACCAGCCTGGATAAGATAATCTCAAAATTATTCCAGAAATGTATAATGCTTTTTTTTAAAGTCTGCATTCTTTGTTCAGAAGAGGAAAAAACCTTTTAAAATGCTTATAAATAATTACTAAAACATTACCAATTGTTATGCAAACTTAGAAAAGGAGAACTTTTGTACTAGCTTTACTGTCACTCTTCTTATAGAGTCCCTTCTAGAAAATTAGATGGGAATTTTCAAAAGATGTGAAACTAATAAATGAAAAGTTTCAGTGATATCAGTCGGCTACAGCATACTGAAGCAAGGAGGTCCTAAAGTATAACCAATTTCAAATCAGTTCTTTGCATCACATCTCAAAAGTCAAAGCAAAATTTTGGAATGCTTTCCAACATTCTTCTATAGAGTGTGGCATCCTGCTTCTTACAGATTTTGAATGTGATGCACAGATTCATTTTTAGAAAGTTCCTTATGCGCGGACAATCTACTCTCTAGTCAGGATGACATACATAGACTGGCAGTTTCTCAGGACATGCCAGAGACCAGACATTGAATGTTCTGCATGTAAGTCCAAACTTCTAGTGCTGAGATATAATTCTTCCCCAAATTTAAATGTGATTTCAGGCTGTGTATAATTAGAATGTGGTGAAGAGAAAAACTAACCATATATGATTTGGCATACATGGTGGATAGTACATGTCTTCTTTGCTGCAAGACATATGTGGGAAACGGAACATATACATCTTTCCATTCCATAAGTAGTAAGCAGCATAATATATTTCTAGCATTGAAACTAAGTTATCTTGGTTGACTCTAGAAATTATTCTGAGCAATTTGGAAGAAGAATGGAGCATTATAATAATGAATGTGTTGTAATGAGTTAACACAGTGGGCTAAAATGCTGATGCTCTCATGAAGCTCACAAGATACTTTGGGCTGATCATTATCCTCAGCTCTTTAGAATAATATTTAGAGAGGAAATGCAGATGTCTGTAGTGAAAAATGTACTAATTACTGTATATTTATGTCTTCCTTCTAAAATGGAAATGTCTTCCTTGAGTTGTCTTCTGGCAAATCCTTTCACAGCAAATATATCCCCTATTATACCCTCCTCTTAGCTTTTTTCTTCCTTTATCAGGATAGTCATGGAAAAAAAGGAAGTACTGGCATGCAAGGTTACTGCCAAACAGGAGTCCTGGAAGTTGCCCAATTGTTCTGGATGTTCCAGAAAATATGGAGGGCTACAAAAAGTTCTTTCGTGTTTCAAACAAATGAAAGAGTCACTAAGAATTCCATAACAGGACATAAACCACACACGTTTGCCCTAATAGACAGGATAGTGTTGTTAAAATGGGATAATTTTTATCAAGAAAGTTATGCAGATGAAAATTACTATCCTCAAATTGCAATCTGAACTCATCACTTTGTTCTTAATTTAAAAAGAAACATTAAAATAATGGAACTCTGTTGTTGCAGGGAAAGATAGCAATAGCACTTAGACTTATATACCGCTTCACAGTGCTTTACAGCCCTCTCTAAGCGGTTTACAGAGTCAGCATATTGCCCCCAACAATCTGGGTCCTCATTTTACCGACCTCAGAAGGATGGAAGGCTGAGTCAACCTTGAGCCAGTCAGAATCGAACTGCTGGCAGTCAGCAGAATTAGCCTGCAATATTGTATTCTAACCACTGCGCCACCACAGCTCTTATAAGATAATGGTAACCATGCCCCTCAATCATCAACTGTACTTGAGGAGGGGAGGAAATGAGTGAAACTGAATATTTATGTATTTTTAATTTTTTAGCATATGTGGAACAAAACATACTTTGATTTAATGTAAATTGAATTAATATTAATTACATAAACTAGTTAATATGATTGCTCTCCAAATATTTATTAATTTCCTACAGTCACATTCTGTCATTGACCTCTGATTCTCAAAGGAACTCCAGGAGATGAAGCACCAGAAGAGATGCAAGAATATCACTGGAGAAAGACAAAGAGCTAATCTGACTCAATATAGGTAAGAGCCTTTATTACCCTATAGCACAGGTGTCAAACTCGGGCCGTCACATTGCCGTCACGTGATGTATCGCGATGTTTTTCCCCTTCACAGAGCTGGAGTGGGCGTGGCCTGCTCTTATTGCATCTACAGAGGATTATTTCAGGCATGTATTGGATAAAGATACTTGGATTAACTTTGAATTGGACTCTAGTTGTGTAAGTCTGGTAGTATTGACTGAGATACAGTCTGGCAAAAAACAGGGAAGAGTTTCTCATATTACTAATATTTTATTATCTGGGAAAAGTTTGAGCTTTCTAGCACCAAGAAAGTGGACAGGATCGTCAGAGCTGTAACCAAAGTCACCTATATATTAGATCCATGTCAGTCCTGATTGGTCAAGGCTTCCAAGGAGGTGACATATGGTATATATAGAGCCAAGTGGTGATGAATTCATCCTTGAGGGAGGGGTGATTCTGCTTGCAATTATGGAGGCAATAGTCTACCCACTTCTCAAGAAGCTATTGCTGGGCCCAGTGGTGTTGGACAATTTCTGACCCATATCAGAAACCATAAACTTCCCTTGTTGAGATGATTATTGAGCTGCAGTTTCTGAGGGCTCTGGAAGTCACAGATTATCTAAATCTATTAGATTTCAAGCCTGGATAGAATGCCAAAACAGCATTGATTTTGTTTGTTGATAACTTATTTTAGGACAGAATGGGAGCATCCTGGTGCTGTTCGAACTCTCAAGGCCCTCTGGTAACATTGATCGTGATGTTGTTCACGATTAGCTCGGCAGGTTGAAAGTGAGAGGCACAGGTTACAGTGGTTTTCGTTCTTAAAGGGTTGGTTTCAGGTTAATTGAGGCAGGGGATGGGGCTGTCACAGCTTAGTCCTGAGCCTTTGCTTTGTAAGATGCCTCAGGGCTTGATTTTCTTCCTAACCCTGCTTAATATCTGTCATCATGGGGTTAGGTATCATCAGTACATTGATGAAACCCAGTGATGTATCTCAATCCTTGCCAACCAAGTGATATTGTTGAAATTGTCTCGGTACCTGGAAGTTGTAAGGGTCTGGATGGGGGAGAACAGGCTCAGAAAACCATAGTAAGACTGAGTGACTAGGATCATCTGGATCCAGAAAGTTTCTATCTTCATTTCTAGAGATGGTCCCTGTATGCCTAATAGAACCAGTGTGCAATTTGCACAAATCCATCTTGTGCACAAAATCTGGATTGGGAGTTCTACTCATGATCATCTCTACCTTTGTGTGGCTATATAGACTGCTACTTCACTAGTTGCACTGGTTACCAGTAGGCTCCTGGATGCAATTCAAGTTGCTGGCATAGGGCTTAGTTATTTGCAAGACTGCCTGTCTCTAATTATTTCTGCCTACTCAATAAGATCTGACCTGGTGGGCATATTCTGGGTCTTGACACGTAAGCAGTGCTAACAGGACATGTGTCTTCTCTATTACTGCACCTGTCTTATGTAACAACATCCCCCTGCATGCCCACCACCCCAAATCCAGATGGCTCTACTTTCCTTCTAAAAGGCTCTGCCTCTTAGACACTGGCTTGGAAGTTTCTATGCCTATTACAATTGTAATTTTTTTCAATTTTGAAAATTGCTTCTTGTGTAGTAATATATAATAATTTAATGTACTTTGGTTAATATGTGATGTTTTTAATACTATACACTCTCCTGGGTCATATTGATTGGGCAACTTTATGAATTGATCAAACGTAACAATATAGCAGGAATTTTTGTAGCATTCAGGAATTTCCTTCCAAGGCTGAAGTGAGATAGGGCAGCTGCATGTGATCTCAGACTGCTTTGCCCCAAAGCATAAAGAGGATCTGCAGACTTCTCCATGAAAAAAAAATTAACATGCAAAATCATACCTCTTAGCATAAAATAGCACTAACTATTTTAATATGTGTAACCCTAGAAAAGAAGAGAGAAAGAAAAAAAAGGCTTCTCATCCGACTCCAGGATAACTTCTCTGACCTGGTCATGCCCAGATGTATTGGATTATAATTCCCCTTCCCTTTTGCTAACTATTGCTAATGATAGTTGTAATCCAATCCACTAGGAGGTCGCCAGGTTAAGAAAAGTAATTTTAAAGCAAAGAACCAAATTAATTTGCTATCTCTTGGAAATATATATTTTCTCTTTCTTTCTCCTCCCCGCCACATATATACATATATTTCTCCTTCTTTTTCTGGAGCTGTTGTGTCCATGCTATGTCTCCACTGCTATATATAATCAGTTACCTGCAAAAATTGCTGACTGCATGCTTTGCCTGATTTCTGGCATCATTCTGGTCTTCACCACCTGCTACATAGAGAAACCCATCCATCATGGTGACACACTGGTTGAAGCTTTTGGCAGGCATCTCTGTAAGTCTTTTCCATCCATTGTCGGGATCTCTGTATAAAATGTCTCTGCTGAGGGATTTTTCTGTTAAAGCTGGACGTCCCCCGACTGTAACTAGGACTCGTAATCCTCCTCGAATCCTGGTTCTTCTTGACTGTAGAGTATTCTGGTGGTAAGGAAGTAAGTGGTAATTCATGGCATCTACCAGAAGTCTGTGGCAATCTGTATCTAACATCATTCTTGGTACAGTCTGAACATAATTCACCAGGTCCTGGGCAGAGATGGTACCAAACCGAATGTTGCTCAAAAGATCTGCAGCATACTTAGTTCTTTTTTGGTCAAATTCCAGCCATCTCATTGCAATCTGGAATGCAATAAGTTCAGAAGGCAACTGCAAGTCATCATCTGCAAGAAGTTCGTTGATCTGTTCAAAAGTAAGCTTTAAGAAATGATCTGATTCAGAAAACTCAATGAAGTTGTCTCTAATGAATTTCTGTGATGCTTCCTTAGCAGTTTTCAGTCCATATGTCTCTGCAATGTTGGCAACATACATACAATTCTCCACATTGATTTCTTGCATCAGAAAGTCACTGCACATCTTCACAAGGGTATGTATCTGAAGATAAATGGCTGTGGAGATAATACTACCTATAGTATACAGGGATAGTGTAAGTTTTCCAGTATAGGCATATGCAATCACAGTGGCTAGGCCCAGTGGAGATACGTCATTGAGGTCCACTCTTTGAGTTGATGGATCTTTCTTTAGGATGTTATGGAAGTAATCACTGCATGATGCCATTACCACCTTGTGAACATCAAAAGACTTGGTTTTGGTACCAATTATTAAATCACAGAGAAAATTTTCCAGCCTCATCCTACACAAACCTTCCAAGAGGTTGGGGCTATAGAAAGCATCAGAAACTTCTGTGGAAACACAACTGAAACCGTTGCCTCCTTCTAGGAAGGTATTCAATCCATTGAGCTTGCTGAGTGGCCCATCCTCCACTATGATGGTTAACTCATTGATATCCGTCTTGTTCTTTTTGACATTCTTCTTCTTAGGCGCCATGACTGCAATACAATATCACAGCCAAGAGCTTGCTAAGAAAAACCCAGAACAAAAATAATAATAATTTGTACACCCATATTTAAACATCTGTCTACAACTGATCCAAAAGCTATAATCTATAAGAAATGAAATATAAAAGAGTAGTAGAATAATTACTAACACATCTGCAGCATTTGGTTGGTATGCCTGTGTGGTTCATTATCACTTGGTAAATCATAGTTTGTATCGTCCTTCAGATGGGATGAAAGCAGAGCATTTTTGCAGGAGTCACCCCAGTCTCCCCAGATCTCAATCCTGAATGCTGAAATGGATTTTTATTCAATTTAACTTGTATATAAAAAGGTCCTCTTGGCTGTTAATCCAAGTAACCTTACTAATAACCCAACCTCAAATCCCATAGAGTTAATCTGTTAAAAGGAACATGTACAGAGCTCCCTCTCTTTGCCACAGAAGTTGCAGTACAAAGGTGGGTTGAGTCAGAAGAATGTGAAGCCAGAGACGCTTGATCCTGAGCCTTTCACACATTTACATTACCTCTTCAGCTGTAAGGGTTGAAAAGGACTAACGTCTCATGTTAATTTTCTAATATTTATTCAATTGCAAATTTGACTGGATATTTTTCAGATTAGTCTTCACTTAGGATTAAATTGGATGGGCAGATCAGTGACTCCCACACAGTCCTAATTTATTTGAAAACAAAACCCTCTAAATTAAACTACAACTCCATTCCAAATTACCAGAGCCACTTTGGTTATAGTGAAGGTGGTGGCCTACAAACAGGAGACTGTGAGTTCTTGTACCACCACCAGCGGGGAGACTTTGGGCCAGTTACACTCTATCAGCCCAACCTACCTCACAGAGCTGCTGTTGTTGAAAAAATAGGAGGAAGGAGTATTAGGCATGTTTGTTGCCTTGAGTTAGCAATAGCAATAGCAATAGCACTTAGACTTATATACCGCTTCATAGTGCTTTTACAGCCCTCTCTAAGCGGTTCACAGAGTCAGCATATTGCCCCCAACAATCTGGGTCCTCATTTTACCCACCTCAGAAGGATGGAAGGCTGAGTCAACCTTGAGCCGGTGAGATTTGAACCGCCGAACTGCAGCTAGCAGTCAGCTTGAAGTAGCCTGCAGTGCTGCACTCTAACCACTGCGCCACCTCGACTCTTCTGAGTTGATCAAATATTTTTAAAAGATATAATAAAAAGCTAATAACAACAACAATGTGGATGTTTGTTCATTAAAAATCTATTTTTATTTTTCATATAAAAGGACAGATGGCTCTACTCCTTTCTTAATTGAAGCCTACAGGAGTGGAATGATTTTCCTTTAAAACATTGATATTTGGATAAAGGCCTTGCAGCAGATGAGAGAAAGATAAATTTGTATTTTAGTTGCTTTGGACTTCAACTCCTATTGGCCCTGGAAAGCATAACCAATGGTGAAGAATTCTGGGGGCTATGGTTTGAGAAAGGATATGATTGAGATATATAAAACCGTGGAAGGCATGGAAAAATTGTATACAGGCTTTTTTGTCTATTACTCAAAATACTAGGATCAAGGCTCATCCAGTGAAGCTGATTGGAAGGGTGTTGATCTGACCAATAGGGCTATTCTTAGGTTTGAAGAACTAGATCAAACTAGTTAATTGCTTTTTGAATAAACGTATGGGTTTCGTTAGCAGGCCCTGATGACTATGTTTAAAGTTTAATGGATCATTCTACTTGAAGTAATGGAGGAATTAGTTCTCCATGTGAGAAGAGTTACTTGTCCTAATATAACCTAGTTAATTTTCCATTGTGTTGTATTCCATTACAAGCATCTTCTGAGTAGATGTCATTCTATTATTAAGTCTTGCTGTTGTGCAAATGGCATTTTTATGTTTGTATCCTATGCCCTCATATCTAGTTATGTATTAACATTTTGTTTGGTTGCTACATGACCATTGTTTTAAGCAGAAAGTTAGAATATTAATTAATAGATGAATTCTATGTCTGAGGTTACATATATTAGAAATGTATATAATATATGTAATCCTGAGTTGTCTGGAATACAGGTTCAGGTTTATATAGCTACAGTTTAAATGCCTCCCAGAACTCTGTTTTAACAGATGAATAATATCATTTTTAATTTTGCATTCTCTGAAATAAAATGTTTGGTGTATAATATGTTCAAAGTTATTTCTGCAACTGATAAGCTAAATTAGGTTTATGTTATAAGCTGCTAGTGTGTAAGCTATAAGTTTCCTAAAATGTCCATTGGTTTGATCTGATTCCTTATTTTGATCAGCTTTAATGATTAGCTACTGCTTTTCAACTGTTTAGGGCTACTTAATTGCAGAATACAGAATGATAGAGTTGGAAGGGACCTTGGAGGTCTTCTAGTCCAACCCCCTGCTCAAGTAAGAGACCCGGTACTGTTCCAAATAAATGGACGTCTGGTCTCTTCTTAAAAACCTCCAGTGATGGAGCACTCACAACTTCTGGAGACAAGTTGTTCCATTGATTAATTGTTCTCAATGTCAGGAAATTTCTCCTTAGTTCTAGTTTGGATCTCTCTTTGATAAATTTTCATCCATTACTTCTTGTCTTGCCCTCAAGTGAACATAATAAACTTCTCATTTTTACCTCCTTTTTGTTTCATTGCCCCTAAATATTTTGTTAACTAACTCAAATGCCAGCAGCAGTGAAACAACATTATAAAATTACATTACGATTTCTCAGTAATGGAAATGCTGGCATGGGAATTTGGGGAGTTGATCCAAACTTTTGAAGGGCGCTCAGTTTCAGGAAGACTGATTTCTAATTCCTATTATGAGCAATACCTTGAAACACTTTACAATAAAAATAATTAAAATATAAACATGATTCCCAACTGCTAAAAATATAGTGTTTTCAGGAATTTGATGGATATTAATTGGATTTTTATTTTAAATGGGCCAATGTTTCCAGTTGAATTTTCTACCCTATAGTGAGAAGCACAAAAAACTTCACTCGGAAAGTAGCCATTATCTTCCCAACAGACAATCCAGTATACAGTATAAATCTTAGGAAACCAAATATACAGACTCTACAATCTACTCTTTTTCATATTTCATTTTGGTGTTCAGTCAGTTAGAGACTGAAACACCTGCCTGTGATGTCCTACAGGGAAGTTGTAAAGTTTTGGACCAAGACTGGGTTCAAATCTCCATTCAGTTATGAATTGCTCTGAATGGTCACAGACCAATCATTCTCACACTCAGACTAGCCTATTCTAGAGAAAGGATAAGAAATATCTTCCTTGAGGAAATCTCTGAGTTCTATAAGCACCAAATAACTAACTAACTGGTGAAATATAAAAGCAACAAGGTACCTAAGTAAGCATGTTGCAAGGAGGCATAGTGCCAAAGTGGTAAATATAAAATTGTTACCTTATTTCCTGCAAAACAATCTCTAATGCAGCATTTCTCTCTTGTCAAGGATTTCACACTTAAGTTTTCAAACATGCCCCATTAAACATTTTATCCATCCAAATGAAGAATTAAACTCCTTGGGGGAGCATAGCTGCTCTCATAACTCATCCCAAAGAAGAGCTATGCAGGCACAAGGGAGAGAGAGCTATCTGTGTTCAAAGTGTCAAAGTTGCTCGCCTGCCAGAAGGATCCGAGATCCCCCCTCCCAAAGCATTACCAAAGCAGTGGGTCAGCTACTCCTTCCCCCCTCCCTTATCTCCCCTCCCCAGCCACATTCTTCAGGCTGCATCTGTTGAATCCTGTCAGGGCTATTTCCAAGAATAGCCATGCTCCCTGGCCTTCAAATGACTTGCCATTTTAAGACACATTCTGTTTAAAATGTCTGCCTTTCTTCAGAACAGAATTCTTTTTCTTGCCCAGGTACTTACAATAGGAAGTGTGCTTAATTAAAAAAAAAGTTAGATTAAGTCACCCTGATAGGATGAAATACTTAACATACATTGGATAGTGTACATTTAAATTTCCTCTCCTATTTTGCTAAACTGGTATTCCTTTAGATGTTAAAATATTCCCATCTTCTTTAACAACATGTCAAAGAGGCTATTACCTTCACTTAAAGAAAACCCAAGTTAATAATATTTTTAAAAGGTAGCCTTTCATTGATTAAGTCATGACATGTTCCTGGGGACAAGTGCTGTTTTTTTTTTTTAATCAATCAGCCAAAGGAGAGGAGTTTCATCCATCAAATTAAATTGCACACACACTGTAGGAAGAAAGATAATTACAGAAAAATTATCTCTAACTTGATTTACTAAGCACTCTTCACACCTATAACCAATGGTATTCTGTTCATAGCTTGGGTCTTCATGTCAGATTCATGTCAAATGAGATTTGGACTATAAACACAGGCAGGCAAAACCCTCTTTATGTACGCTAATTAAAGCCAATCTCAAAAAGAATAGGATTAGGTTCTCCTTACCCTTTTTCAGGAAAGAGGCTTCCTGGGGCGTCCCAGCACAGTATCTATGAGAATATCTTGTGAAAAGAAAAAAAAGGGGGAAGAAGGAATGGAAGTCCAGATGTCACCTGCCCGGTTCTACCAATTGAAGATTCTAGTGTGACCTGCTGCCACTGAGGAGAAGAGAGACTGGAGTTTGCGCTTTGGGGCACTTTAAAAATGACCCCTCCTCCAATCCCTCCCTGTCACCCGGAGGAGTTTATGTTTCCTGTGCCTGACTGGTTTTGAATCTCAAGTAAATTTCACTGGGCTTCTTCATGGCAAATGAAGCAGAATAAGAGATAAGCAACAGGAAAGCTATACTTTCCATTGCAGTTGTTTCACACTTGCAACCGTGAACCAGCTTGTAGGATCATTAAGTTTTTCTTTAATCTTCCTCTCGTCCTTTGAGAAAAATGGGATTTGGTAATTCAGCATTTTCTCTCCCTTTCTTCAAACTTCATACTTGCAAGAGCAACAGCTGGGAAAAACTCTCCCCCCTGCCCCACCCAACAGGAGAACAAAGAAGCTGCTTTGCTGTGGCTTATCCATCTAGCAGACAATGTCTGTTCTGACTGGCAGGGGCTCTTCAATTTCCAATCAGTCTGGCACCACCTGATTCTCTTGTTTTAACTGGAAATGCCAGGGATTAAATCTAGACCAGGGGTGTCAAAATTGCTGCACGTGGGCCGGATGTGTCATGCGCTGGCCACGCCCATACCCGGTTTAGCAAAAGGGAAAAAAGTCACGATACGTCACATGACGCCGCCGTGATGCCGCGAGTTTGTCACCCCTGATCTAGACCTTCTTTATGCAGAGCTGATGGTCTGCTATCAAACAGTGGTGTATCTTCCCACTGAACCCATTGGGATATAATTCTTAACAACCATGCATGGGCAAGTGCTGTCAATGTGCCAGCTTGTACGTTTTGCACAATCAGTATGTGATGCTTTATTATATCTCCCTGCTAAACAAAATGTTAGCCACAGAATGTTTTCCTTGTCATGAAGAGCCAGATAAAGGAGGAAGAACATCAGAAATTCTGATGCAAACTCTTGCATCTCTTCCTTAATCTCTTACATAATATGAACAGCCTTGGGCAAACAGACTATGCAACAAAGTACAAAATCTAGTCACACCTTGTGGATAACAGCAGTGCCATCCTAATGTCTGTTTATTCAGCAGTAAATTCAGCAGTAAATTCAGTGGCATCTACTTGAATGTAAACTCTACAAACCCTACAGTCTAAGCTGAAATTTGTATTAATGTCTATAATTATAAATATATAGGAAGAGGACTGGTCTTGCTCTGACAGCTGGCATTCCTCTTCAGCTGTTAACCCATTAATACTAGCAGCATCATAAAAATACAGTATATAAAATAATACAAGCATCTCCTTTTCAGGATGTGTGTTCCATTAACTTCCACACACATCTTCTTCTTACTTCTTAAGTCATTTGTCCTTGTCATTTCAGAAAGGCACACTTATTTAATATAGAATCTTATCTATATATTTGGATGTGCTTCCTCTTGTTCTGACTTATTTTATATATTTATTCATTTAACTATGACATATGAAGTTTGAAAAATTCTCATCATCATACACAGAAAGTAAACTATTAATAAGTTGTTTACCCACAAGAAAAACCTGTGGGAAGAGGAGTGTTTCCACATCCTGGTAGAAGATCACTGCGGTAGTGGTTAAATGAACTTCTTTTGCTAAAAAAATGATCTATTTATTTATCACATTTACATAGCTTACTGTACATCTCATATATGTGACTCTGGGCAGCAGACCCAATTTAAACAAACCAGCTACAACTAAATCAGAAGAAGACTACTAAAAAAGCTGTCTACCTATCTATGTATCTATCTGTGTATCTGTCTCTGTCTGTCTATCTGTCTATTACCGTAGAATTAATGTGGCTGCCCATTCATTGTCAGTGACTCTGGGTGGCTTACAAAAATAAAAACAAGGTACAAACAACATACAAACAATAAAAACAATAACCCCTGACCCCCTTGCGTCAGCAATCAATATAGACAAAACCTTGGGAGAATGCATCCAAAACTTTACGGATATTTCATTAGCTCCCTATTTCCATAGGATTCCCAAGCCTGCTGACGAAACTAAGTTTTAAGAGATTCCCAGAAGGTCAGTGGGATCGGGGCCAAGCTCACCTCAGGGGAATGAGGTTCTAAAGGGCAAGGTGCCAGGGCAGAGAAGGCTCTCCTCCTTCATTCCATCAGATGAAACTCCTTAGCAGATGGGATCCATAACATGTCTCTGCTGCCAGATTTGGGGGATGGGGAGATGTTATTGAGATTGTTAAGTTGAAAGATGGGAATGGAAATGGCCAGTGGATCCAAGCAAATTATTATTAATCGCCTTGATATAAGAATTGGAACAGGAGAAAAACCTGGTGCATCCTGTATTCTCTTTCCATATTTATTTACTCAACCGGTACAATGAGTGGATAAAAGGCAAGCTATATAATGTCGCAATGCCCGTATCTGCACATCATAAGGAGAGGAGAAAAGGAATGCCTGTATACAATCAGTAGTATGCATTTGGGTGTTGTTTGCGGTTAACCCCCTGAGTACATGGGTCTGCTTTCTGTCATGTGAATGAATGGCTTTGAGATGCATAAAACTTCGATTTCCACAATTCTCAGCAAGAGTGGATGGTAACGAAATTCTGTAACTTTGAGTTGAGACAGCTGGAGGGTACCATCCCTCAACCTGAAGAAGGCTAGCATATGTGTTTGACTGCATGATGTGCCCAATGCCCATGCTCTTATCACAGTTTTCTTTAAATGTATGCAACAGTAGGTAGATTCATTCACCAACATTTTGGTAAATGTGTTTATTATTTATGTATGCATATTTGAAGAGAGTCTTAATGACACTGAAAAAGACCCATCTTAATTTTCCAGACAATTTCCCTTTGAACAGAAGGGAATGTGTCTACCCTCCACTTGTTTTGCAATCCAGTATCTAGTTATGAAAATATTTTGCTGAAAGCAGTCAAAGAGATGGACTTGTTTACAATCATGTTGTTGGAAATTTTTCGGGCATATGCCAGTGCCTACTGAGTGGCTACAGAAACCACAGGGATATGAACATGAGGTTTCATGATAGCCAAGAATGTGTACCAGCACTTAAGGAGATCTTGGCAATACCTCATCATTCACAGGGCAATGCAGGTCAAGTGCATTGTGACTTCAATCGATGGTTGTTCTGAGAAACTCAGAATTGTTTACTCACAGCCACTACAAGAAGTTAAGTTGAATTTCCATGGGAAGTGATTCCTGAAGATATACAAATAAAATACTCTTAGTGTCAACATTAACTGGCTGTGTTACAAACTGAGGGGATAGACAATCCTCTAACTTTTACCGTATGTGACCTCAGAGTAAGAGAATGACACTATTTGGCAAAGATCTGCCCATTTGGCTTCAATATTTATCACCCTCTCGTGTCTATAGGGAGATATAAATTTGTTTTCCTCCTTAGAATTGGGCTTGTTTGCTATTCTTGTTTGCTTTTGAAAGTCTCCAGGGCATTTAATAAGTGTTGCACATGGACTTTGGGTAGAATTTTGTTGGCCACATCTCAAAAAAGTTATTAGTGTGCTGCTAAAAACAAAACAGATGATTGGAAAGATGATACCACTTTCTTTCAGGAAAAGTTACAATGGTAGCATGAAATTGAATGATGAGAGATTCAGAAGAAATAAAAGGAAATATTATTTAAAATAGTGAGTAGTATGAAACATAAGGATAAGCAGTGCTCATCAAATCATATTCCTCTCTGCTTCTGCTTGGTGACTAATTAGATATCATGGGCCGCGGTGGCGCAGTGGTTAGAGTGCAGTACTGCAGGCTGCTACTGCTGATCACTGGCTGCCAGCAGTTTGGCAGATCGAATCTCACCAGGCTCAAGGTTGACTCAGCCTTCCATCCTTCCGAGGTCGGTAAAAATGAGGACCCAGATTGTTGGGGGCAATATGCTGACTCTGTAAACCGCTTAGAGAGGGCTGTAAAGCACTATGAAGCGGTATATAAGTCTAAGTGCTATTGCTATGGGGAATGGAATGGGACAACTTGCTACAGCCAACTTGCTGCAGCTAACTCGCCCTGGCCAACTGACCACAGCCAACTCGCTGCAGGACAACTGACCACAGCCAACTCACTGTGGGACAACTCGCTGCAGGACAATTTAATAATTCTATTTAATTATTTAAAATAAATAAAAAAATATTTTATTTTTTGTCATTCACATTTCATTCTGTCCCTTCTTTGCATCCTTTCTTTAATGATTCTATTCCACTATTTCTTAATATTAGTGTAACTCTTGTCCTGCAGTGAGTTGTCCTGCAGTGAGTTGGTCGTGGCAAGTTGGCTGTGGCGAATTGTCATAGACCCCATGGGGAAACTCACAACCTGTTTAAATTGTCATAATCCCCACTCAGGTAAAAAATAGGTAGGAGAGGGTCCAAATGTGTTGTTTGGTACAAAAAAATAGAGTCACCTGGAGACTAATTTTGCAAGAATTAATATTTTGCTTTGACTATTATAAGATGTGTCTAGACATAGCCCTAAAAAGCCCTCAGTCTACAGCAGAGGTGTCCAACCATGCTGATTGAGGAATTCTGGGAGTTGAAGTCCACAGGTCTTAAAGTTGCCAAGGTTGGACATCCTGCTCTACAGGATCCTAAAACTTCTCCAGCCGACTCCCATATTTCCCCAAAGGCTTAGACATTTAGACCATTGCTGTCCATCATGGCTGAGGCTGAGTAAGAAAAATATAATAACGTTTTTCTTACTCACTTATATTTAGACTAGTTATTAAGATGGATTACCTTAATTTTATCTATGTTGTTTCTCCCTACTCGTATCTGCTATTATTTAGCCAGAAGGAATTTAATTTAATTTAGTATTTAGAATGCTTGATAGAGCACTCCAACTTCAAAACAGTAATCAGTAGGACTATACATATTTTAGGCTTTGGTCACCACAATATAAAAAAAGACGTTGAGACTCTAGAAAGAGTACAGGCTAAAATATATGAAGAACAATTGCAGGAACTGGGTATGTCTAGTTTAATGAAAAGAAGGACTAGGGGTGACATGATAGCAGTATTCCAATATTTGAGGGGCTGCCACAAAGAGGAGGGGTCAACCTATTCTCCAATATTCTCCAACAATTAATCATTGGAACGGTTTTGCCTCCAGAAGTTCTGGGTGCTCCAACACTGGAAATTTTTAAGAAGAGATTGGACAACCATTTGTCTGAAATGGTATAGGGTTTCCTGCCTGAGCAGGGGGTTGGACTAGAAGACCTCCAAGATCCGTTTGAACTCTCTTATTTTGTTATTAGATAGATATAGCTATAAGAAAATCTTGTTTGCAACAATTATTTAGTTGCAAAAAATTCATTGCTAGCTGCCATATATTTAAAGGGAGGCAAATGAAAGATACATTTTTCGGCAAACATTTTTTGCCCTAGGCCTGTTTGCTATTGAGTCAATCACTCATACTCTTCTTTGGAGGGTTATTTGGGGACCCCCTTGGTTCCATAACCTGAAATTTGACTCTGATGTGAAGGCCAAGCTACTTTACAGATTAGAGATCTTACATGCTTGGAAGATATAAATAACAGGAATTTGTATATTTTCTGTAAACATTATGATGTTAGGAAAGAATGTGCTATAGAATGGGAGTTTAAATAAACACAAGCAAGAGTGTGTCTGTGGGTAATTTAAAAGTCATAATGTCTAGATGATACGAGACTGTCCTGGAACCCCATCCTGCAGAAATATTTCAGGTACCCACATAATCCAGCAACACCTGAAAAATATTTGGAGGAAACTGATCCACAAAATGGCATTTTTTTTCTTGTTTGTAGAATTTGCATCCAAAGTATTCAGTTATAACTTCAACAGTGCTGTACATTAGTTGGTTTGTTTCTTGCAGCCAGCTGGTGCTTATGTTTGATATTTTAATATTGGCATCTTTTAATACTTGCTGTGCTTGCTGTTTCTTTTTAATAAGCTTCAATGCAGACAACCTTATTTTGTTGCTTTTGTCCTGTTCTAGATGCACTGTTTTTGTTTGTTTCATTTTTTTTAAAAGATAAAAGACTTTATTCTTTCTGAGAAGAAGGCAGAAGAGAAGGTGCCTAGTTTGGGAGTGAAAACGATTCCAAGCTGAACTGGCTTCCTCTACTGCTGACTCCCCTGGTTTGCATCTACATTCTGAGCTACCTCTGGCAAGAATTTGATTTCTTTGCCATGGATACACTTTTGCAGTTCTGTCAATTCTGCTTAGGCGAATACTTTATTCTCCAGTGAGGTTGCAGGATAGGCCAGGAATGGGTGATGACTTCATCCTTCTGCCTAGAGACTGAGTCATAATTTTCATAGCCATGCCCCGTTGCCTCTCTCTCTGCTCCAGTTATCGACTCAGTCCTTGCCAGAGAGAGACGCTTCACTTAGTGGCTGCTCGCCCTAGGCAGAAGATTGAGTCATTTTCCATTCAGATCGACTAGAAGAGTTTTTGTGCTGAGCAGGTTTGGATTTGGCGCCTTGAGCGCTTGGTCTCTGATTTGGCTGCGTTGAATTTGAGAGCTCTGCCCTGTCAGCTAAGGCTGCCTGATCCACCCGTTCGGGCTCGGGCTTCTGGGAGCAGGCTACCCCGGGTCTTCTCGGCCGCCGCCCACAGTTCTCTATTGAAGGGGGGGAAGTTTTAATTCCCTTCCCCTGACATCGCAGCCCTCCTGTCAGCTCCCCTGGCGGCGCAGGCTACCCTGAGGCCGCCTCCG
>QLTV01001698.1:11763710-11818256 GCA_003457575.1 Thermophis baileyi
CTCAAAACACCTCTATAGAGCACTGCACACCCAGACAACTAGAAACAAGAACAGTTTTTTCCCGAACGCCATCACTCTGCTAAACAAATAATTCCCTCAACACTGTCAAACTATTTACTAAGTCTGCACTACTATTAATCTTCTCATCATTCCCATCACCCATCTCCTGTATGAGTGTATGACTGTAACTTTGTTGCTTGTATCCTTACAATTCATATTGACTGGTTCCTACTATGATTTGATTGCTTATTTGTACCCGGACTATCATTAAGTGTTGTACCTTATGATTCTTGACGAACTTATCTTTTCTTTTATGTACACTGAGAGCATATGCACCAAGACAAATTCCTTGTGTGTCCAATCACACTTGGCCAATTAAAAAAAAATCTATTCTATTCTAAATCATGTCAAGAGCAAGACAAACAATCAGGCTGAATGTGGTTGCCTTGAGGGCACCAATTTCTTTTTCTCTAAAGACTGATCCATAAGAATAGCAGCAGTACACCAGGATGATGATGATGATGATGATGATGATGATGATGATTTTAGCAATGCACTTTCCACAATGCTGATCTGGGGAGCTTCGGGGAAAAACAAACTCGCTGTTCTCTTGTTTGTACTCTGTGTGACTGCTACTCATTTGCCTTCCTCTCCTTTGGGGTCAGTCTGCATCCCTCACCTTTTTGAGAAAGATGACAAAGAAGGCTGAGCCCATGTCTGGATTCATGCAATATGCTGAGTCATAAATGTCAAATTTATGTCAAATGGGGGACTTCCACGCTGGAGGTGGCTGATGGATTGATGGCAGACTCCACCTCCCACCCCCTCTGTTATCTGCTCCCCACCCATCCAACTGTCTTTTTGGGGGGAGTTAATCATATTAATGTAGTCTCAATATGTTTTTTTTCATTGTTTATTTTATTCTATTATTTTACTTCTGCTTTATTTACATTCTTTTCATTTCTTCCTTTTTATTATTGTAAGTCACCTAGAGTGGCCGCAAGGCAAGATAGGCAGCAAATATATTTAACAAATAAATAAATCAAACAAGTAAATCCTAATTTACAAACCACAGTGGGTAGCTGGGTTCACACAACATAGTGGTATTTCTCACTCAGGATAAAGAATTTTTCAACCAGCCTTGATTAAAACAAATCATACCTTAATGCAATGTGTACATGAAAGTGGTGTCTATGTGGCTTAACCAATGATGAACCACAAAAGAAATCTAAGAATAATATCAGTTGAAAATAAAACCAGCAGCGATTAGATAACACTGTTATTCCACTTCAGATTAGCTTCTCCAGAGTAAACCTAAAAAGGAGAGGATATCAACTTGCATTTGGAGCCTCGATGAGGAACATAAATTCAGAGGATAAATCCCAAGAATAAAAGATGGAGCAGAATATTTATATAAAACATCACAATGGAAACTGGGCATAATTTGATTCAAACAAACAAAATCAACTTCACATAAATGACAAGGAGTTTACTGTAAGGCAAAAAACAACAACAACAACAACAAAACCCCACATAGACTCCCGCATGCACATTCATTCAGGATATCCAGATTTTGCAGACTGTAGAATAAGAAGATACAGGGATATAAGTTATATTGCCTTTTCAAACAGCTGGAAGCAGCACAGTTTCTTGACTGATCAAGAAGGGAGGGAGGGAGGAAAGCAGGCCTCATTCTCCTGTCTGAAGAAGAATACAACAATGCCTTGCTGACTGCTTCTTTTCTGACATGGCTTAATGGCGTCCTCTTTCTCTCGTCTCCAAATTGTATCTTGTTCCTTCCCCCAGAGGAGGAAGGATGCTGCAGTGCTTGTAAGCGCCAGTCAGTTGTCAAGGCCCAGATCATGATCGTGTTGACCACAGAGGTGCTGGGTTCAAGGACTAACCCTAAGAACCACTTGTTGAGTGCCGTCGTAAGTTCAAATGGTCACTAAATAAATGGTCATTAAACAAGGGCCACCTGTTTTCATAACATTTCCATAAGTAGATGCCTTTGCTAAAGAAGGTGTTTCTGCCCCTCCTGCGGCCTAAGCAAAAATGGGCATAGAAGGCCATGCCCAGAGACAGGATGAGACGGGGGTCACCCCAAAGCAGAGGTGGATTCCTCCCGGTTCGGACCGGTTCGCCTGAACCGGTAGCGGCCTGATGGTGACATCACGATGATGTCATGGATCCGGTTCGGTTGGTGCCGGTCCATGGGCGCCGCCATCTTTTTTTTTGAATTTTATATTATTTTATTTTTTTGAAATTTTTTTTTTTTCTTCTGTGCATGCACAGAAGCCGAGTTTCCGGCACTGCGCATGCATCGCAATCTTGTTTTCGGCTTTTTAATTTTTTTTAAATTTTTTTGCATTGCGCATGCGCGCGCACGCAATTTGCGCGTGCGCGGTCACGCAGCACGGGAGGAAGCGAACCGGCAGCGAGGTAAGTTAGAACCCACCCCTGCCCCAAAGCAACCAAAAACAACCAATAAGAACTAGACAGATCCCAACCTTTGAATCCAGCATCAACAATTTTTAAACAAAGTTATCATTCATGAAGTCTACCGAATTGTATTTGGTATTTGTATTAACAACCAAAACTCTGCATGAAGAAGAGAGAGAAAAATCCCTTTTTTTCAAATGGCAACTGAACTTTCTTGGTTTTTTTCTTTTTTCTTTTGAAAATGTTTCATTTCTCATCCAAGAAGCTTCTTCAGTTCTAACTGACTGGAGGGGAATGGAAGGGTTTATATTCTTTGTGGTTATCTGGTTGTTAGCTCTCCGAGAGTCGTTGAGGCCACTTGGAAATTTATCTGAATCCTCAGAGTCACCTGAATCAGAGTGCAAATGGGCGTGGAACCTTCTTAGGGCCGGGTTTACAATGCAAGTCCTTTCAGCAGTCCCAAGAAGGTTCTACCCCCATTTACCCTCTGATTCAGGTGACTCTGAGGATACAGATAAATCCCCAAGTGGCCTCAACGACTCTAATGAGTGCTAATGATCAAATGGCTGCAAGGAATATAAATCCTTCCATTCCCCACCAGTCAGTTAGAACTGAAGAATCTTCCTGGATGAGAAATGAAATGTTTTCAAAAGAAAAAAAACAAAACCAAGAAAGTCCAGTTGCCTTTTTTGGGGGAAAAAAAACACCTTTCGGACAACCGTGACCTGGATGACTGAAACACTCCAAAGACAAGAGAGAAAAGGCTGAAAACTGGAAGACTAAAAACCTTTATTATTTCAAAATATTTATAAACAGCACACTTTTGGTCAGACCAGTTGTGAATGATTATAGCAAGGAACATCGTCAACCTTCTGAATCTGGTGAATATTTGCTTTACTTTTACTTTTTTAAATTACCTGGGCAAGTTCTCTTTGCCTGCTTTGTAATCTTCTGCATGCTACTCTCATTTTTGC
The DNA here is from genome assembly GCA_003457575.1 of Thermophis baileyi. Taxonomy (NCBI): domain Eukaryota; kingdom Metazoa; phylum Chordata; class Lepidosauria; order Squamata; family Dipsadidae; genus Thermophis; species Thermophis baileyi. The sequence continues at coordinate 11,767,127 of QLTV01001698.1, forward strand.
TGCCAGCCACAAAGGCAGAGACTGGCTCATTGCCAGCTCTGCTGTTCCTTTTCAACACTGGCTGAGAATGGAACTTGTCCATTATTGATTTTCTTTCTTGCATTTCATCCTGTGTCCTTCCTCTGAGCCTGCTGCCTGCTAGGTGGATTATTTTTGGACATGGCCTGAGCCCTTTTTCAGAAGAGCACTAGATCTTTGTTTGGATATAGCCTGCAATGTCATAGATGTGGATGACTTGCACTCACAATCTATTAGTTGGGCAACTTGAGAGGTGAAAGGGGCCATTTCCTTGGTCATTGGTGGTGATTTTCCAACTTCAGGCTGTGCTTGGTGTTAAGGGGAAATGAAATCAGGGCAAGCCACCCAACACTTCCCTAAATCTGTGTCTCATTAAAACAATAATTCTACTCCTGGCCTCAATACAGAGGTAGAGTAGGCGATCAGGGCAGCCAAATATTATGCCATCAGCCTGTTCCATCCATTCAAGGTCTGATACCCAAAGTTAAAGCTATCAGATCTGGGTTTTAAAAATCCTAGTGACTTTCTCAGCAAATGCAGCAGGCAAAATCTTTGTTTTTTCTTAAAAAAAAAAAAGTTGCACCACTAACAATTGAATCAGTTTCCTGGGAGGAAACTCATTAAGCTTCTGACTCATTGAACTTAGTGAGAGTTATTTTGGAAGGAAATACTCCGTGCCAATGGACCTCCGCTCACGTTGTAATAGGTTTTCCAAAATTCCTCTTCTTAATCCTCTCTAGGGATTGGCCTTTGGAAAAACCTTTAAATATGTAGATGGAAGTGTGAGGAGAGATGAATCTGACTTGCCAGTAGTGTCCATTTGGTTGGTTGAAGAACTTCATGCAACACCGCTTGAAAGCTGGTGTAGGCTTAATAATAAGAGTGTTGGAACAGATTCAGATCATAGTAATACCAAGGAAGCATGAACCAGTCGCCATCTCTAAATCCAGATTACCTGTAAGAGCTGCTGTATTTATAGAGTACCTTGTAAAAGATATTATCTTTCCTGGAGGAACAGCAAGATAATCAATCATTAAAGTCAAGCTTGATTAAATAAATTTAGGATTACATTGCTATTTTAGTAATGTGTTGTAAAGACTGCTGTCCTCACATGTCTGAATATCCTGATCAATCATGTTAACGTGAAGAAATCTACACATTCTGTTGATCCCTTTTCTCCACATCTATTATAATTGAAAACTCTCAATTTTACTTGAGGTGTAATTAAGAAGTTAGAAGGATGCCCCTTTCCACCAATCATATGATGATCTTAAAACTTCATTGATTTCTGTATCCAACAAGCGTTTCACTGTTGGGTTCCCATATGGAGGACTTTATTGAAATTTAGATTGCATATACTGTATTGGGGGTAAGAAATGCTACCATTTCTGTGGTGGAAAAAAACAACACCTGGATGATAATTAAATGGCAACAAAAGAATACAGAAAACTTGTACTGTACTCTGTAATCCCATCTAATGGTCACTAGGTCTTTTGAAACCCAGATCTGATAGCTTTATCTTGAAGTTCCTCTAGCCAGAGATGATTACAACACCCAGAAACTAAACAGGCATAAAATCCTAGCCATATATACACAGGGTGGGTGGGAGAGAAATAACCAGAATGATACAGAAGATTGAAAGCTGAAAGTCCACATTGGAAGAAGTGACAAGGGTCAAAGCAAACTTGCTTTCTGGAGAAGAATGTGGAGCTATAAAGTAGGGTTGTGGTTTTTTTTAACTGAAGTGGAGAGTAGTTCTTGATAAAACATTTAAGTGTTCCATGAACTGATTGTCCCCAAGGTCAAGGCTGAGAGTTACCTTTCTCAAGTGCAGCTGAGATACCAAAAGGGCTCTAAGTTCATCTTACAAGAAAAGGAATTCAGTTATTCAAATTGCTCCTAATGGTATTCATTTATATTTATATTCTATAGTATAGAGAAGAGATAGGATGAATACCTTGGCAGAACTTTAGGAGGTGAATAGTCAATAGAACTTAGAGTAATGGGCTTGTAAATGATTACAGAAATACTGTTAACATCTTCCATATTCATATACTTAAAACATTAAAACCCTAAAGAGACTTCATAAAGTCACCCAAGACCAGTCTGTCTGCTGAATGCAATGCTACGGTATTTATTTCTACTGAATGCTCAAAAGATTAATTAATTTGAATCTTTGTTTTGAGAAAGAAATATATACTTGCAAAGCCCCTAAATATATTCAACCTTCTTTTAAGCATTCTATGCCATATTTTTTTCTCCTTTTATAAGCCTGTTGTTTAGATAGACAAGAGCAAAACAAGTATAGCTGCTTCAGCATTGCAGTTCCAACTATTGAATCAACTGCCTCAATAGATAGGCAATGGCATTTTTTTCATTCAAAGGGAACTTACAAATATAATATTATTTCTGTTTGGTATGAGCTTATGTCTGAGGCAGGGGTGTTCAACCTTGGCAACTTTAAGACTTGTGGACTTCAATTCCCAGAATTCCCCAGTCAGCAGAGGTGGCTGAGGAATTCTGGGAATTGAAGTCCATAGGTCTTAAAGTTACCAAGATTGGACACCCATGATCGAAGGGCAATGCAATATTCATTTTCCTGCACAACAATGTCCCTTTAAGGAAGGTTGGACTAAGAGAATGACTAATTCAAAGACACTTGGTGAGCTTCCATGGTTACAGGCAGACTAGAATCTGAAGCTCACTGTTTCTAGTCCAGCATCTTAACTACCACACCACATTGTTTCTTAGTATAGGGTGATGGCTCTATCATAATCTCGGACTAACATTAATCTAAGCTTGTAGTAGTTGTAGGGCTGATAAAGACAATATTCATAGTGGGATCTATTGCTTTACATGTGTGGGGGAGGGAAGGAAAGATCCTCCCTACTTCTCCACCCAATTTGTCTATTGTACTTAGAGTATCACCGAACATTCACAAAAGGATTTAGTGTCTGAACAAACACAGAACTCCTAAAAGCTGATATTACATATATGATATATCAGAACAAATGCAGAAATTCTCTGTGCCAGATTTATAGAACAGAACAATGTGTATTTGTATAACTCTCTCATGTTTATCTGTGGTGGGTTTAATGATAGGCATGGGGAAATGTGAATATTTGTAACAGGTGAATCAAGAGAGAAAGTGTATCCTTGCTCCCTATTATAAAAAATGAGTATATCTAGGTAAATGTATTAAAAAAGAAATGGGTTATAAACACGGGCTTGGTTTCTAAAGCCAGCTTGTTAGCCCTTGATTTGCTTAAATCAAAACTCACAATAGCTTCTATTCATGACTCAAGTTTGAATTCTGAAGAGAATAAAAACATCTCAAGTTTATTTCACATCAACTGCTGTGGTCATATGACCACATCCCTTTTTTGTGTGTGAATTGTGAAATATTCTTCTGATTTTCTTCTTTCTCACTTCTTATATCATACTTTTCTGTGACAATCAACTGTGTCAGTCTATATGACAGCTTTCTTCCAACCATGTGACAGCTGGTCATAAACCACGTACAATCATCAGACATGCTCAGAATTTCAAAATCTTCCCTTGGAGGTGACTTGATTGGATTTTGGGACTTCGAGTTACATTCTGAGCTTCCTTTTTGTTCTGTATCTGCTGGCTTGAGAGATGACCTCTCTACTTCTAAGAGACTCTTCTGGTGGCCATGGATGAATTTATCTGTCTAGAAGCTTTGTTCATTGCTATAGAGCAGGGGTGTCAAACTCAATTTCATTGAGGGCTGCATCAGGGTTGTGTTTGACCTTGGGGGGCCAGGGTGGGCTTGACCAGGGTGGGTGTGGCCAGCTCAACGTCACTCGTGTTGGGGGTGCCTGTGGTGACCTGAGCGCTCTGCCAGCGAAAACGGGCTCCTGAGCTCCATGTTCGGCTGCCATGGCCGCCTGCAACCCTCTGCCAGCGAAAATGGAGCTCGGGAGGGCCGCAGAGGCACTGTGGGCCGGTCCTTCGCTGTTTCCAGAGTGGCCCTGCAGGCCAGTTCTAAGCACCCCGTAGGCCGGATCCGCAGCCTTGAATTTGACACCCCTGCTATAGAGGAACTGCTCTTTTGAAAACAATATTGTTTGCAAGTCATGGGCACGCTCATACAATAGTATTCCTGCAAGAAAATGAAGTTTTATGGCAGTAATGTTTAATATTCTGAATAGAAGTGAAATCTCCCAAAGCTCTACTATTACTTCCATCATTACATCCAAATAAGAAAGACCATACTACATGAATCTTCCAGAAGCAACATTTGGAAAAATGGTTTGTAGTTTCCTGTTGTATGCACAGTTAATGAAAAATTCTCTAAATCAATACAAACATCACTGTTTCTCTATGAGAGATTCTAGTGTTACATTAAAAAGCACCTTTCCCCAGCCTTCTGCTCCCCAGTTGGGTTCAAACTAGAGGTTCTCCAAATTCATGGCCTTTATTATAGCTAGGAATGTTGCGGTGAAATCCTTGGTGCTCTCTGAGCTTGGTTATTTGCTTGTGTGCTGATGGTGTTAGTTGGGCAACAAAACAAACATCTGCAAGCGAACGGTCAAGCTCAGAGAGCACCAAGGACTCCACAATTCAGCCTTGAGCTACAGTTATTCTTTTTTATTGGAATGTTTCTGGAGGGCATCAGGTTGAGAGAAATTGCCAAAAAAGATGCAAGTGTGAGGCATTCTGCTCTCTCATCAACACCACTGGCTGAATAAAATGATTTAAGCTAGTCAACATTTCATTAAAATTATAACACATCTCTCTTCATCTCTGAGAAATAAGCATGAAATGTTGCAAGAGGAGAAGGAAACCACAACATACAATGTAGTGGGGTACATGTGAGCTAATTCCCTACTTGTAGAAATGCTCATTTTAAGAGGAGAGAAAATGCAAAACAGAACATAGATCAGACTTAAAGTCACAAGTCACAAACTTGATTAAATTAAATTTGTCTTCTCAGGCTAAGGAACTTCAGATCCCTTCAAGTAACTTGTCTGGATATTAAAAATGTACCTTAGCAAAAGCAAAAGTAATTTTTAAAAATCATCCATCCAGCACACAAATAGAAGCACAATACTTTAAATTGTCACATGATCTTGACAGCAAGCTCAGCGCCACACTGAAGCAAGATGAGGGTGGGTTAGGACTTGCAGAATAATTGCACAAGGAAATCCTCAAGGCAAAATATGCAGCCAGCAATTTAATTTAATTTAATTTCAATAATTAATTTTCTGTTCTTTGGAAAGGCAAACAATAAAAAACAGAGATGGAAAGGATAATTTTCCACCAAGTATGAAAACCCTAGTTAATTGTTAGGACTCTATCCAAACGGTTGGGTTGGTTAATATAAACAAGCCACAAATCACTGTTTACTGTATATATGTAATATTGCTTTAAATGCATTGGTGCATTCTGACTGGCAGTAACGGCCATAAGAGGGAGCTAGAGAACATGGTTAGTGCTCTCTCTCTTTTGCTGATTCATTGCTGAGTGACTTCGTGTCTGCAATTAAGCTCTGTGTGTAGCTAACTATCTGTGATAGGAGAGAATCTTTGTTTGATGATTAAGACAAAGAAAGACTGGTAAGAAGACTGCTGTACTTCTGAACACTGACTGATTGAACGTGTATGATTCGGACTGTTATTTGGACTGTGCTATTTCTTTAAGTAAACTACTTTTATACACTTTAATGTATCTGTGTATTGACTGAATCATTACTCATATCTACTGCAACATTACGGTTCACTGTGCAAGCCTTCAGAAGCAGAGGTTACTCTGCACAATTCCTTAACATTAATAATTAGATTATTGATTGTATAATGTGGCATGAATAGGTAGCTACGATTTATCCATTAGGTGAAGTATCTTTTGTGATCTCTCTGTCTTCCACAGGGGAGATCTACTGATCTTTTATTTTTTAGTAGACACAACCTTCTTCCGGGAAAGACTCTTAACTTGCAATTGCTTTTCCTTGTTCGTGGAATTTTATGGAGGGAAGCAGCATAACCTACTAGTATATTTCTAATATTTCTTTTTCTTATTACTTCTCTCTGTTATAGAAAAGGCAGAATAACAGAATATAAGAGTTGGAAGGGATCTTGGAGGTTTTCTAGTCCAACCCCCTCCTCAAGCAGGAGATGTTACGTACTGCCGTACGGAGTAAATTTGCATACTCGCCGCTGATTGGCTAATATAGCGGCGGGAGAATTAAACTGCTGTCAGTGGCTGGCTAGGCTACAGGGAAGCCCTTAAAAGCGGCTTCCCTGCAGCCTGCCGCCAGTTCGTATTGCATTCAGCTAATGAGAAATAAAGGTGCTGAACTGTTCCTACGTCTCGCCTCTTCTTTCCCGCGCAAATCTAACAGGAGACCCTATACAGTTTCAGGCAAATGGTTGTCCAATGCTTTTTGTTTTAACAAGAACCACTTATTAGCTGTTAGGAAACCACAAAGGCAAACAGGCAGGCAACCTGTCTGGGAACACTCCTGTCCCTGAAGACACCAGCTTTGGTACCTAGTAGACCGCTGGCTCCACCTGGCTAAAGTTTTGATAATTTGTATTTCAGGTTCTTTTAAAGCAAAACATATGAGGAGCTTCAAAGCACCTGGATTGACAAGACTGCCCTTGAGGCTTCCTAGATATTATGAGGAAATAAAAATAGTAGGCAGCTGCCTCCCAGGTCTTTGTTTGGAAAGGTGGTGCCTTCCTTTCCAGAAAAATAAGAGAAAGAAAGAAAAAGTTTGGATAGAGAGAACAGGAAGGGAAACAATCATTTTATCTTCTATTAAAAGGATATTTGGTAATCTTTCCATGGCAAACATGCAGTTAATGTGAAGCCCCCTTCAGGGCACCTAGACAGACTTTCCAAATCCCAGAAGGCCCGATTGGCTGAAAGGAATCACCTCCCTGCCCATGTGCAGCTTCTGACACCATCATTCTAGACATCTCCCTTTAGCTTCTAACCCTACTGGCTTCAGGGAGACTTTGTTCTAGATAAAGGGCACACCCATAGCTTGACTTTTTGGCTGGATTCTCTCATCAGGCTTAGCCAAAATAAGTTTCTGTTGGTTTTGGCTCAGCTTATTGTGGAAGTTTAGCCAAAGATGCCTTATAAACCATGGCTCAACGGGTTGCATGTACCCAACCATTTATAGCTTACCTGGGAAATGGACAAAACAAACAATACCTCAAGCCCTGCGTTTTGTCATCTCTCTGTTTATTTAGGAAGACTGGAATTGCGGAGATGATATTTTTGGATTTCTGAAAAGAAAACAAAAAGAAGTGTGGACATTCTTTCTTTGTCAAGTTGAAGTGAAGGAATCTTACTGTTTTCACAGTGTATAAAGAAACATATAACCCTCCTCAGAAAGACTTGCATTTGGTCTATGTTCTTCCACAAAAAGACATTTTAAGTAGACTAAGATTGCTACATGAGATTTTCCTTTGCTGCTGTGCAAAGGCCTGGGTGTAAAAGAGACAACTTGCAGCTCTTCAGTATTTTTTTTCTTCTTAACCTGAAATACAATAGTTACCAGTGTTAGCCACTCCTCTCTTGCTAAGGTGTTGATTACTAAATGGGATTTTGAAACTAGGTACCGACAAGTGTATTTTTACCCAAACTGCCCAATTAAGCATTACCTGTTTTTGTGCACGTGCCCTTTTTAAAGGACTTAACAGAAACTGCTAACTGAATTCTCACACAGGTGGAATGCCAGAAATTATTTCAGCGTCATTAATCAACTTCATTTGTATACAGAGCAGGCTATCGCAGGCTATCGCAGGCTATCGCAGGCTATCGCAGGCTATCTCAGGTTAGTGATTCACACCTCCTAGTTGAACACCTCAGGTTATGCTCAGAATACTAGGTGTGGGCAGGCTGAACTCTGCCAATGTAGGTTTGTTATTCCCTTTTGATTGATGCAAGGTGAACAAACCTTCTTACTCAAGTGGCTGATGTTTTTACTGGCAGTTATAACCATTGTGTTATCAGTTGACGTTAGCGGGAGCCAAAGGGGCAGGGCCTGCAGTCCACGCTTCTGCTGAAATGGACTGTGACCTATGACAACTTATGCAATCACGAAAGGGTTAGTATTTAGGTGCCTCAGGTTTCTTTGTTGTATTTGCAGGAGATGTGGTTGGCTCACCTCTGTGTTGTGAAAAGCTTTTTGCAGATCATTTGTTGCTAATGGTAGAGTCAGCTGGGTCTTTTCCTTGGTCAGGTGGCAACTCTTTTTGACCTCTCTTAAGAAAATCAGCAACCTCTTCTGTGCTAATTCTGCTACATCAGCTCAATGGTCATATGAAAAGGAAGGGAGAAGAATCCTCGGTATCTCTTGTGATAGTTGAATTGGACAAATAATAGTACGCTATTTGTAGATCTTGCAGATTTTTTGGTTTTCCTTATGCCAACCCTTCTTTTTATGAGTCAGGGTTTTTTTTTTTAGTTGAAGATTAGCCTGAACCTCCTATGTGCTTGGAGCTTTGCTTCTGAGCCCTGTGGATCTTGCTGGATCACAAAATTCCAGAGCTGGACCCAGCCTAGCCAGTAGAGAAGAATACATGGAGACACAGTTCAAAACTGCAGGATGGCCACAAGGTTCCATGCATCTGACTTGAAACTAGTTTAAGATTTTTCATTTCCAAAGGCAAAGAAGATATATTTGGTGCAAATATACACCAAAGCATTGCCATTTGTTCTATTTAACACCGAAGGACAAAAGACAACCAAATGGGTAGCCTATTGTATGAGACGAGCACATCTTCTTTCTCCTATCCTTACCACTTTCTATAGAGGGACGATTGAAAGCATCCTGTTGTATTGTGTTACTGTGTGGTTTGGAGGTATTACTGCTTTGGACAGGAAGGTGGTGCAGAGAGTGGTGAGAATGGCAGAAAAGATTATTGGAAGTTCACTTATTTCTATCCAGGACATACTGTCTACTGTCGACCTCACCCCATTCCTAAGAGGTCTGTAAGGGGCGTGCATAAGCGCACCAGCGTGCCTACCATCCCTGTCCTACTGTCCTATTGTCCTCATCTATCTGTATTCACCTTGATTATGTTTATGTTTATACCTATACCTGCTATCTTGTACATGTTTGACAAACAAATAAATAAATAAAAATAAAACAGTATAAGTGATGCTTGACCAAAGTCTGTAGTATTGTCTGGGATGCTACATATCCTCTCCATGACCAGTTTTCTTTGTTACCTTCTGGGAGGAGGCTTAGCAGCATCCAAAGCAGAACAACTGCATTCTGTAATAGCTTTATACCGTATAGTATCAATCTTGTTAACTCCCAAATATGTATGTATGTATGTATGTATGTATGTATGTATGTATGTATTTTGAGAGCGGGCATCAGAATTTCATTTTTTAATGTGTGCCCCTGTGTTCACAGAAAAAAGTGACAATAAAGGTTATTTTATCATACATGCCCTATAGCGTATGTGGTTTCTGGCTGAGCCTCTGCTGCCTTTTTCTTCAGCAGTTTTTAATGGGCAATAGTTATTCAGTCACTGCTGAATAATCTGTTGGCTTTATGTCTACCGCGTAACTTTTAAAAGCTCAGGCTGATCAAATCTGATGGCCTATCATAAGCATCTCTACTTCATATTGTACTTACCGGTAGCTATATCGTAGTTTGCTTGGTTTGTGCCTAATGTGTTGTATCAGTCTTAAGTCATTGTGGCTTAAGACTGACTTAAGAGCCGTGGTGGCACAGTTGTCAGAATGCAGTATTGCAGGCTAATTCTGCCGACTGCCTACTGCCAGCAGTTTGGCAGTTCGAGTTTCACTGGCTTAAGGTTGACTCAGCCTTCCATCCTTCCTAGGTTGGTAAAATGAGAACCCAGATTGTTGGGGCAGTATGCTGACTCTGTAAACAGCTTGAAGAATGCTGTAAAGCACTGTGAAGCGGTATATACAATAAGTCTAAGTGCTATTGCTGTTGCTTAGCAAGTTGTACTAACTCAACTCATTGTAATTTATTGAACCACAGTCTATTTTGGATCATAACATCATAAGCTCCTTGTTCTTGGTTCTGCAAATCATTAACAGTTGCTTCATTTTTGGTTCAAGCGGAAATGGCAGACTTCAGTCTTCCCACCTTCTTTCTTCCCCTGCTCTGTGATCACTAGGTTTCGACACACCTACCCTGCTGTATGAAAACTGTAGCTCAAGGCTACAGGTTGACAGCCAATCTTGTACCATTGAACTGAAGGGGGCTTATGTCTGAATAGACTTCTACTGTTCCATTGTGACTTGGGAGAAAATCTCATTTTTCAGTGAGGCTTATTTCCCTGTAAACTCACAAAATATTGCACTGTAGAATACCAGCTTCTACCCGCTTCCCAAATTTCCGTTCGAATAATAACTTTAGCTGCATGGAGGGTGAAAGGGTGAAATGGACCCAGAAAAAGAATTGAGGTGATGGATACTGAAGCTAATGAACTATCCCTGTGTTTTTATTTTTATTCTAATTGAAGAAAAGTAAAGTGACAGCAAGGCAGCCGATTTAAAGGTAGCAGGGAGATAATTAAAATAGGACTACCATCAGCGGTGGGTTGCTCCCAATTCGGCCCGGTTCTTAGAACCGGTAGCGGTGGCGGCGGGAGGCTCCGCCCACCCGCCCGGGACACTTCTGCGCATGCGCAGAAGCATTGTGCGCGCGCGTGAGCGTGCATGCAAATCGGTAGTAAAGGGTTTTAGAACCCACTACTGACTACCATCTCTGGCTTCAAAAATTCAAAAGAGAATTATAGAGAACTATAGAGAAAAACATAACTTTTTATTGATATCTAATGGAGTCGTTTTTCTGGATATTTATAAATGTATTATTAACCGCACCTGCTTCCAATCAAATAGAGCCTCAGTGGAGTCAGCTGGTCCCACAATCATGGATAAGCAATGCAGACTAAACAAGGTGTTGTATGAGCATAGCCATTTTATTATTTAGCTGTAAGTGAACATGTTTAGAATAGTGTCAGTACAAGTCTCTCTTTCCCTTATGGAATCAAGCAGGGGGGGTGGGTTCCTCCCGGTTCGGACTGGATCGCCCGAACCGTTAGTGACCCGCTGGTGATGTCACAGATCCAGTTCGTTCGGTGCCAGTCCGTGGGCACCATCTTTTTTGGGGGAATTTTTTGGTGAATTTTTTTACTGTTTGGAAGGTTTTTCCTGTTCTGCCGCTTGAAAAAGGGCCCTCCCGCCCGCCCCTGCGTTTAAACTGACCTTTATTCCTTCGCCCGAAGCACAGCTGATCAGCTCCTCAGCTGTGTTTCGGGCTGATTGAAGCTACTGAGCATGTGCGGAAGCCAAATTTCCTGAGGGAACGCGCGCGCAGGCGTGAGCGGAGGGAGCGCGCATGCGCAAAACATCGCGATGCGAACCGGTGGGGAAGGTAAGTGGAACCCACCCCTGGAATCAAGGATGTGTGGAGTTCCTACACCAACTGTAGGACATGACCAGGCTGAGCCTGAGGACAAGTCAAACGTGTCCTCATCAGTTTGGAATCGCTCTGCTCCCACAAGACATCTAGGTTCAGCCCTCGGTAAATTCCGTTGACTCTTATCAGATGCCAATTTGTCCTGAACTGATAGTAGACCAGATTCTTGTGTATAGGTTGCACGAAATAAATTCGTAGTACTTTGAACTAAACTCCTGTTCTTGGTTACTTGCTCCTGACACCAATCACTGCAACGAAGAACGGGAATTTGTATGTGACTGTGTCACAGAGAGAGATAGAGCAACCTACTATAATCCTTTTCTGCTATATCTGATTAACTGATTACAGTTTCCAAAACTGTTCCCAAGTCATGTAAACAAATAAAATAAAGTAAGGGCTTGACACTGAAGAACAATCAATCTGGTGCCGAAATCGCAATGGGGAGGGGGAGGGGGAGGGTTATGTAGTCCTGGAAATTCAGCCAAATTAGGAACTGAAATGGCATGTTTGAGGCGAAATGTATTACACAAAGAGGCAAACAAAAGTGGTGGATGTGGTTTGGGAATGACCTTGTTTGCAGTGGTCAGCGAGAAAAGTAAAGAAAGGAGATTATTGTGCATGATAATTAACTCTGGAAGCCTGCCAGGTTTGGTCTCCAATTACTTCTAAAGCTTTCACCAAGTTTCTTTGGTAAATATGTTAACTTGATGGGTTGGAATGAGCTGGCATTTCCACAGTGAGATTCTTTCTATTTAGATAATTGCACATCATTTTTAATTGATTAAAGAAGCTCTTCACTGGCTAGAGTATTCCCTACCCACCTACTGCTTGTGAAAGTTTTCCTTTGATTTGATTTCCTCTTGTTTTTCTCAGTCTATGTTGGGGTGAGAGGGGAGGCCAAGAAGTTTTTGGGTACAATTGAATTCTTTCCTTGGACCACTGGAAATCATCCAATGTGGAGCTTTTTCAATTTTAGAAAGTTAACCAATATGTCTTTGGATCTAACCAGCTTATTGCCACACAGAATTCTCTCGTATTTCCCCCCAATCCTTTCCACTTAAGGAAAGAAAATTTCCTTTTGAAATAATTTTCGAGGATAAAGAAAATATTGGATAAATTCTCATGGGTGGAATGTAAGTCATTTTGCATGAGTTTAGTGCTGAGGTGGCCAAGCAGTGTGCCTGTGAGTATCCTTATCTTTCTTGTATTTTTTGTAGTGGTTTGCTTGGCTTCCATTAAATCCCAAGAGAAGCCACTACAGGTAATCCTCGATTTACGACCACAATACAGCCCAACATTTCCATTGTTAAGCAAGGCCTTTGCTAAGTGAGTTTTGCCCCTTTTTATAACCTTTCTTGCCGCAGTTGTTGAGCCAATCACTGCAGTGAATCATGTGGTCCTTAAGTGAATCCGGCTTCCCCCTTTGACTTTGTTTGTCGAAAGCCAGCTGAGAAGGTTACAAATGATGGTCACATGACCCTGGGATAGTTCAACTGTCATAAATACATGCCAGTTGCCAAATGCCTGGATTTTGATCATGCGGCCATGGGGATGCTTGAACTGTCATAAGTGTGAAAACCGGTTGTAAGTTACTTTTTTCAATGCCGTTGTAACTTCAAGCACGCACTAAGCGAATAGTTGTAAGTCGAGGACTACCTGTATTCTTATTGGGCTCTTTCCCAGCCTGAAAAAACCTTTAGACTGATGGAAAGATGCGAAATAGAAAACAGCAGTAGTACAGAGATGAAACACTCTGCCATCCTCAAATATGCTGCATTAGCTTTATTATACTTATGCATACATAATGTCTTATTGCTATTTCTCGCCTGTCTTCTTTTGCTCTGCTTTTTCTTTCTTTTTCTCCTTCGAAGAAAACACCAGGAGAGCAGGGCCCAAATTGGTAATGTTGAAGCTACTGGTGGAATGATAAGTCATGGCTCACAGCCATGTGTGGTCTGGAAATTGATTATATCTAGAGGGTCCCATGCAGGAAAAGTTGGAGCACCCCAAAACACAGAAAGTTCAGAGACCATGAAACATATTTACTGATTGAATAATGCTCTCTCTTCATATATGTGGGCAAATAACACTGTAGTTTGCCATCATCCTGGCCACTTGTCTTCTTCTTTTTTTTAAAGTTTGTTTATTGAATTTTAACATTAAAAACAAATATACATTCATGGGCAGCAGCTGATAACCTGAAACAACACTGTAAATCGGGGTGCCCAACTTTGGCAACTTTCAGACTTATTAACTTCAACTCCATGGTGGCTCCCTCTCTCTGGAACGTCATCACCCTGGAGATTAGACTGGCCCCCAGTCTAACGCTCTTTCGGAAGGCCCTGAAGACGTGGTTCTGCCAGCGGGCCTGGGGAACCCAGAGCGGGATGGAGCCTATTAAATGGCTGGTATGAATGTGTGTTGTCGCCGGGTGGGGTGGGGGTGGGGGTTATTATTTTATTATTTTTCTTTTTATTATTTTTATTTCTTTTATATGGTGTTTGTATATCCTTGTAAACCGCCTTGAGTTGCCATATGTGAGTAGGTGGCAATATACATTTTCTAAATAAATAAATAAACAAGCAAACTCCCAGAATTCCCCAGCCAGCAATATTTCTGTCATGCTGGATCTTTCTGAGAACAATGGGCAGGATATAGCATGCACATTTGACAAGCTTGAAAATAATGCAGGTATAGTACCACCACCAACAGAGTTACTTCAAATACAAAACCAGTAAATACCATGCCTTTGAACCATTAGTCTCACCTGGTAAAGGTAGTCTTCGACTTAAGACCGTTCAAAGTTACAATGGCACTGAAAAAAGTGACTTATGTCTATTTTTCACACTTACATCCTCATGGTGACGTGATCAAAATTCGGATGTTTGGCAACTGACTCATATTTATGACGGTTGACTAAACTGGTGCATTACTCTTCTCTGTGCAAAGAACAGCAGTATTCTTTGAAAACAGTTCTGTATTTTGGTTTTATTAGCTTCTGTGACAGCTGTAACTTTATTAAAATTTTACTTAGAGAACCATACTGAGCTTTAGTTATTGGGTGGTCAAATAAATAGGAACTGCAGTGAATTGACACTGCTGGAGATACCCCTTTCCATTCAAAAATTACGTTTGTTATCCTACAAAGATTTATTTGAAACTGAAAAGTTTATATTAGACCTGACTTGCACCCTCCTCAAAACCCTGTGTCAATCCTCTTATGAATAATTGTCAAATGATAATTTGTATTGTTACTTGGGGTGGGAGACCATTAGGTATCACAGACCAAGTTCTCACATCTATCTCTCTCCCTTCAGCTCTCCTATAATGCCAATGTAGATAGAAATCACTTATTTTTCTATCCACATACCTGTGCCCATATATATGCATTTCATTTGATTGTAAACTGCACTCGTTATTTCCTATTTATTTTCTTTCTGCAGCCAATACAATGATAATAGGGTACAACAGTTTAACAACCTAATTTTATATTGTATTGAGCCTGCTAAAAATTGCACCCAGGATTGCAGTGCAAGTATATTTTTTTAACCTAGAACAGGGGTGGGTTCTAACTTACCTCTGCGCCGCGTTGCTGCGCACGCATTGCGTGATGCGTGGCTGTGCCGCGCACGCATGTGCGCATGTGCAGTGGTGAAAATTCACAAAAAATCCCCCCCCCAAAAGCCAAAAACAAGATGGCGGCGCATGCGCAATGCCGGGGACTCGGCTGCTGCACATGTGCAGAAGAAAAAAAAATCCCCCCAAAAAAACAAATTCCCCCAAAAAAAGATGGCGGCATCCGGAGCGGCACCGACAGAATCGGATCCGTGATGTCACCAGCGGTTTGCTACTGGTTCTATAGAACCGGTGTGAACTGGGAGGAACCCACCTCTTACCTAGAAGTAAATTTTAATATATAGTTATTACTACTATTACAAGTAGTATTAGAGGCAGATAACCCAATGTCTCCCAGAATTTTTGAATTTCATCATCCATTAACCCCATCTAGCTTGGCCAAGATTCTGCAAACTGTAGCCCCCAAAATCTGAAGGTAGCAGATAATCTGCTATTGAATGATATCAGGATGGGCTTCAAGCATCAATTTAAACTACAAATCTAGTTAACACACACACAGCCCACCTTTTTCTGCTAATTAGCATTGGTCATAACTAGGCTTTGAAGACATGTTTGAGTGTAGCAAAGTCACAGATTAAACAGATATTAGGGGGAGGCATAGGCTTATCACAGAATGGCTTAGAGTACCATATAAACATGTTCTGCTTTGTTTAGTTTGGTATAATATGTCAACCCAGCCACTGGGACTTGTAAACTGTGATTTACATCATTGTATTTTATTCAAGAAATACAATATATGAATGAAACTAAAAGGTAAGAGAGGTGAAAAATATCTCTTAATTCTTTTGTGTGTAGACCTGCACAAAGGCCTTTAAAGAGCAATAGGGGTTGATTACTCTTCCAATTGTAATTATTCCAGCTTGATTTCACAAGGCTTTTAGTAACTCAGTGGCTTGAGCTTTTAAGTTTATTATGTAGTATTTATTAAATATTTTATTTCTTAAATTGTTTTATCCAATATGTTTAGAATATGTCTATAACTTGCTTTGGGGCCTTCTGGCTGTAAATAATTGATTGAATAACAGACCTCTATAATTATGAAGTGTATTGATGTATTGTTTGTTATTCACCAACCAACTTTTGAAGATCTCCTGATTTCTTGGCACCAGTTTTATAAAACAAACAACTGCATTCCTGACATGGAAAAGGATTCTCCAGATTTCACTCCCCACCTCCATGCATACCTCCCCAAGGGGAGGTGATAGTTTTGCTGGTTATCTCCCACAGCTTTCAAATAGCAAATAAGCATCAGTCTAAATCTACCCTGAGCTCTGTTTATTGGAATTTCTGATTAATGGTTTCTGGAATGCTTGGAGAAAACATAAAAAGTGCAGGAGCATTAACCATGAAAATTTACTCTTTCCTTTGGTAACACTTTTCATTATTTAAAACACTTAATAAAGAATATACCTTTATTAAAATTAAATTACCTTTATTAAAAAGATGTAGAATTTAGATCCAGTGGATGAAAATCAGTTAATATCTGACTGATACATGGAGATTGGGGTTTAATTCAGTAAAAGTTGGAAGCCCAGTGGAGCTCAATAGGATTTCACAGAAATATATATTTAAGAAGTACCATGGCATAATGGAGTGAAACTGCCGTGATAGCAAATAATAAAGTATATTGAAGGCTTGAACTACCACCAGATCCATTTCTAGAAAATAGCCAACATTAGCACAAACACACGCATACACAAAACAAAACCAACAAGGTTTTATTGTATCTTAATATTGTTGCATATATTAACTCCCAACTTAGGAAAACAAGAAAATGTCCTAGACAGTTTACTGTAAACACATTTTACCATTAGGGTTAAACTGAAAGCTATCAGGAAGAACAATGTAAGTATTTATAGATTTTGCTGAAAATGGACTTGAACCTGGGGCTTCCTGCTACTCAATCTGTACGTCACTGGGTCACAAATGTTAAAATGATTATATTAGGTATTAATACTATATAGCTCATAAAAGAGGTACAGTAAAACTCTGGTAATAGTCATTTGGAAATGTCTTGTTGATAAGTCTGTTCTTATGATTGTCATTCATATGTTACTAAGAATGATTATTTACTAGTTGCTAAAATGCACATATCACTATGTTTCTTTATCAATGTAATACTCAATTTTGTATGTTTTCCAGGATATCACTGTTGTTTTTTTTGCAAGAAGCATTTAAAGAATGTGCATTGGGTCAGGTGCAAGATTGTTTATACTAAAAATGTAAGATGTATTATTTCCTGCATTGCTATGACAGCATAAGCAGGAATGGGAACCTGTAGGGCTAAGGTTAATTCTAATCACTATTCAAACATCATACTAAGCTTAGGTTTGCTCCTCAGACTATACTCTAATGTGGTTTATTTGGTTCTCATTAAGCATACCAAGTGAATGTAGCCACTAACCTTTAGAAACTATGGACATAACAGACTTATTCCAGACTTAACATCTAACACCTAATGTTTCCTTGTTTATCTGCTCGTCTTCAGTCTGCTACTAGTGTAAAGCCTTAGCTTACTTTGAGCCCTAGTCGTACTTTTGATTTAATTATTTCAGCCCTTACTGATTTTTAGCATTTGAAGCCCCCCCTCCCCCACAACATACACACACTCAAATTACAGCAGGGAGAGGGGAGAATTTTAGCTCCACTTTTGGTGATTTTCTTAGCTACATAAAAAGGTATGTGTGAGATACAATATTGATATGTATGAGAAAATCAGGTGCAAGAGGATTTCACTAAAGGAGCACCTATTTTCCCTTGTAATTTGAACACTACAGTAGTTTCTTCAAAGAATAAGCTTTGGGGGTTCAGTGCCATAGGCATCCGTTTCTAAGCACAATGATGCAAAAAAGATGAAATCTGTGCTTTGATGTCATGATGCAAGTTCTACCTCTTTGCACTTCCCTTGTGTCACAAAGTTGTACTTAAGTATATGTGGGGCAGAGTTCATGTTATGCCATTACAACTCCCATTAGATGACAACTCCCCCCCCCCAATTGACAACTAGTGTTCAGAGTCATACTTTATCGGGGTCAGAGGAGAATAAACTGGGAATAATGGAAATGGAAATGGCTATTTTTATTTATTTTACTTCTGACTATATGAGAGTTTCGACAACTTTGTTTGCTTTTAAAATGATGTTAAAGCCTGCATTATTTTCTTTATATAATATTAACCCATGCCTAGAAATGGCAAGAAGGCAACACTATCTTATGTATTTCTTGCTTCGAAATGGCAGGAAAAAACACTAGCAATTTCCAACAGTTCAGGTTGGCGGTCTTTAGATTTGCAGGTTGTCCACCCTTGCCTTAAATGAACTTGAACTCCAACTGAACTGATAGCTTTCTCTCTTTCCTCTCAAAATTGGCACTGCTGTTATTTATTTGAGGGCCTGGATATTCCACATTATCGGAATAGACAAACACACAGGATCAGGGGCACAAACACTGTGGAATGTACCCTAAATAACAGATTCCAGATGGTAGAATAGAGCTGATGTCCTGCATGAGTCAGATGTAAGCAGCTGTTAATGTGGGAGAATGAAGAAACCTGAACACTAATCCTATCCATGACATTTGAACTTAAAGGCCCCTTGTGCAATCTTTTGGCATGAGTTTCAAAACCCATGGCTCATAGACCACACGGCACTGTTGAAGTGGACTAATGCTTTTGTTTTTCTGTAAGGCACTCATAAAATGCCTATCAATGCATTCAGGTAGCAGCTATGTTGACCACTGTATCAGCCACAAAGGACATTGGCTACAAAATTTCTGAAGAAGAGTGTGTGAATTGTATTGGGAAAAGAATGGATTTAAGAGAGTGATAAGGACTGGAACTTGTGTCTTCTAGTTACATTTGCAAACAAATCCTTCTCACAAATCCTTCTCCATATCCATTCAAATGTTTTATTTAGGCTATGGAAATCCAGGATTATTTTTTTTGCTCCAACTGTGCAAAACTGGAAATCTTTGTTGTTACTAAAAAGAGCTTAAAGAACAAGTAGTTGAAAAATGTGTTTTTCATATATGGACGTGGGCATTATTAGTTTAATTGGGAATCCAGGAGGCTATATTTTACACGAGAGAGGGTATATGTGTATGGTTAATTTGCTAGGAAGTTGGGAGAGTGTGAACTTCAAAAAAGAAACAAACAATTTCAGAGTTTTGCAAAAGCAACACCTTCACAATTATCTGTTCTCCTTGACTTTGAATAGAGGCTACACTTATTCAATGGAAAGGAAAGGTACTTACCATCAGCCCAGAAATATTATATTGTATTTCTGGTGACTACTAGAAACATTTTTAGTGACCAGTACTGGATATAATTTGTGGATTCCTGGCCTCATTTCATTTCTAATCCTAATTTACCTTGCAGGATTGTAGTACAGGTAGTTTTCGATTTACAACAGTTCGCTTAGTGACTGTTTGAAGTTACGACACTGAAAAGTATTTTATGATCGTTTTTCACACTTATGGCCATTGCAGCATCTCCGTGGTCACATGATCAGAATTCAAATCCTTGGGAAATGACTCATATGACAGTTGCAGTGTCTTAGGGTCATGTGATCACCTTTTGCGCCTTCTGCCAAGTGAAGTGAATGGGAAAGCCAGATTCACTTTACAACCATGTTGCTAACTTAACTCCAGTGATTCACTTAACAACAGTGGCAAGAAAGGTCGTAAAATGGGGCAAAACTCACTTATCAACTGTCTGGTTTAGCAACAGAAATGTTGGGCTCAATTGTGGTTGTAAATTGAGGACCATCACCATAATCCACCTGACAAAACAGAAAAATCTGATAGTTTAACAAAGTAATTGAAGCCAAAAGGATTTCACATTATAGCTGTGTGCAAACTCTTAACTCTGTGCTCACTTAAACAAAAACAACTAAGTTTACCAAGGACTTGCCATTTGTTCAAGTTCATTTTTTTTTAAAATGGCCATTTGGAAACACGTTTCTTCTAGATCACACGCACTTTCCTTCCATATAACCGACTACAGAACTCTAGAGAAACGAACGGGTCCGCTTGATCCTTTGAAGACTCGAGGGTGGCGGCCTTCATCTCACGCCCCAAAACTTCCTTCCGAGTTAAAGTTGCGAAAGACCGCGCGCGGCACCTTGGCAGAAAAACCTCGCTTTCCAAAAACTTGTGATTTGCAAAAGTAGCGCGCGGGGGAGACGGCGTGCCGACAGCCGCGTTTCTAACAAAGGCGAAACTTTAGAAAAGACTCCCCTCATCGCCCCTCGCCCGCTCCCGGGCCGATTTCACCCGAAGTTCCCAGCCGCGAAGACTGGCAAGAAGGCGCCCTCGTCCGCCGCCGGTGTCACCCGACCTGGGGTCAGATACCAGCATCGGAGCGAGGAAAGAAGGGGCGGGCCCAGGCGCTGATGATGTCAGCTTGGGAAGAGAAAGGGAGCGAGCGAGTACGCAGGAGGAGGAGGAGGAGGAGGGAGAGCGGCTGTTCCGGGTCAGA
The DNA here is from genome assembly GCA_003457575.1 of Thermophis baileyi. Taxonomy (NCBI): domain Eukaryota; kingdom Metazoa; phylum Chordata; class Lepidosauria; order Squamata; family Dipsadidae; genus Thermophis; species Thermophis baileyi. Next base: position 11,787,702 of record QLTV01001698.1, read on the forward strand.
CACTGGAATGGGAGGGAAAAAAAAAAAAAACCCTTCCCAAAGGTGCCTCAGCTCCAGCCAGCAGCCAGCCCAGCGCCTTCGGAAGCCAGCCCGGGACTTGCGAGTTCGCGCTGCGACCGGTGCAACCAGAAGCAACCGCAGGAAGATTTCTTCAGCCCCCCGTCTTCTTTTCTCCCCGAGCAATTGCCGCTTGGCTCTTTCGGCGATTGCACAAGGCGCTGAAAGGGGAGAAAGTGCCTCCTCAGCCGCCCGTCCTCCCCGGATCGATTTCAGAAGCCGCCGCCGCCGCCGCCGCTTCCTTCTGCCTCTCGTGGACGAATTGCGAGGACGAGGCGGAGGAGAGGGCGCCAGGGAAGGGCGGCCGTGGGGAGACGGCTTCAGAGCCCGGCGTCGGCGAGGTTGCTAAGGGGCGGGCTCGACCAGCCACCCCCTCGCCCCGTGGGTCTCCCAGGGTAGACGCTCGGGAGGCGGCGGTACGCGCCCTTCAGACGAGGAGGAGAGCGGCGCGGACAGGCGGCGGCAACCGAAGGACCCGGCGGCGCGCGCCTCCCCTGCCCTGCGCGGCTTCGGCGGGTGTCTGGCAGGCGGAGGGAGGCGGGCGAGCGGGCGGGCGTTGTTGCTCTGCCACCGCCGCCGCTTCGCCGCCGCCGCCGCAGCAGCTATGTTTCATTGCATCCCGCTGTGGCGGTGCAACCGTCATGTGGAGATGATCGATAAGCGCCACTGCTCGCTGGCCGCCGTGCCGGAGGAAATCTACCGCTACAGCCGCAGCTTAGAAGAACTCCTGCTGGACGCCAACCAGCTGCGAGAGCTGCCCAAGGTGAGGGAGGAGGAGGAGGAAGAGGAGGAGGATGGGGTGGGGGTAGGGAGGCGGCGGGGGCCGGGGAGACGAAGGAAGCGGAGTGGGGAGGGGAAGAAAGGCGAACTTTCCTCGCGAGGTCGCCGGTGGCCGCCGCTCAGCCGCCTTTCTCCCTTTCCCAACTGGGAAGGAGGCAGCCCACACGGGCAGCTGCTTCGTGCCAGGGGCGAGTGCGACCCTGGCAACCGAAGCTCCCTCGGGACCGCTTGAGAAGTTTTGTTCCTGGGTGGGGGGTGGGGTGGGGTGGGATGAAGCCGACCACCCTGGAGGAGTTTTCCGCCTCTCCCTCTTCCTCTCCCTCAGGCTGCTTGCTCCCCCCCCTTTTTTTTAACTTTTAGTGTGTAGGGAACTCCTTTACGTGCCCTTAAGTCGCTCTTCGGGCTCTATCCTAACCTCCGGAGACGCGCGCTCGTGTCTGACGTAGAAACTTCGATCAGCCCCACAGCAAAAGCCCCCCCACCCCGTTCACTCGACCAGTTGGCAGAAGCGAGTCCGTGCGTGCGTGTGGAGTATTTGGGGGGGGGGGGGTGAGCGGTAGGGAAAAGTCTGTTTTGGCGCCAGTCTTCCTGACAACGTCCCCGAATCTTTGGGGCTTGCAAGACCTGAGTTTTCCCTGAGTTTGGCAGCCTGCTTTGCCTTGGGAAAACAGCGAGGCTTCGGAGCCCTGGCCAGCCTCAAAACAGCTTGTGCATCAGGGCTCCTGTAGGGGAGGAGGGTACGTGGGGTCGGGCCTCGAGTGTGGTGCACCTGAGTTGTTCTGGAGGCCTCTCTTCCCGGAGTATCTGTGAAGGGAAGGAGGCTGTTTTGGACGATTCCCACTGAGATCTATCTTTTCTTTTCTTTTCTTTTCTTTTCTTTTCTTTTCTTTTCTTTTCTTTTCTTTTCTTTTCTTTTCTTTTCTTTTCTTTCTTTCTTTCTTTTTCCCTTTTCTCTTTCTTTCTTTCTTTCTTTCTTTCTTTCTTTCTTTCTTTCTTTCTTTCTTTCTTTCTTTCTTTCTTTCTTTCTTCTTTACCTACCTACCTACCTACCTACCACTCAAGGTGCCAAACATATCCAACACATCTTCCTCCTCCTGGTTGCCCCACAACAACAACCCTGTGAGGTGGGTTGGGCTGAGAGAGAGTGACTGGCCCAAAGTCACCCAGCTGGATTTAATGGCTAAAGCAGCACTTGAACTCATAAACTCCCATTTTCTAGCCTGGTGTCTGAACCACTAGAAACCAAATGGATTCAGTGGTGTCCATTCAGTGTCCTATGGACAAAGGGAATCAGGGTATTTATGGGTTTGTCTACTCCAGCGACTGCTGGGTCAGGATGTCAGCCAAATGTAGTCCTGCCATGGATGCTTAGGGCCGTGAGTTTTATATATATAGAATTTCATTGGTCTGTGCATTCTTTTTCCTTGAATACTTTGCACATGTATGGAGAGGAAAATGGGCGTGTAAACTATTATTTTATGCATGGGACATAGCAAACACTATTTATATTCCTTTCTAGTGCTTTATTTGGATTTGAGTGGGGCACCCACTCCAGGAGGCTTGGGGGAGGTGTTATGTCATGTTTTAAATGCGCAGATCTCATAGCTTGTATTTTCCATATAGCAGCTCAAACAGCATTTTGTGGGGAGATGAGTATCAAATCCTGCTTTGGATGTGTGAGCAGTGTAGCATGTACAGTGAGGTGGTGCTTCACTAATTATTCCATAGTTCTTAAGCTGGTCTTTAGATGTGTCCACAAAACATTCTTTATGACCTCAAGCCTGCTTCCTCCCACAGCTAATGGCTTCCATTATTATAGTTACTTCCCATGTTTTTTATAGAAATTTGGAAAGTGAATGCCAGCGCAGCTACATTGTCTTGCATTTCTGTTTTTAAAACCTCTGACACAAATTGGGCAAACTGGTGTGGCAGGGAGGAATGATTAGCTGCTTAGACAGCTAAGCAGTTTGCAGTGTGGTTTCTATGAGAAAAGGAAGAGTTGTCAGTATAGTTGGATTAAAGTCCAACCCAGATCATGGTTAATGGCTAGGGTGAAATCTGCAGCAGATATAGTGAAGGAAAAGTACAAGTGTTCAGCATCATAGACAAGACTAAAAGAAGTACAGGTGGATAATAAAACTTGAGCAAAAATGGCTATTGAGGCAATTAAAAACTTTACATTACTTAAGCTGGTAAAAAAAAATAGTGAAAAAATTAAATTGGGAATGAAGGGAAAAAAAGGTAGCAGACCCCTGGGAATGCAAGGATACTTTGGGTAATGGAAACCTGGACTTTAAGAAAAAAAAATCCAAGGAATTGAAGAGACATCTTCTCACTTCTGTAGTAAGATAGAATTGGTTTGGGAAGGATGTCCTATCTGTGTGTTTTTTCTTTCCTGTTTATTTGTTTTACTGCCTTACGCTAATACTGAACACAAGACCTAACTTTTGAATTATCTGTTAGGTACTTCTGTCATTTTGCTGGCCTGGGCACAGCTGTATGCTAATAATATAGTGTATGTGTTTTGGACTTAGCATGATTCCTAAGCTACCCATTGAGTGCACATCTTAAATGTAATTAAAAGAGAAAAAACATTGCTTTCAACTACAGCTCATCGAATAGAATGACATTAAATCAGTTTCCCAAAGGTTTATCTGTGAAAGCAGGAATATCCAGATCCATTACCATCTATAGGAAAAAAATGGCATATGATATAAATTTATTTCCATCTTAAGTGTGAAAATGAGCTGTTTATTAGACAAGAGGTCTGAAAATAAAATTGCAGCTTAACTATTGTGAGTCTTTCCAATTTTGCGTTGTATTTTTAAAATTATTCCTTCTAATACAAGATTTAATGTATTGTATTCACAGTTTTGTGGCCTACGCCAAACTATAGATCAGCAGATAGTTTTTGTAAGGCAGTGCTAGAGTTATTTCAGTAACTTAATTTTGGCAAAAACCAAAACAAAAACCAGTATTATATTAGGTTAAGCCAGTTATGAAGCAGACCATGTTAGCTCAAATGTGGCCTGACTACTAAACAGACGAATCAAATGATGAGGGGAATAATGATGTTTGTCTGGTCCAGGCAGCAACTTTTTGATGTAGTACTATTTTTTAATACCAGCAAAAATTAAATGTAACTTAAAGAACAGGTACCCTACATTGTAGTCCTAACTTGTTCTTTTAGCTAGTGTGTGTCATTAGGAATTTTGTCCAGACATTGTCATTTACAAATACACATGCTGAATCAGCACTCCTAAAACCTTCTCATCTTTATTCAGCTACCATTGTACTTAGGAAAAAATATACTTAGACATGGCTAGTTTTATCAAAACATTGAGGGTATCTGGATACATATTTACTAGAATAGAAGCAGAAACAAAACTGACAAATCAAAAATAATATGTTGGATGTTGAGGTTTTTTTCCCTTGCTATTTTTACAGCACTTTGGCAGGGGTTTAGTGATTTGTGGTGATTTATCCTGTGGATCTATTTCTGCAAGAGGACAACTAGCAATTAAAATATATGGTTACCAAATTTTTACTCAAGTTTTTTTTCCTTGCAATATGGGGGGGGGATTTGCAAACATTGCACTTTAATTTTCAATATTCTGTATTGATGTGATTTATACAGCATTGCCTGCTTACAGCAGAGTTTCAGCTACAACAGCAAAATATGATCAGGGAAACTCAACTGTGGTAAAATGTCTAAGTTAACATGTGATTGTGTTTTGCAGTTGGACAGCAAATTAGAATAAGACTCCATGCCTGGGAATGTGTGTTTGTGCTAACTCTGATGTGGATTCTATTTATATGTTGTTCATGAGGCAAGACAAAAGTATATTAAGTGAGGCAGCGAGATTTTGTGTAGAGATGCGTGTATGTTGAAAGCGTTCTCTCTCTCAAAAAAAAATCTATTTAAATAAGCTTCCACCATTTCTGAAATCCTAATAATAAAGGCATCTGAAACAGGTGGAAACTGATGTATGTAGAAATCTACACATGTAGGTATCACCTATGCTGACAATTTAACAAAAATAAATAAAACAGACTTTAATGTGAAGCCTAGATTGTTTTTTTAAAATACTCCATCCTTCATAGAAATGAAGTTGGGAGTGAACTTGGGAACTGAATGCTAAACAGGCAGAAAGCAAAGATAAACCATTCTTGTCCTTTATGGATGCTTAGAGAAGGGAATCATAGCACAGTAGCTCCTCTTCATTATAGTTACTATAAAATGCAGTTTTAGTAAATAGCTTGATTGACCCTAGGAATGTGATACATTCCTTATTTTTATTTCTCTTTATCAAAAGTCACCTTGCTGGGTTCACTATTATTCCCTTCTTGCAGACATTTATGATAAATTGTCAAAAATTGAAAGTGATTCCAGAGCGGTGGAGATAATTGAATTTAACTCACATTCCAGCTCTTAATCCAAACACATTATCAATTTGGAAAATATAAAAAAACCCCAATCAGTGTAATTCCATTTAAAAAGTATTCATAAAACATTCTAAGCGCCGACAAAGGGGATTTGCATACTGTGATAACTCTTGCTGTTACAGCTTCATTTTGGTTTGTCACAGTTTGCGTTTCATCTCCTCTGCCAACACTTTTCTCTATTCTAGTGGAGTAAAACAATAATTTGTTCAGTTAACTAAGCATCTGTTGGGGATAGTAATTTCCTTTGAAATTGTGTTCTTGATCTTGACTTCCTGGTATGATCTTTTTATGCCCTCTTCAGTGGGTAAACTGAAAACTAGCATAGAGCAGGTGGTTGTCATTAATGCATCCATTATTCATTAGAGCCTTCTCTGTGTTAGTTCCCGCCCTTTGTAACATCCCCTTCAAGGTGAGATCTGCCTCAAAACCTCCTATCCTTCTGTAAGAGCTGAAGACCTGACTCTGCCAACTGGCCTGGCAGAAGAGACCAATTGGGGATCCAGTTGGGGAGTACCATAGCAGAGATGGCTGCTGGATTGATGGCAGACTCTTTCTCCCCATCCCCCCTCCCTTGCTCTCTACTCTCCACCTGTCCATCTTTTATTATCATATCACTATATTCTCATGGTTTTCTTTTTCATTGCTTATTCTATTGTTCCATTACTTTGCTATTGTTATGTTTATACTTCTGTTCATTTCTACATTTTTATTGTTGAAAACTTCCTAAAGTAGCCCTACAGCGAGATAGGCAGCAAATAAATTTAACAAATAATAATCTACTTATTTATTTATGTATCATGAACCCATTCATTCTTTCCTTGTTAACAAATTAGTAACAATATAGTAATAGTTCTCTTTGACGTCCCACCATAACAAGTCCCCAAGAACAAATTTTGTGTTTATTTATTTATTTATTTATTTATTAAATTTGTATGCCGCCCAACTCCCAAGGGACTCCCAAATCCATTAATTTTGCATTTTCTAATGAAGTACAGTAAAAACCCATAGAGTCAAGGGATCTCCCTTGAATTGAGGTTTTACAGTATTGCATTTGGAAACAGTGCAATACCTGTGGACTGTTGTGCAAAAATGTAAAAGAAGAAGCTTTTGAAGCATTTCTTCTAGCAATCCTCTTCACTAGTCATTAGCTGAGTTCCTAAGGATCATATATAATTCAGGATCATTTAGAACAGGGGTGTCAAACTCGTGGCATCACGTCACCATGTGACGTATCGCGACTTTCCCCCCCTTCGCTAAAATGGGGGTAGGCGTGGCCAGCGCGTGATGCATCTGGCCCGCAGGCCATGAGTTTGACCCCCCCTGATTTAGAAGGCCAGTTTTTCCAACCCTTTCTTAGATATTGAATATGAATTGAATTTGTTTGGCTCTCCTACTTTGTATTGGAGTTATACAACTGATTATAGCTATAATCTAGTTTCAGTTTCAGTTTAATGAATCTAACCAACTGTGGATTGTTAAAACACGATTAAACGATTAAACCATAGCTTAGTGTGAAATGCAAAGCAGGTTAATGACTTAAAATATTGAACACCACCTTGAAATTTGCTCTTATGCTTGTTATTTAACAATTTCTTCACCTTTATATTTTCTAATTAATAAAGGCAGAGTGTACTTTTGCCAAGCAGGTTTTATTAATGGAGTGACTGCCTTGTTGTTTCAGCAGTCTCTTTTGAAATATCTAGATTCTCTGGAACAGCAGGTTTAAGTCATGGCAAGACTTCAAGCCACTAAAATATGTAACAGATACTGTACTATGAGTTATGACTAAGGCCTTACTTATGTGAAACTAGAGTATTATAATTAATTATGTACTGTAATACATAAATAATTTACTCTAAAGAGCTCAGTATGTTGTATTTTTTCTGGATATTCAGCCAGCTTGTAAGGATAGATCTGATAGCTTTGGTCAATATTCTAGACCAACTAGTCCCCACCTGACATCTTCTAGAAACATTTACAACAATTCCCACCATCTCACATACTTTTTGGCAATAGACACTTCCATGGAGATTACTGAGTAGGTTCATATATATATATCAGCTTATTGTGGTTGCTTTGCCTTTGAACTAGTGTAGCTTAGGAACACAACACAGCCCAATTTGAAGCATAGGTTGGCTTAGGTGGTATCAATCCGGCCTATTATGTTTTTTTCTGAAAATCAGTGATGTGTAAATCAGAATACTGCCAAATTAATTTGTGAGATACTTCTAGGTCCCGGAAACAGGGTCATGTGATAAAGGAAATTTGGCCAGTTATTTTATGTTTTCACAGGTGATTAATCACCTTTTGGCTTCTGTTCGTCTTACAGGATGTTAGCATGTCCAGCTTTGCTCCCATCATAAACATGAGGTAATTTGTTACTATTGTGATAAAATAATGTGCTACTGTTACTGTGGAAAGCACACTTAGTATGCCCCCCAGAGGTGTTCATGTGGGAATAAGTGCACAACAAATATTTTTCCATTTTAATCTAGAGTTTTGAATGCCTCTGTCTCACATATCTGAAATATTACGATGATAAAATAGTAAACTTTCATGGGAACTTTTGAATTTCTGTAAGATTAACAAATGTAAGTCTTCTTAAATATTTTGTTTTAATGTTTGTATTTTAATATAGATGTTTCTCAATTGCAGCACCCTAAAATAAATTCCATTTAGCAATAACTTTCCACCATAGTCTGTTATTTTTGAACTAGGTTATCTCTAAGAGAATTAATGTAGGTATTTGATATAGCTACATTGTTTAAAACTGAGTTTTACACTGCAGTGGCAAAGCAATTATGGATTAACTATGCATTATTTGTAACATTGTATTTCTTTAGGCTTTCCTGAAACATCATTTAAAGGAGAAAAAATGTTTAATAATAGGTAGTTTATCTAACATTATCAAAACAGTATGAATACACTTTTGACATTAAGCCAGATAGAAATTGAGGTCTTCAGAAATTTGATTAATCTTTGGATTTTGCTGTCCTGTTATTAATTTTCAAATTTTTATGATAGCTTTTCACTGTGAAGCTAGTGTCTTAAGAGTGGTTACTACTACTGTAGTTCTCAAACTACAGAATAACAGAGTTGGAAGGGACCTTGGAGGTTTTCTAGTCCAACCCCCTGCCCAAGCAGGAGACCCTATATCAGTGATATTGAACCTTTTTTGGTTCGCGTGCCAAAAGCAGGGGGAGTGCGGGGGGGGGGGGTCGCGCGCGCACGTGCCCACACCCATAATTCCATGCACCCCCTGCGCATGCACGCGTGACCCCCCTGCTCCCGGCATGCGATGGCACGCCCGTTTTTCACCCTACCCAGGCTTCAGGGCCTTTCTAGGAGCCTGGGGAGGGCGAAAACGGCCTTCCCCACCCCCCCGGAGGCCCTGTGGAGGCAGAAAATGGCCCGTTTGCCAACTTCTGGTTGGACCGGAAGGCCCGTTTTTTTGCTCTCCCCAAGCTTCAGAGCCTTTCTAGGAGCCTGGGGAGGGCGAACACGCCCTTTCTGGCCTCTGGAGGGCCTCCAGTGGGGTGGGGAAGGCTGTTTTCGCCCTCCCCAGGCTCCTCGAAAGGCTCTGAAGCCTCGGGAGAGCAAACAAACGGGATTTCCGGTCTAACCGGAAGTCGGCAAACGGAACATTTCCGGCATCTGGAGGACCTCAGGGGGTGGGGTTGGGGAAGGCCGTTTTCGTCCTCCCCAGGCTCCTAGAAAGGCTCTGGAGCTTGGGTAGAGCAAAAAATGGGCCTTCCTCACCCCCTCCGGAGGCTGGAAACAGCCTGTTTCCCAACTCCCAGTGGGCCCAGAAGGCCTGAAAATCAGCTGGCGGGTGCGCGCATGCGCGCCGGGCCTGAGCTTGCGTGCCCACCGATATGGCTCCGTGTGCCACTTGTGGCACACATGCCATAGGTTTGCCATCATGGCCCTATATCATTCTGCAAAAATGGCTGTTCTTTAAAACCTCCAACATTGGAGTTCCCACAGGTCGTTCTATTGATTAATTGTTCTCACTGTCAGGAAATTTCTCCTTAATTCTAGGTTGATAAGTTTCCATCCATTATTTCTTGTCTTGCCCTCAGGTGCTTTGGAGAATAGGTTGCCCCTCTCTTCTTTGTGACAGCCTTTCAAATATTGGAAGACTACAGTCAATAGGAAGACATCAATAGGTGTAAGCTGCTTTCAGAAACAGTACTGAACTAGTTAGCTATTCTGTGCATTTCCCACAATAAATTGTTATAACATGGAAAGTCTTTGGAATACTAAGATAATGAGTTAAGGAGCATAACTAGAAGTTATAATACAGTAACATAAATCTATAGGCAGGTTGTATAAGTTGAACAGCATTTTTCTTGTGTGAACTCTGTGAGTCTAGTCTATTTTTTTTATAACAAGTAGTATGTTAAACTAAAATAATTAATTAAAAAAACTTCATTGGTTATATTCATAACACACTAAGCCATGAATCATGATATAGATGCATACAACATGCTAATTTATAAAACAGGCAAACCATGCCCTGGTTTCATCTATGTGGTAAACCTGTACCTGGGGCACAGGTTTACCACATTCAAATAAAATTTGTATCAACAACAGCAGGGAGTTTAGTGTTATGGAAAAAGAATCAGTGCTGGTTTCTTGTTTTCTCCTTTTTGGCAGTAATTTGGATCTCATATTCTGTACGAGTTTAATCTTAGAAGAGCTTGATTGAATTGGCTTTAAAATAGCAACAGTAACTATCACATTTTACTGCCTGTTTCTGCTTAACTGTAATTGCTTAATGACAAATACTCATTATTGCCCATTTTTTATGATTACTTGCTACTTAAGGCAAAACATCTGCTTAATCCTACATTTTAATGCATGTTTTGGTGGCTTATTATTGAAGACATAATTTGAAACATGTCTTCCTACAAAATACCATGATTAGGAAACCGCATTCTCATTGAATATCTCTATATTTATCTGTTACAAATGAAGTTTAAAAAAAAATTCAGATTTTTTTTAAAAAAAATAAACAGTGCACTTTTTGAATGTGATTTACATTATTTAAAAGATATACTTTCATTTCCAATGACATTGTTCAATATTTTCTATTCTAGAAGTTGTACTGCTGATGCTTTTTTGACTATGTTATTTGCCAATAGAAAAACATTAAAAAATGGGAAGGGTAGCAGGCTGGATTGCAACATTATGAACCTGGTACAATCCTAATGTACTGGATTACTATTTCCTTACTCCCCAGCATATATGGCTAATATCTGCAGGGATTCAAGGAACACTGCTATTTTTTTACTCAAGGTTTTTAGTTGCTTGAGGTTTAGGTGAAATAGTTTTTCATGAGGTCCAACACAAATCTGCTTTCCCTGGATAGTAAAGTTCCTCAGAAAAGACAGTAAATATCTCTTCTGAGGAATTTAGAATTGGGCAGTAAATCCAGATATAGAGGTTAAATGAATCCACTGGGCTGCAATACACACTGTATTAATCACGCCCCAAACCCAGTGGCAACTCTTTCTAATACAAGATAGATATTTTATCTCTGTAAATCTGGTCATGTGGAGGATGTCTTGTTTAACACATCTCCAGCCACTGTCAAAGAACTGTGCTCCCCTGTTTGCAGTTAAATTAGCCAGAGATACAGTAACATCCAGTAATGTCTGATTGTAGGTTTTCACTGCAGCAGCTGGAAGTGAAAGCTTTTCTCTGCTGTGATCTGATGAGATTTTCACAGCAGATGTTCTTTAATCTTTCCTGTTCTTGCTGCTCATTCTACATAAAATGGAGAGGAAATAAATCTCTGTCCAGAGGAAAATAATTTTAAAAAAACATCGTCGTAATACATTATTCATTGCATGAAAAGAAGACCTTGCTGTTATTTTGAAGTGTCTGCAACATAAGCATCTTGTTTTTGCTGACTTCTTCCTTCTTTCTTTTTCTACTTTGCAGTAGCAATGAAGAATAATTCAAAATTGGCCTCTTGGGGGAGTTTTAGGTCACAATGCTGAAAAGCTTTTGTGGGCATAGTTGCAGAAACTAATTTGATGACAACAGAACTGAGGCTTGCATTAGCTGGGTTCATTCTGTTCAGATGCTGTTTATTCCATTCTTCTTTCCACTTTGTACTTTGCTAACCTTATCAGAAGATCTGTCTGAAGACAGATGGGATACACCTCAATATTGTGAATGCTTTATTTGTGCTCTTTTAATGTCAAGGATGAGGTGAGTTCCCTCTTGGAAGATCTATTGTTCTTAAAACTTAAGTCCTGAGGTTCACCAACTAAAGCCTACTGCAACAGAGGTAGTTGTAATAGTAAGAAATTTTAGCTACAGGAATTTGTATACAGGGGCAGAAAACATCTTTAGGCATCTGAGCACAAGTACAAAATGTGTGCTATGTGGGGGGGGGGAATGAGCCTACCTGCTCAAAAATCCGTATTGTGATGGGCATGGTCAGTCAACCAACAGTGATTTTTCAAAAAGCAAATTGCTAAGGTGTTTTTGCAGGTATTTTCTACCAAAGTTATTCTCCTTCTGAGGGTAGATGGGCACATTTCCAAAAATTACTAGGCTGTAATCACCCACACCACATTTTTATTTTCTAAGAATAGTTTGAGTTAGAGCTCTCCCCCTTTGTTTTAAATGCGAATTTGACCATTTTATGGCTTACCCTATATCTTGCATTTTTTCCTTTACAAAATGGCAGAAATGTAAACCCCCCCCCCATTTTTAGCAAGTCATAGTCAGAGGTTTTCTGAGACCCACAGAACGTGAATCCAAAGGCTGCATGTGAACTGTTACCTCAGGTTACCCAATACCCATATCCAAACTACAACACTTCTAGATCATGCTGCTGTTAAAGATATGGAATGATTGCTACTAAATAGGGTGGCTAGTAAGATTTCATTAAAAGTACTTAAGTATTCAGAATTTATGTATTACCAAATCATGACCTTCAACTGGGCAAAATGGTGCACCTTAGGACAACAGTTTTTGAACCACGGAACCTCAAATGGCCTAACTTTCAGATTGTGTTCAAAATCCAGAACCCAGGACTCTGAGGAAAGGAAATTTGGGAAAGTTGTGGCTGCTTCAGTGTTAATGGCTGCTATTGCAGTCATGGGATACTCAATTTGAATGACCCATAGCAATTTTGCAGTCTCACAGTTCCTCACTCTGATCCCCACCCAACAGCAGCCACTTGCCTGCCTGCTGAGAAGGGAAGGGAAGATGGAATAGGGAGGAAGGAACTCAGCTTACCTTTCCTGGTCCATACCTCCCCCTGCACACTCCCCCAATTTGTACTCTCCCTCCTATGCACCCCACACAGGGAGGGAGGGAGGGAGGGAGGAAGGAAGGAAGGAAGGAAGGAAGGTAGATAGATAGATAGATTTCTGAAGCTTCACGCCAGCTTCCCACAAGGAAACTCTGAGGAAGCTGGCAAGAAACTGAAAATTGCTTTTGCTCCCACTGCTTTTTTGTCCACCTGTGGTCATTCGGCTTTTCTGTTAGGTAAGGAAATAACTCTGAAATGATAAACCCACGGTGCACAGGTTGTCTAGTGATATTAAGGAACAAACTGAACTCTATGTTATTATTGTGTTCACTTTTGAAGTATATTTGTATTATTATTGTATGGTTTAACCTGGGATAATTTGCTTTATTTTTATAATCCTAGTCTGCACCTTAAGTTTGTTTACTCTTATTATTTCAGTTTCTCCAGCTACCCACTTGTGCAAGACTCGGGGCTGCTTACAAGGATTAAAACAACAATATACACAATAATACAATGTAGACACATCTGTGCCATTGTGGGGGTGGAGAACCACAATCATCCACATAGATTTAGTAATGGGTTTATATAATGCCCTGGCACATTGCCTGATGAAAAAGCCAGTCAGGGCTCTTTAGAAAGTTGTCAAGGTCAGGGCTGTGTGGATCTCAGAGCAAATGTTCCAAAAGGTATGTGCAATAGCAGAGAAGGTATATCTTCTGGGTCTCACCAGAGGACACTCTTTAAGTTGGGATCTAAGGCATGCCAAACTCTTTTGGAACTTCTTAATGGGAAGACATAATTGGAGATAGACAGTCCTGCAAATATCCAGATCCTATGTCACATATGGCTTTATACATGATGACCAGCACTTTGATTTGCATCCATAAGTCAAGGGCACAGCTTCTGTAGCAGAAAGGTTAAATGGGTGCACTGAGGTATGGCCATCACTGCTCATGCGGCTGCATTCTGGACCAGCTGTACCTTCTGACTTGTCTTTAAGGTAAATCATATAGAGCACATTATGCAGGGGTGAAATCCAGCAGGTTCTGACAGGTTCTGGAGAACCGGTAGCGGAAATTTTGAGTAGTTCGGAGAACTGGTAGCGGAAACTTTGAGTAGTTCGGAGAACCTGCAAATACCACCTCTGGCTGGCCCCAGAGTGGGGCGGGAATGGAGATTTTGCAATATCCTTCCCCCAGGAGTGGGGAAGAAATGGGGATTTTGCAGTATCCTTCCCCTCGAGTGGGGTGGGAATGGAGATTTTGCAGTATCCTTCCCCTGCCATGGCCACCAAGCCACACCACGCCCACCAAGCCACGCCCACAGAACCGGTAGTAAAAAAAGTTGGATTTCACCACTGACATTATGGTAGCCCATACATGAGGTAACCAAGACATCACTGACTATAAGTAGGGCATCTTGATCCAGGAAAGGGTGCAACTGCCACACGACATGAATTGGCACAGTGGTTTTCCACCAGCTCCTTGAGTGAGTCCAGAAAAAATCCTGAGTTGCATACCAGTTTCAGTCTAGGGAAGTGATATCCCCTCAAGAACTAAGGTTAAAAAATCTCTGGGATTGGTGGTCCATGAAAACCATGCACTTGGTCTTCAACTAGGGTTGGACTTCTCTCCTTCCAACCCCTAATGGGCTCCAGGCACTGAAATAACGTTACAGATACATTGCTTGTTCAGCGCAGGGATGAGATATGTAACAGTGTGTCATCAGCATGACCTATGTGGTTGGATGATGTTACCCAGTGATTTAATGTAGACATTACATAGGAGAGGTGAGAGTGTCAACTCCTGAGGGACTCTCGGAGAACTAGGATTTGGCCTTCCCCGCCCCCTGAAAACTGATGGAAAAAGTAATCATGGAGAAAAAAGGAGAACCACTGCAACACTATGCTGCCCCCACCAATCACCATACATTTAGAAGAGTACCATAATTGTTGATATCAAACACAACCAAGAGACCAGTGTGAACCACCCTTATCCAAAGGCTAGTCTACATGCACGAATCCCTTTAAATTGCCATATATGGCAGCTGTTATAAGCTGTTTTATAAGATTATATAGCTATTATGCAAGATCCCTTGATGTAGAACAGGGCTGTCAAACCCCGGGGCCCATGGGCCAGATGCGTCACATGCTGGCCACGCCCACACTTGGTTTAGCGAAGGGGAAAAAAGTCCCAATATGTCATGTGATGCTGCTGTGACGATGTGAGTTTGACACCCCTGATGTAGAAGTTCTTACAGTATCTTCAAATTATGTAGGCAAAGTTTATTTCATGTCAATGTGAAGTATTATCAGAACTTCTTTTGTTATTAGGGAACTGTTTTATGAAGTGGTTTCATACAAATCTGATTTGCATTAAAACTAAATAGGATGCTATTTAGCATCATGCTAGGAAATGATTCATTAACTAAACCACAATTAGATAGGTTCACACAGGATGCTAAATCAAAGCTAAACAAACGAGATTTACTTGCTGTAAAGGATGAATCCAGTCACCTTTACTATAGTGTAAGAGTTGTAGCGAAGAACAATATGAAAAAAGATAGAAAAAATATGCTGAGTGGTTCTGGAATAGCCCACATTGGTATGTTTAAATGGTATGTTTTCATATTTCTAAATCATGGTTTAGCCATGATTTGTTGAATCACATTAGCTGTTTCACACCTACAGTAAGCCATAACCAAATAAACCATATTGTAGCTTATTTCGATTTTTAAATACTTTTTGTTTATCCTGCCTTTATTACTTTTTAAGCAACTCAAGGTGATGAACATACCTAATACTCCTCCCTCCTCCTATTTTCCCCACAGCAACAACCCTGTGAGGTGGGATGTGCTGAGAGAGAGTGACTGGCCCAAAATCACCCAGCCGACTTTCATGCCTAAGATGGGACTGGAACTCTCCCAGTTTCTAGCTTGGTGTGTTAACCACCGCACCAAACTGGTGCAGTATGTCAATCCAGCTTAATAAATAGAAAATGTGAAGGAAGAAGGGATTCTTCCTTTTATTTTTCCTTAAAGAGGCACTTACATTGTAAGTTTTCCCATAAGCTTATATCAGTCTAAGCTTTTTTAAAAAAAGGCTTTGCATTGATTATCTTGGAATGTTGCAATAATGACAGGGTGAAAATCTTTACCCCACCTTAGTGTTCTTTGTTTGAGTGGAAAAAGTTGATAAAACAATCTTTTTGTTACTATGTGTACTAAAGGATAAGTTGATTTGACCTTGTGAACTCTCTTTGTGTACATATAGCAGCATTGCTGCATTGGATGCTTGGATGTGGATGGAAAAACTCTGCTGTAATGTTTTGTTTAGTTCTATAAAGAGTTGGCCGGCTCCTAAGAAGCAAAATCAGTCATTTCATTTAGCTTTGTGTTTGGATTCACCATGCTAGTTGGCTCCCAGTTAAATGAAGGAAGAATAAATGGCTATTTCTATTTTTGATTGACATAAAAAGAAAATTTCAAAAACCATCCCCAACAAGACAAGGTGTTTGAGCTTTTCTATTTTCTATATCAAGCTGTTGGGTTAGAATTCAGAAGCTCATTGAACAGAAATAATCTAAGGTGAGTTAGATCTGAGATTTGGTTATGCCTCACAAAGGAAGCTGGTGCGTTTTAATACACATGTGTGATGAAAATATATTTTCCTTTTTAATATGGACTACCTCCACATTTACCCTCCTTACCTTATTAAGAATATGTTTACAGTTCCCAGGTTACGGATTTGTTTTTCAAAGTCCTTGTTCTATTCAGTTCTCTCTTAAAATTTATTTGGCAATCGTTTGCTTGCTACAGATCTCTGCAAACAGTCTAATTAGAAAATAGCATCCTATTTAGTTTTAATGCAGATTGAGAAACCAGTCCTGGTTTAAAGAGAGGTGGTTTTTGTGGTTTTATCATTTGTTCTTAAGTACGTAAGACACCATATCATATGAGAAAGGAAATGACTGCAAAATCTTGGTCTGCAATTTTTATGTAAACACAGTGGGAAGTAAATTCCAATAACATTTGCAGTAAGTGAATAGTATTTTATATAAACTCTTCTATAATATTATGGTTTGTAAGCCATGATTATGGTTCAGCCTATCTTAATCCAGCCAACTGTTAATTTGTTAACAATGGCTTACAGGTAGCGCTTGACCTATGATCACAGTTGGGACTGGAACTTCCATCAGTAAATAATGTAGTTGTTAAATGAGTCATCACATGAACTGTGTCTGCTTTTACAACCTTTTTTGTTGCGATTGTTAAGCAAATCCAACTTCCCCCATTAACTTTGCTTGTCAGAAGCCACCTGGCAGTCACATGACCATGTGCGACTGTAGTAAATGCACGATGGTTGTCAAGTGCCACAATTTTGTGACCACGGGGACCCTGCAATTGTCATAAGTGCAGGGACCAGTCATAAATCACTTTTTTTCAGGACCATTGTAACTTTGAAAAGTTGCTAAATGAATGGTTATATGTTGAGGACTTCCTGTAGTGTCATATGTAAATCTACTCCGTATTTCTCAGCCGGTAAGAACAGCTTCTGTTAGGTAACTGATGGCTCTGTTTCCTTCCTGCTCTCTGTATACCGATAAATTATTCTGTAAAATTGACAGACCTTCTGGAGCAGATTTTAGATTATACTAGATTCCACCCACTGAATTTTGGTTTTGTGTATAAACTATATAGTTAAGACAGTTTAATTCAAGTCCTAAGAAATTGACAGTAAGTCTGCAGTGTTTTGCAATGATCACTTAATTTAATCGTTTTTTTAAAGTGATTAATTTGAACGAGATTCCCAATTAGTTTATTTACAACAGTGTCTTTTATAAAAGCTGCAGATACAGCCAGCATTTTAAAACATGTTCCATACTCTCACATAGGAGAAATACCTCTTTTGTGTTCATATCTGATACAGTACATAGCATCATCATTTCTGCTTCAGAAATGCGGTTATTTTGATCAAATAACCTACCAGTAAAATGTTCATATTATGTATTTCTCTAAGTGGCTCGAATCCCTTTTTAACAGTAGTTTACATCTCAAAATCTATTTGGATGACTGAACAAATGACATTTTACAAGTCCCAACTGATAGCTCAAAAAATTGACTACATGCTCCATAGAGCTGTAAGGAAGTGTGAAATGGATCATTCGTAGCCTGCTGAAGCTGAGTAAAATGCTATTCTGGAACAGACAAAATATTCCAATGTAGCAGTACAGAACCCTTGGAGAATAACCAGTTCTAGGGAAGAAACAGGGAATTCTTTGGGTTTGGACAAGAATATCTACTGTACTTCTTGATAGAGCTGTGCATGGGATTTGGAAGCAGGGGAGGCAAATATTCATAAGAGAAGTTCTAGATACTTAAGATCAGGATCATAAAGATATAGATTTATTGAATGCTGCTCAGGGTCACCTCCTGTGAGATGGTGGTCGTATAAATTTGATTAATAAGTAAATAAAAAAATACACGTTTTGTGTGTGTGTGTGTGTGTGTGTGTGTGTGTGTGTGTGTGTGTGTGTGTGTGTGTAAAAGAATCTCCACAGTAAGACTACTGTTTGCATCAAATTTTGTGAATGTTAAAGCTTATTTGAGAGAGCTCCTTCTATCTCATAGTGGTTTGTTTGTTTTTTGATAAATTCCAGAAAATTTATATGCTGGAGTAATTTTGGAAATATCCAAATTATAGTACCACTTCCAAAAGCATCAGGGTGAGATGCCCAGTAGTTTGGACCATAGAAAAGAACATTTGTTAGCTCAGGGTTGAACTGCAGGGTCCTAAGAGTGCAAGCCCCACTGATGATATTACCTAGTTGGGTAATGAAACATCTGCAAGAAAACAACCGAGCTCAGAGAGCACCAACGACCCCAGTACTTTGTTTCTACAGGAAATACATGGGATCTGGGCCAAGAAAAGGCATTTTCTGCACTCAGCTCTAGTGATAGAAATACCATTTTTACCTCTTCTGCTATTCCTGAGCTTTCATGTTGGAATCTCTGTTTTTCTGCTCTCAACGAAAGCATTTCTTTCTTGGTAATGGGAACATTTCCTCATCCTCAGGAAAGAAAGATTATTGAACTTTTTCTTTCTTAGCTCCAGTGAAAGGGGGCTTTTCATACATTTCCCAACTTTTCCCATCCCTAAACAGAAAATAGTGAAAAAGAGGATTTCTGTTTATGCTGCAGATATTCACTTTAAGGAAAACTATACTATACTAAAAAGTATAAACAGTTTTTTTTGCACAATACTTTTCCTTGCAATGAAAAAGTTAATGTTTGAAATCAGTATACTGTACAGGTAGTCCTCGACTTACGACCACAATTGAGCCCAAAATTTTTGTTGCTAAGTTAAATATTTGTTAAGTGAATTTTGTCCTATATTACGACCTTTCTTGCCACAGTTATTAACTGAATCACTGCAGTTGTTAAATTAGTAACATGGTTGTTAAGTGAATCTGATTTTCCCGTCAGAAAATTGCAAAATGTGATCACATGACCCTGGGACACTTCAATGTTCATAAATGTGAGTCAGTTGCCCAGCGTCTGAATTTTGATCACATGACCATGGGGATACTGCAATGGTCGTTAGTGTAAAAAACAGTCATGAGTCACTTTTTCACTAATCATGAGTCATGTTGTAACTTCAAATGGTCACTAAGCGAACTGTTGTAAGTTGAGGACTACCTGTACTTTCAGTTTTGTAACACAAAAGAATAGATACCTGAAAAAGATGGAAAAATTTCATAAGTACTGAAACAAGTGCATTCCCTGTCTAGTACTGCAGTAGATAGTTTTAGAACGGGTGTCAAACTCGATTTCATTGAGGGCCGCATCAGGGTTGTATTTGACCTCGGGGGGCCAGGGTGGGCATGGCGAGCTTGACATCACTCACGTCGGGGGCGCCTGTGGTGGCCCAAGCGCTCTGCCAGTGAAAACAGCCTCCCGAGCCCTGTTTTCAGCTGCAACGGCACCCTGCAACCCTCCGCCAGTGAAAATGGAGCTCAGGAGAGCCTCCCGCGGTCCTCACGAGGTCTGTTTTCGCTGGTAGAGACACTGCGGGCCAGTCCTTTGTTGTTTCCAAGGCAGCCCCATGGGACAGATCCAAGCACCCCGCAGGCCGGATCCAGCCCCCGGGCCTTGAGTTTGACACCCCTGTTTTAGAATGACTAAAATGTCAAACTGCTTTAGTTTTTTCCTGCATTTGGGTGAGAGTTGGTATGCAATTTTGAGGTCCTCCTGAACTCACTCGAAGAGCAGGTGGCAGCTGTGGCATTTGCATAGGTTTGTCCTGTGCACTATGTCTGCCTGTTTCTGGATTGGGAAGGCTTGGTCCAAAAGTGCAGCACCAGGGTAATTTATGTCATTTCCTGTTGTGTTCATGTAATACTGATGCTCTGCAAACTTCACTGGCTCCCTGTAGGCATCCAAGAATGATTGAAGGGGCTGCTGATCTCTCATTGTTTCTGCTCATCCCACCAGACCTAGCAGGGAGGCATATTCCAGGCCCTTTCCATCAAACAGGGCCATCCTGAAGGACCCATGAATTGTGCCTTTTCTGTTGCAGCACCTGCCCTGTGAAACAGCATCCCTCCAGAAATCTAAATGGGCCTGATCCTGTCAGCCTTTTGTAATGTTCTGAAGACCTGGCTATTCTGCTAGACCCGTGATGGCGAACCTATGGCACGCGTGCCACAGGTGGCACACGGAGCCATATCTGAGGGCACGCGAGGCGTTGCCCTATGTCAGCTCCAGTGCGCATGTGCGCGCTGGCCAGCTGATTTTCGGCCTTCCGGAGGGCAGGGGAAGACCATTTTCACTCTCCCAGGCTTCAGGAAAGCCTCCAGAGCCTGGGAAGGGCGAAAAACAGCCCAATGGGCCTACCGGAAGTTTGTTCCGGTAGGCCCGTTGGGCCCGTTTTTCGCCATCCACAGACTCCAGAGGCTTTCCTGAAGCCTGGGGAGGGTGAAAAACGGCCCAACGGGCCTACCAGAAGTCCGGAGGCTTCAGTGAGGCCTGCATGCATGCGTGGGGGGAGGGCATTGCATTATGGGTGTGGGCACGCGCTATTGCGTGCGTGCGCGCCCTTTTGGCACCTGAGCAAAAAAAAGGTTTGCCATCACTGCCGTAGACATTTGGGTAAGGAGGTTAGGGAAACTCTCCTGAAGCTTGGGAGTTTATTGTTTCAATCTTAAGCATCATAGTTACAGGGTGGTGGTGGTTTTGACTGCATGCATTGCCCACAATCACTGTTGTGAGATGGAAGGCCTTATAAATCATATAAATCAATTAAACTATTTTTCATCCATATAATAATAGTTGCCTTGATCTTTATTGCTGGTGCAAAGGTGTTTAGGTTCTAGCATCTAGCTGACTTTTGTTGATTCTGTTTTCAAGCTAGGAATATTTGGACTTCCTTCCTTCCTTCCTTCCTTCCTTCCTTCTTTCCTTCCTTCCTTTCTTACTTCCTTCTTTTCTTACCTTTTTCCTTCCCTTTCTACTTTTCTTGTCATTACTTCCTTACTTCCCTTTCACCTTCTCTGATAAATTCCTGTTTCATTGTTTTCTTGTCTTCACTCCTTGAATAACAGTATTGTTTTCTTTATTTAGATATTATTTTTGACATTGGGCTAGAATATCTAGACACAACTAATTTTGGAAAGCAAAAATAGATCTGACTTGTACTTGTATGGAAGATGACTGGGAAATACTAGGATGGAAAGTTTAAAAAGTATGAAACTACTTTTGCATTTTTGTTAAGCAAATTGGAGGACTATAACTATGAAGTCACCAGGATCTGAGCTTTACTTGATGGAGGCTTAATCTGATTTTGTAGTTGGGAATTACCTTTTTGGCTTAATTCTTGCCAAGTTTTTTCTTTGAGCATGTATTTATATCTGAATTGTAATATGCAATTCAGTGTTATTATGCAGTGTTAATGCCTAAGCATTTGGACAATGAGCAGAGTTGTGCAATGGTTAATGTAAAGTCTTAAATTACAGTTTTTCCACAATTATATCTACAAAAATCTCATTTCATAACTATTCTGTCAAGAAGCTAATCATGCTTACTTTAACCTGGCTCACACAGCTAACCATAATTTCTTAAATAATTCAGTTGTCTGGGTTTACAGATCAGAAACAGGATCAGCCCAAGACAAGAAATTTCCATCTTCCAAGACCTTCAATTTTAGGGAGTTGTGCTGATCAGTCTTCAGACTGGCATGCTGAGAATAGTGCTGTGACTGGTCTGTATTTTGTGGTTTCAACCACTTGAGATTACAGAAACAAAAATAGTTTGAGCTTTGAGCCAAGAGACAAAAAGCATAGGAAATATTTCTAAGAATTAAGACTTTTCTTTCCTACTTGAAGAACTATCAAGAGGAAGTGTTCACTGTTGCTGTAATTTTCTTTTGTGTAATGAGGATAAATCTATGTTTGCATTAATGAGCGTCTAACATATTACAAAAATTTCATTCAGTTACATAGAGTTGAAAATAGAGTAATAAGTCCCATGGCCCTCCCTGACCTGCACAGCATCCCTGGTGCATACTTTCCCAACCCATGCAGCATCTTTCACATATTTGCACATACCATTCATGGCCTGCACCATGAAGCACCCCTTCATTCACTCTCCCACCTGACAGTAGCCATTTACCTGCCTGCTGGCCTTGCACTTGCAACTTCCTAATGGCTTCCCAGCAGTGAATGGGGAAGCTGGTGGGAATTCAAGAGAGGGAGGGAGGGAGGGAGTTTTCTGATACTCCTTGCCAGTTTTCCACAAGGAAGCTCAGTGTGAAGCTAGTAGGAAGTCAGAGGTCACTCCTGCTCCCACTGCTTTTTTGCCCCCCCCCCCATTGGTCATTGTGTTTCTCTGTTTAGATAAGATCATTTGAAAAGATGATCCAATGGGGCACGGCTTGTTTAATTTCTGATAAGTGAAAAATTAAATTAATCCTCTACTTTTAAAAAGTTTCTCTTTTGCTATGCCTGTTTCTTATTGCTGGGAACAAATTGAACAGAATAAGAGTGGTGGTGCAGTAGTTCCTTGATTCCTTGATTTCTCAGCTAGAGGGAACGCTGATCAGCTCATAATGCCATCAGCATTTCAAGGATCAGCAGCAAAGACAATCACAGGTTAGCTGAGCCCCCTTGAAGGACTGAGGTGTGGAAACTCTGGTGGTGTTGAAGCATCCCTAAAATCCTGCATAAGCAAATTGCAGAACCAATGTGCATAAGCAAATTGCAGAGCTAGTAGGGCTAATGATTTTAGGATATTGCATACCTGCATTATATTTATGTACATTTGAAAATAAATGCACATTTTGTTTTCCTTTCTTGACTGACTGCTTTCTAACAATGCCAGATGCAATAATAAAATTATAATTCACAAAGGCTTTTACTTACTACTAGGCAAATCTAGAAAATTTCTGAGGTAGTATCAAGCTACGAAACAGGTAGCATTAAGCCACATATTATATATTTTCTTTTCTTTCATGGATGCCAGTTACCTAGTTTCTGTTTCTGATAATTACATCAATTTAACCTGCAATCCAAGATTGAAATTGTATTTTGCCGCAAATCAGGTAAGAGGCAAGGATTTAGCGCATTTAAGGAGGGAAAAAGCACATTTGAACCGAGGCTCCAGCTTGCTTATATGAAGTCATAATCTGATGTTGGGTCTCATACTTGAGAATACAGATAGCAAATGATTGGCAGGATGTTTTTCTTGTCCTTATTAAGATTAGTAGTGACTTGTTCCTTTGGTTAGTACTAGAATTAAGTTTTGTTTGTACTGTAAGAATATATAATTGGTAGTTCAAGTGTTTCCATCCTTCCCCTGTAGACTGATAGATGATTCAACTGTCGAGCTGTTTTCCCCCGCATTATAATTATTGTCCTTTTTATTAATAGTTACAGCACTGTTTCATACTGATTTTTTAACTCTCTAAAATTAAAGATTGAGATATTATTTAAAACAATATCTTTGGGTTCAGAGTTTGGTAATGCATTGTATTTATTAAAGTATACTGAATAGTATGAAGATCCTGAAATGTCTCTTTTAGCAAATGGGGAAAAAAATCCCATGATTAAGCAGATAACTAGTAGATGCAATAACAATACTGTTGTAAGAGTTGAGAATATCTCTTTTTAACAATTTGCCGACAATTTTAAATGGTCTGTGTTGATTAAAACTTTGATTTTAGACAGTTACAAATGGACGAAGGGTTGAAATAAAATTGAAATAAGATTTTGGAATTAATTGTAAGAATGCAATTGAATTTTTTTAAAAGCAAACATAATAAGATAAGACTTAAGAATTGGATACTAGAGAGAACTAAAGATTATAATAATGGAAAATAATCAAACTCAAGTCAGTTACAGAATAAAGCAAAATATTTCAATATTGGACAAGTATATTTTCGAGCAATAACCCCAGAGATTAATTTTAGGAGTATTTGCCTGTATATAGATGAACTTTTAAAAGATGTTATGGAAGAGGAACAAGTTTAACCTGATAGTATTTAGACTTGATTTGAAGGTGAACTTAAAAATGACAGGCCACAAGAGTGATCTACAAAAGTCTTAATAATTAAAAGAATATACAAATAACAAACCAAGAGAGCGATCTGGAAAACATTTATATAGACACCCATCTTATAACCAACTCTGGTGGCTCCAAATCAAAGTTGGGAGGTTTTAGAACATTATTTGAAGGAACTAAAAAACAAGAAGTAGAAGGAAGAAATATAAAGTTGCTTTATTTGATCAGGGTTAAAATATACAGTATATCACAGAAGTGAGTA
This sequence comes from Thermophis baileyi, assembly GCA_003457575.1. Lineage (NCBI taxonomy): Eukaryota > Metazoa > Chordata > Lepidosauria > Squamata > Dipsadidae > Thermophis > Thermophis baileyi. The sequence continues at coordinate 11,812,076 of QLTV01001698.1, forward strand.
CACCCCCTCACATTTTGTAAATATTTAAGTATATCTTTTCATGTGACAACACTGAAGAAATGACACTGTAAAGTAGTGAGTATACAGCTTGTATAACAGTGTAAATGTGCTGTCCCCTCAAAATAACGCAACACACAGCCATTAATGTCTAAACTGGTGGCAACAAAAGTGAGTACACTCCTAAGTGATAATGTCCAAATATTTACAAAATGTGAGGGGGTGTACTCACTTCTGTGATATACTGTACATATTGTTATCATTGGTAACCCTTAATGGACTTTTGCTGACATCAGGACTGAAATGACAATGAGTTGTTTATAGATAAGACATGGGATATGGGAAGAAGATATCATTTATTGCATTTTAAGAAAAGGTGATAAGTGACTAAAATTGCTTATACTTGTGATGAAAGGGGAAGTCACTTTCTTTTTCTTTTTCTTTTTTATTATATTCTTTTTTCTATCTCTTTCTTTTTCCTATCTTTTTTCCTTTATGTCTCAGCTTATTTGAAATACAATTTGGGGACCTATCCCCCATTATGTTATCTTTCTCCATCTCTAAGAGAGACATTCATAGAGAGACAAGAATATGTCTTTTACGCAGAGGCAACATAGGATTTGCTGCTGGCAGGTACTATAATTTCAGTTGTAAACTCTTGATGAGCTTTAAGTTTGCAATTGCTGGTTGTGTACTAATGCTTTTCTTCATGCCTTTGGATAGTCCTAAAATCGGGCTATGAGAGTCATATTAACAGATACACCGGTAATGCGTCTGTCTAAAAGTGCTCTTGAGGTTAGTGTGGTTTGTTTTTTCATTAACAGAGAACTCAACTGGTCCCTATTAGCACCCTGTACAGGACATTCTTTAAGACAAATGATGCATGAGAAAAATGACAAATAAAGGTCTACCGTTTGGTTCTGTGATTCTTACACTCTCTGTGATGAGTACCCTATTCATTGTGGGGAGATGAGCTCACACTTGTATTATTAAAGCTACATGGTGCTCCCTGTGTGGGCTGTAATACTTGAACAATGTACCATATAATTTCAAGCAATAGGTGGTGAAAGTAGACCTGAATCACTTGAATAAAATCCAGAGATCAACTGTGTGATCTGTATCTTTGTTTGTTAGATTTTATTGTGCATGTGTGCACTCACACAATGCATAGATAAATACCTTATCTCAATGATAGTCTAAATATGAATGTCATAAAATTGTGTAAGCAACACAGACATGCTGAATTGACTGTGGGAAGGCTTTAAGAAAGGCAGGCAATACTACATCTACTTCTAGGTCAATTTGCCAATTTTTTTTTTGGAAATTTGAGATAGCATAAGTGCCATTTACTTTACTTAATGTGTTTATTGAGTTGTAAGGTGGCCCAATTAAAAAAAATATTCTGGGCAGTATAAAATATTAAAAAGAGATAAAGCCATCAGATGATACGGAGAACACAAATGGCCCTCCATAGGATTAAAGCCCTTCAAGAACTCCAGTACATTGTGGGAGAAAGGCCAAATTTTAAGGACTTTTTAAATTAAGGCAAGATTGGCAGACATGTGAGTCCTATGGGGGATGCCGTTCCAAAGGTGAGGAATAGCGACAGAGAAGGCATTCTTCTTGGATCCCATTACATGCCCCTGTCTTAATGATGGGACCAAAGACTGCTGACTTATCAGATCGAACAGAACAAGCAAATAGGGAGATAGATGTATAAATGGCATCTTGACAGGTATGGACAGTGAAGCAGAGTACACGTTTACCCATGTTTAGACTGCTATTTAACTAACTTCTCTATAGTTTTGTTTTCTCACTTTGCTGAGTACTTTTTCAATGCCATATATTCATTATGGAAGAACTATGAATGTTACCTTCCCTTTTAAACATATACTGTAGGAAATCCATTGCTTTATGGAGGTGGACTTTAATTATCCTGAAGCTCATCTATGAGAACATATGCATACAGAGAGATGAAAATAAGCGATGATATGAATGCATACGTTAGCTAGGTCCCCTGGCAAAATTAAAAAAAAAATTCCCTGGGGTCCATCAGATTTCAATGATATCTGCGACTATACAAAAGGTCGTGGGATAATGATACCAAAGTAGAATCTATAATATTGTCTCACATTGATCTTGGAATTGATTTGTTTCTTCTCATGCTGAAACACGGGCTGATTATGACAAACTCAATTAACAGGATAATGCTAAATGTTCATCAGTGTTGGACACTCTTCTCCATCCTTATTAAAACTTCCTTCTTTGTACGAAGCACCAAAATTACCTGTATTTTTTTTTTTTGCATGTATTGAATGGAAAATTGTTTTCTTTTTCAGCCTTTTTTTCAACTTATAAAATTACGAAAACTTGGGCTTAGCGATAATGAAATCCAGCGACTTCCGCCAGAGATAGCAAACTTCATGCAGCTGGTAGAACTTGATTTGTCTCGAAATGGTAAGCATGAATATGTGTAAATCTGTATTAGGGCTTTTTTACAGCACGGTTGAAAATGAGTCAGCCTTAATTATTGCACTATAGAATTAGTTGGCAAATAGGTTAATGTATCTCTTCTTACTCTTCATGACTGACTTGGAAAAACAAACTATTAATGTCCAAATGAAAAGCAAGCTAATGAAGGGCCTGCCTAACGTAATAAAGTCCCATCCATGTTAGCTTGGCATGAAATTGTCCCTGTCCATCCTTCTTTTGTTTGAATAGATCTTAAGACTGGCCCAAGCCCTGCATTATGATTGCTTTTTTTATGCTGGCTTAACTGTGGCATGCAGAGTTTGCCACATATCCACGTTATTTGAGCAACAGCAGTTACTTTGCAGGACTGGACAAGCTTTATGCAGTGCATTCATCAAATGTCTGGATTCACACTTTGCATAATGGGATTTTTTTAGTTTTTCCTTGGTGTATGGTATTAACAAGGCCGTTGTGGTTTTTTTTTTGGGGGGGGGAAGGGGCAGAATAGTGTCTTGTTACAACTCAGCCACCTGTGAATTATTTAGTAAACACTGCCAAGCATGATGCATAAACTCCGTCATTGTCTAGATTTTGCATTATTTTGCATATTATTGTATAAGAAAGGGGGAAAGCTTATTTTAATTGATTTTTGTAGACAGTATGGGATAGGGGAACTCATAGTTTGAAAGGGTTTTTTTAAATTAAAGCTTGATATGAGGTTAAGAATCAGCAAATGGAAGAAATATGTTGCTGAAGAACATACCTTGATCCCAAAAGACGTTAGTTAATATTATTTTCATTGTCACGTTCCCCCAGAGCATCATGTCTAAGAAAGTTGTGGTATAGGCTGTACAAACGGTATGTTTCCATGAATACTTTTGAGAAAAAAATTGGCAGATAAATTTTGTTGGGATCATTTTAAAACATTCACAGTTGCTAAATATATTCCTGAGAATCGTATAACCAAAAGCCTACTCAGGTATTATTTAAACCAGATTTCCCCTTCATATAGTACTTCCACATTAAAGGCTAACCCTATCTTGTATATTTAGAGGGTGTTAGATTAGAAAATGATAATTTAAAGCAACAAGGGAGGCTAGTAACCTCCTGTTGTTTTTAATAACAATCTACAAGCTAACGATTAGCATTTCATTTGATATTGGTGCCCTCTTCAACCTTGTTGTCACAAGCATAAAAGTTATAAATGAAGGCCTACCTCTTGGAAATCCCTGAAGGGAAGAAACTGCTTTTAAAATTCTTTACTGTGACCCAGCATCTTTGCTCTTTTGTCCTGACAAAGTACCCACCAAATTTTACATGCCTGTTTTTATTTTGCTTCAATGTTCTCCTTTGCACTCTTGAGTTCAGAAGTATTTATTCATCACTTGGGCATACAAACTGCGGTCCTAGACCACATGTGCCTCTTATTGTCATTTGTTTATTAGATTTCTTTCCCACCTCTTGTCCAGGAGCTCATGGAATTCTGCTCTCATGCAGAATTCTCTCTTTATTTGATCCCCATAGTAACAACTTCATAGGGCAGATGAGCTTGAGTGTAATTGGCTGGCTTAAAGTCACCCAGGGAATTTCCCTGGCAGAAGACAGACTTAAACTTGTGTTCTTCCAAGTCCTATTCCAGGACTTCAGCCACTACATCTAACTGACTTTCTTGGCTTAATTTGAAAAAAAAAAACACCTTTAATCATTCAGTAACTTGATAAACATTAGCCCTTTCCCTGCAATCTGCTGCATAGAAAAGATAGAAGAGATGACACAGTTAAAGGAAGAAGACTCTTAAGAATTAGTTCTCCATCTTTTGCTCACTTCAGCCCTGCCTAGAGAGTAGCTGGCAACAATTAGACCATGAGGAAAAAAAAATGTTCATTTTTAAAAGAAGTTGTCTTCCTTTGGCCTAACGTGAACAATCTTTCCTATACCCATTATATAAGGATAGCTATTGCATTTCCTTTTCTGATCAATAAAATAATTAGCCTTGATCTTTATAACTGATCTGACACTTTCTTTAGGTCCTTTTCTTTTCAAGGGTCTAAATTTGGAAACTACCTGACCAAAATTCTGGTTTTATGAGAGCTGGAAGTAGGCTTAGCTAGCCGTTGTCGATACAGTGATATGTGTATTCTAGTTATAATGAAATCATCCAATTGGGTGATCCTACTGCTATTAAAAAAAAAAAGTATTGTAGATATTTTACTGAAGAGACTAAAGGAGGACATTTTAAACATTGCTGAGTAATGTGCTTTGTGTTGAGCATTTGCTATAATTATTATTCTTTTTTTTTCTGTTGTAAGCCTTTCCTATTAGGCATTTTTAGGCATTTTAGGCATTTAGGCTACAGTGTAATATTTCACTTATCAGCTATTTCATTATGAGCTTCTTTGTGTGTTGCTTGCTGTCTTAGTACTTAGAATTACACTAAGTTTCTTATTGAAGTAGCTTCACAGCTAAAATACAATCGAGCTTCATAGATTTATTTTTCAGTGTAAATGTTGGAAATATCAAAGTATATAATATTTCTCAGGAACTTTCTTTACTTCCAAGTTATTTGTGTTTAATTAAAACTACTTCTTCATTTACAGGTATTTCAGGTAGCATAATTAAGGGTGTGGAATATTTCTTAATATCAAAGAGAATATGTATGTGAAGATACATATCTAACTATATATACATACAGGCACACTCATTTTGAAAACAAAGCATTAACTAAATGTTTTGTGCAGAATACCATGAAACAGCACTTTTTAATAGCGGATATTAGTAATTACTAATAGTTCTACAAGCTTGTACCTTAAGTAATTGTATATTCTACCCAGTTTGTGAATCTTTTACACATTTGCATTGCCAAATACAGATTTTCTTTAAAAAGGCTGCGAACAAGTACTTCTTCCTTCTGAGACTAGTCCTGTTTTCATCCTTAAAAGCTGACTGTTTCATGTGGTTTAGTCAGGAGAATCCTTCAAAATTAAAAATGTTAATTTGATTCAGATTAATTCTAACAAAAATATGGATTTGAGAAATGAGAGAATCTCAGATAGTATCACAGTGCCCTGAATGTGAAACTGAAGAAAGCAGAAATGGTGTCAGAGTTTAGAACAAGCATTAACGTTTAGTTTTTAACAGGACAATCTGAAGATGGAATGATACCTATTGGAATTTTTATTTCAAATATCCTGTGAGATTAAAGGATGAAGTATTAGTTTGAAGACCATAACAAATTGAGAAGGGCTTCTCTAGCTCATTGGTCTTCTGGTTGCTCCAAATTAAGTTGCGTGGTGCTTGGCTGGAAAATATGTGGGCAATAATGAAGAGCACAATTTTGTGCCATGGTCTTGTAATTCTCCTTCTCATTTTCTTTACATTGTATTCTAGTTCTTCCATGTCTGGAGGCTGGAAAGAGGAATCAAACCTAAATTATCCATCCCGTGCTCTGGTTTAAATAATACTAGAATACCCGGGGCCCATTGACTCATCCTTCCTTCCCTCCCTCCCACCCTTTCTACTTTTCTTCTCTTCCTCCATTATTATTATTTATTATNTGTCTGGAGGCTGGAAAGAGGAATCAAACCTAAATTATCCATCCCGTGCTCTGGTTTAAATAATACTAGAATACCCGGGGCCCATTGACTCATCCTTCCTTCCCTCCCTCCCACCCTTTCTACTTTTCTTCTCTTCCTCCATTATTATTATTTATTAT
>QLTV01001698.1:11820279-11840409 GCA_003457575.1 Thermophis baileyi
CCCTATTCCAGCCAACCACCAGGGACTCAGCGGGATTGTGGACAAGGGAGTCCGGTATCTCCTCAAGCTCCTTCTTGAACCCTTCCGGGTCCATTAGATGTCTGGGGCGGAACCACTTAATTGGCTCCGCCTCCCTGCGATGGAGGAGTAGCGTCCTAAAGTCTAACCTCAGCAGGAAATGATCTGACCATGACAAGGGAGAAATATCTATACCCCTTAATTCCAGATCATGTCTCCATTGCCCCGAGAGAAACACCAGGTCAAGTGTGTGTCCCCCCCTATGAGTCGGACCCTGAACTACTTGGGTCAGGTCCATGGTTGTCATGGAAGCCATGAACTCCTGAGCCGAATCTGAGGATTCACCGAGTGATGGCAAGTTGAAGTCCCCCAGCACCATAAGCCTGGGGAACTCCACCGCCAACCCGGCTACTGCCTCTAACAGCTCCATTCCTTCCTCACTGCTCTACCCTGCTCTCCTCCCTCCCTCTGCTATTATCCCCCTTCCCCTCCCTCAAATTCCTGTTGGCTTCCCCATTTACTTTGCTTATGGGAAGCTTGCAGGGAGAAAGTTAGTGGGGAAGCCAGCAGGAAGTTGCAAGTACAGGCAAATGCTTCTGCTGAGTTGGAGGAGGGTGTGAGGGATTATGAGATTGGCTGGGAAACTGTCACAGAACATTGAAGCTGAAGATCACATGACCACAGCAGCAGTCAGTAGCATGGAAGCAATCACAACATCCCCAAATTCATTCTCTCAGGAATCATGGATCCTGGATTTTGGACATATTCTGTAAATTAGTCCATTTGAAGTACTTTGGTTCAGAAGTTGTTGCCCTATGGTGCATTGTTTTGCCCAGTTAAGGGTCATGACTCCAACAGTTTTCGTAGTATACAGATGTCAGATCTTGTTTTCATTTGGGTAACTTAGCAAAACATGTTAAACTACTTTTCCTTAACTACAGGTTAACACATTAGTTAGTTCTAGTTCAGACATTATACCAGGCTTAACCATAAGAGGTTTGTGTGCTGTACTAATCACATGTTACTCTGGATAATAATTAAAATTTTGATTGGCAAACCCAAGTTACAATTCCCTCATTTGATAATGCTGTTTGTTGGTGTTACATTTGTTTAAAGGATGTTGAAAACTTCTCTTTTGTTTATATGTATAAAAAAAATTAACTGACCAATAGAGGAAAGGAATCCTGCAGTGCAATATTCTAGTTTAATTGTAATGAATTAGCTCAAAAGCCAGAAAAACAGCTAAACCTTTGAGATCTTTAAATCTCTTCAACATGCAAGCTGTAAAAAGAGGAAATTTTAGATAGAACTGAGAAGGGAAAAGTCTTGAAAAAATCCAGAATCTCTATTGCCGTTATTTTTAAGTCTATAATGGTTAGAAATCTGGGAAGAGAATCAGATGTCCACATTAGGCTCCACCTAGTGGCACTTAAGTTAGGTCCATAAGTGTGATTATTAAGTTCCAGGGATGCACTGTTATACGTTTGAAAATATAGAGATCCAGCTGTACTTAAACATCTCCCCATCTGCAAGGAAAACATATATTCCTTGGAAGATGGAAATAACTATAGAGATGTTATGTTATGTTATGTTTTATGTTACGTTACATTACGTTATAAAATAAACTAGAGTTAAAGTTGGTACATTAAAACAAATATCTCTGAACATCTTAGAGCTGTCCTAATAAAGCTGTTGTTGTAAGAAGGATACTAAAGTGTTTCTTGCAGCCACTATGGCTTAGTAGGCCTTTTCTATATTCTGAATTACTTTTGCAAAATTTCATAAAAGACTGCTGCTTCTTTTCAAGAAACACTGTCTCTGCTGATAATAGCCTAGCATAGGGAATTTTTCTTCCCTTCTTTTTCCTGTTCCCATTCTCTGCTTTCATTGCTTAGGATGATAAAGAATGCAACAACCCCTGGTGAGCCATTGTGCAATTTTACTTTACAAGTTATCTAAAGCCTTAAGTATAAATTTATGCCGGGGTTAAATCTATGCGAGAGAGAGAAAAAAAGAAATTTCCACCTGGGTATGGTATGGTTTAGGTTTTGCTTACAGAAACTTCACAGGAAGTCAAGAAAGGGTGCTGGATAAAGCAGAGTGGAATTGTTCCAACCACGTTCTTCCCTACCTTGGTTCAGATAACTGCGGGTTTCACTTGCCATGCTCAAATTTGTGGGATTTTAGTGAGGCAGCATGAGGTAGTAATGTCAGACTGACTGTCTTATTAGACTCCCATGCTGCACTATAGGTAGGTTTTCAGCTGTGACTGCAGTTCGCATTTTAGCTGTGATTCTCTTAGTATTAAGTGTATAGAGAGAAACGTGTGTCCTCATATTTATAATCCTGCTTGCCTGGCATTTTTCCCATTAGCCATGCTAACTTTCAGTTGACGGAGTGCCTGTTTACACCATCCTGCGTCATAGAGCTTATACTTTATAGCCTTACGGTTTAGCAGTGCCAGGGTATCCACTGCCAAAGCATCTGGTCGGTCACATGTATAAATAAGAACATTCTGTGGTGCGTAGGACAGAAAGGGTCCTGCACATTCATGAGAGTTTGATTGATTAACTAGCACCATTAAACGTTCTTTGAACCTGGTTAGCTGTAGAACAGAATTTTATAAACAGGTGCACATCAGTCTATTTGATCCATACTTAATAGGACATTTTCCCTATTATTCTACGTAGTACCACTACCATCCCCAACTATTGGCTTTTGGAAGAGTTAGCCAAAAATTCAATCCTGATACATTTATTTTCCTTAAAATTATAGTTGTTAATTGAGAATAAGGTGTTAAAAATTCTTGTTAGGACAAGTTGACATGTTCAGAATCTGTGTTCTCTGGGAGTGAAAATTCTAAATACAGATGAAGAGTTTTAAATTCATTTATTTTATTTCTTTATTAGATTTATATGACCACCAAATCAGAAAACCTAAAGTTGGCTTATATAATTGTGTTTTTTAAAATATAAAAATAAGCAATCAGCATGCAAATGATATAAATGAAACTATGCTGTGGGGGGTTTCTTTCTTTGTGGTCACAACATAGACCGTGATTTCTTTGCTGCAGTGTAACAGGATAAGTTACTATAAGGTTATCAAAAGATTGTCAAATTAATACATATGAAATTCCTGGAATACTTTAGACCCATGTAAAAGCTGATTTTTTTCTTAATACCACTTGTATGTGCTGACTACGGCTAGATCCATACCATATCTAACAAGCCACTCATGATTTAAGACACTGCCTACACCCACTCAGTTCATTCAATAAATCATGATTAAAGCAACCTCAGCTTAATGTGATATGTGAATCAGGCCTATGACTAACGTCAAACAAATAAGCTAACTATGTTCCTCTATGATTGATGTATGGAATTCTGAATACTCATATATTAAACCTGATACAGCTAGTCTTTGACTTACAACTGGTAATTGTTTGAAGTTATGATTATGATTAACCCAGATCATAACTTCGATCCATACGACCCAGATTCAAAGTTCTGACAATTGGACCCCTTCCATGGTCGCATGACCAGAGTTTGGGCACTCAGCTACACAGCCGCATTTACAGCTGTTTGCAGTGTCCCACAGTCATGTGACCATGTTTTACAGTGGTTTTGCAAAAACTGGCACTTTTGGTTTTTGTCAAAACTATACCCATAGCAAACCATTGGTTCACTTAATGACCCGTGGGGACTGCTTAATGACTCCTCAGGTGGACTATCCTATACTGCCAAATCCTAAAGACAATAGTATGCTTTTTTTTTTGTTAAAGCTTGACTTCCATTTATCAAGCCTATTTCATCTCTTTCCTCTAAATGCTATTTTGTAAAAGTCATGATTAATTTGTCATTATTAAAATCAAGTTTATTATTACAATTAAAGAACAGTGTATTAAAGAAAATAAAACCAGAACGATAAAATTAATGAAATAGAATTAATAAAAGTCTGGCAATTTAATTGTTGCTGCGCTTTCACTGCAGTCTCACAGAATTTGGCTACTCTGTGGATGAAAGGAAGGTTGGAGACCGAAAGAAGATAGTTCATATAATGTTCTTCTCTCCTTCCTGAGAGACATTGCAGCAGAGGTAGTATGTAATTTTGGTCCAGATCCCTATACAATTGCGGTGAAACAATAAATGTTAGGTGTTTTCTATTCCCCCAGAGTCACATGGGTAGGTTCTGTTAGTGCAGCGGCCCCCAACCTTTTGGGCACTAGGGACCAGTTCCATGGAGAGAGGTTTTCCCGTGGACCGGAGGGGGTATGGTTTCGTGTGCTGCCTGCATCCCGCAGATGGGGCTTCGCTTGTTTGTGCGAACTGTTTTCTGGCATGCTGTGAACTGGTGCCGGTCCATGGACTGGGGTTTGGGACCCCTGTGTTAGTGAGCATTTAGTGAATTTGCCTGCAGATGTAAGCCTGTTTATGACTGGCTTCAAAAAAGTCCTTATTCAACCTGGGAAAAGTTAATACCTGTAGGTACCTTGTGGATTGCCAAATGCTTTTTGGTATTAGCATTCTGCTCTGACAGGAAAGACCTTAATTTGATATTTAGTATCCTTTAACTTTTTTGAGGGACTGCCTTTTTCCCCTGGTCAAAAGCAGAAGAGAGAAGTAGGTCTATGGCAAGCATGGAGCATCTTAATCTCTGATTCACTGCTAACACCCATGGTGACAAGTAATCATGTTTCAGAATGAGTGGAACCAGGCCATTAGGAAAGAGAATTGTCTTCAACCAATATATAGTATAATTACTAACTGCCCTGCTCTTACTTCTACTTTGGGCATGCTGGTCTTGAGCTTAAGCATTGTAGTAGGGACTCTCTTTGGATCCGCAAATATGGCCCTTAAACATTTGATTTTCTGATTGCAGGAGATAATTAATATTAGTCAGATAATTAATATCTGTTTTTCTCTCCTACAGATATTCCGGAAATCCCTGAAAGCATCTCGTTTTGCAAATCATTACAGGTAGCAGACTTCAGTGGAAACCCTCTTACAAGGTAATCTTTGTAATTTATAGAACTGTGAATCCTTTCCAAAACTTTTTAAAAGTGTAAAATTGTCTTTTTCAGTTTTATATATCTTCTTCAAATAATAGATTTGATTCTACTAAATAAAAATTGGTGTTTATAGTGAAATGAAATTGCCGTTGCCCCAAGAAGAATTTAATGGTATTCAGACGTGTTAAAAATTGTGATAGTACTAAACTCATCAACAAAAGGAAAACATGAATTAAGGGATCAATATAACCTCAACTTTTATAATCATAGCAATAAAGAAAAAAAGGGGGAAATTTCACACTACTCAGATCTGAGGACACCTATGACTTACAAACAGATACCTGCGATCTGCAATAGCTGGTTGGAACTCACCAATGATATAGAATCCAGAAAAATTCTTAAGCAGCTTCAGATGTTGTAGGGAAGCTGATAGATGTCTCAGCACTATTATTTAATACCTGATTAGCACATGTATATAATTGTAGTTCTGGGGGATACTTCTGAGCAAAAGATAATAAGATGCCTCAGTATTTAATTATTAGTTTGACCGTGCAGTTTCAAAAAACAACAACAACAAAACAAACAAACAAACAAACCCAACCCCATATGAAATGCTACTTTTGCTGCTGAGAATGGATATGAAGGATGACTATACTTGCTAATTGTCCTGAAGAACAAACTCCAGAAAGAAAATTGGCTGGCAGATGCCACTGTATCTCTGGTGATTCAATGTGGTGCTTCATTGCCTCCCACTCATTAAAAGTTCTCCTCTGTTTGAGAGAAATGGTGTAGCCCAGACAAGTTAAAATGTTCCCTATTTCATCCATCTTACCAACAGCTAATTGCTTCCTGTTAAGTACCAAGAACAGGGCTCCTTGGAGACAATATCTCATGTGGAAAGAAAGCAGTTGCAATTCACTGTTTCATAAGAAGTTATAGCCAATGCAGACAACCTGTGGCCACCAATCCCTTCTTTTTTTCACGGTCCCCGAACCCCCTTCTGATCACACTGTCAGTTTCAGGGTATACTTACCAAAAACCCATTTCAATGTTTTAGGTGGGACACTCACTAAAATAGTTATGTGCCTTTGAAAATAGGTTTGGCACACTTAAATCAAAGTTCTTTCCCTGAGAATTTTAATAGAAATGTTTTTAAAGCCTGAGGTGGCTCAGTACATTTTGCATAATTGCCCCATCTATTTGGCTTACTTTTCTCTCTTCCACCTTGAATTGCAAATCCTGGTCATCAAATAGTTGTCCATCCTTGCTCTGGAAGTTGGTATTTAATATGCAGGAGTCCCTGTTTTAAAATGAGCTCTTACATAGTGACCACAGTCATCACACGAAAGACCAATAAATGTTTAATGTTTGACTTGGGCTAGTCTGTTGGGATTCACTGCCATAGCTCTGCTGTATTTCAGTGAAGTAGTGATTTACTTTAAAAAAATAACTTGTTCTGTGTAGTGCCTTACCAACCTTTATTACATGGGTATAGGAGAGAATATCTGTCAGGCGCGAAGAACCAGAAATGAGACCAGGAATTGATCAGAGCGATGTGTTTCATGGCTACTTGTCTATTGACAGGAATCTCACTAGAATGATGCAAGCACTGCAGAAATTACTAGATAAATACAGCAAGGCTTTAGGGCAGATCACCTTTCAGCCACTTCCTCCCCATCAGCAATTCAAGGCTAGCCAGCCTTTTCACTCCTCCCCTCAAAGAAGCTCTAGATTCCATTAATATCCTTGCTTATATTGTTTTGGAAAAATAGTTATAAAGAAGAGTGACTTTCTTCTTTGGTCTGGACTAAGCTGACCCCAGGTTCTAGTTTCACCTTAGGCATGCAAGCCACCTGGGTGACTGTGGGCCAACTCATGTCACAGGGTTGTTATTGTGAGGAGAAAAGGAGGAGGAATGAATATTATGTATGTTTAATGCCTTGAGTTATTTATAAAAATAATAAAGCAGGATAAAGGGAAGGAAAGGGAAGGAACGGAACATTGGAAACAACAATAGCTTTCCAAAGACCCAGTTAATTCTAAATCATATATCCACAAGTATTATTGATAAACCAAGCATGTTTTTTCATATTATGAATACAATCTAGAGTTTTAAGGCTTGCTGTGGATACATGATTTTAATCCTATTCATGTCTCCAGGAGTGTTTGCTTCCTGCTTTGTAAAACCAAATATACTATTTCCAGTAAATAAACTTGAAATGTTAATAATGCCAGGTTTCCTTCTGGAGAACTGAATTTACCCTTTGTCATTCTCAAGGATAAGTTTTACTTTTTCTCTATAGGTTGCCTGAAAGCTTTCCTGAATTACAGAATTTAACATGTCTCTCTGCGAATGACATCTCTCTTCAAGCATTACCTGAAAATATTGGAAAGTAAGCTTTTTTACTTACAGAATGTTTGAAACCGAAAATGTGTCACAAATGGACTTTAGATATAAATTTAGATCCTCGTGAATATTTCAGACAACAGTCCCCTCCAGACCAAGGGCATTGTTAATATCCTGGATCATTTGCACCTGGAGTAGTGGGTCTACTAAAAATGTCATGAGGAATCTCCATTTCAGCTTCAACTTACGAATGGCATCAACTATTTCAGTCTAGAATCCTTTTCCTTTTGCCCAAGGATGGTTTTAAATCTATTCTTTTCTATATATAATGAAAGAATACTGCCCTTTAATGAACATATGTAAAACATATAAGCATAAACAGTAAAAAATGGGAAATGTCAAAATGACATGATGCAGATAACATGTCTTGCATGAAAATATAAACTTACAATTCTTCTGAATATAATTTACATGTTGGTCTCTTTCTTTATGTTCATGTTTGTTGATGCTTGGTAGAAATAGCTGCGTAACCGATTTTTCCTTGCTGTTTCAGCTGTTTCCTTTTGAAATTTTTAAATTGTACCTTAAATAGCATTCAGAATGGACACTTTGCAAAGTATGTTACAGAGGTGGGTTCCTCCCGGTTCAGACCGGTTCTCCTGAACCGGTAGCGACCTGCTGGTGATGTCACAATGACGTCACCGATCCGGTTCAGTCGGTGCCGGTCCATGGGCGCCACTATCTTTTTTTTATTTTTTATTATTTTAATGTTTTTTTGAAAAAAAAAATTAAATTTTTTTTTCTTCTGCGCATGCGCAGAAGCCGAGTTTCCGGCACTGCGCATGCGTCACCCTCTTGTTTTTGCCGTTTTTTTTTCAATTTTTTTTTGGACTGCGCATGCGTGTGCGTGCTTCGTGCGTGCACGCCCACGAGGCGCGCCCACACGGCGCGGGAGGAAGCGAACCGGCATCGAGGTACTATAAGTTAGAACCCACCCCTGGTATGTTAGTACATGCAAATCACTTTTCCTTATAATATTAACACAGTCACATATGTGGCTGCTTCAGACTTTGTCAGCATGTAGGTGCATGCATAGCTATTTCATTTGCTGGTGGTACTAACTGAAGTGGTGCCAACCAAAGACAGTCTGTGCAAGTATTCCAGAAAATGCCATATTGCTAAGATAGTGCAACTTTCTTTGTGGAGAACATCTTTTTAACATTTTGCAGAGCTCTTTCTTATGTTTGAAGCTTTTGGCCAATATGTTTGAAGTTAGATAACTTGTAGCAGTGAGCACGAATTTCTATTCACTTATTCTTGCAACAACTATTCTTATGAGACACAAAAGCAGGGTCTCCTTCCAAATTGTGATTGTTTCTGATGGACAGAATATTTAACATCACTTGAGCAGTTTTGAAAGTACTAAATTCAACATTTGAGAATCCAGTATAGACAGGGAAATATAACATTGTCCAACTGAATATTGTAACCCTAACATGCTGGGTGCCGCCAGAAATCAACGTCTCCAGTATTCCAGTTTGAGGGGCAGGAGCAAGATAGAACTTAGTGTGTGATTAATAAATGCCTAATATATCCCAAAGACGTCTGGCTCATAAAAAAAAAAACTCTGACACGCCAGTCTGTTAAATGTGTATCTCTGAACCTTAGTGTTTCTTAACAATAATATTAGACTTATATTAGACTTTTGATGATGATTTTATTCAATTTTGCTGTCAGTTTTACTGTTCTGTGTTAGAATTCCTAATCTTCAATAACTCAGATGTACTCAGAGTGACATTTCTTAGTTGCAGGGGTTATATTTCATTGGATAATGAGACTGTGAACCTAGGGAAAGCATTATTAATTATTTGTTTGTTTGTTTCTTTAGTACAATTATTTAATGCTGCCTAATCCATTGAATGAATTGGGTGGTTAAGTTTTGAGATCCAGAGAATAATAAAAAAAGAAGAAGGAAAAAGCAAAAATAAGGATACTGTATCTTGGTTATCTCAGATCTTCCTCTTTCTCTCTCTCATGTATTCTTCATTTTCACTGCTGAAGTGAGAGGATAACCTACAGAGTAAGAATGTGACAAATTAGGATTTATGTGAAATTGGGGGTGGGCGAGTAAATAAACACTTCTGCACAAAATGGTGGAGTGATCAAAACTGCATACCAAAAACTGAACGTATGAAACTGTTTCTCGCATACCTGATGGGCAGATATGCAGATAACAACATAGTACAAAACAAGGTTCTCTTGCATTTGGCATAAATACTTTTCAATCCTCCAGTTTATTTCTAATTCACGTTGATAGACTTTGGTTTTCAAAGAAAAATGAAAATCCCGGAGGATGGAATCTTTTCCTAAGCATTTCAATCTATAATTCCTGGTGAGGATTTGTTTGAAGTTAAACCATCTTTTGACTGGAATAGAAATGAGGATCTGCATATTAAAAGGGCTAAATACAGCTAGCTACCATTTTAAATCAATATATCTTCATAAATAAAAATAGCTTTTTTTTTTTTTTGAAAAGTCAAGATAATTTTCTTCAGTTTTCAATTGTTATTGCACGGAGCTTGGAGATTATTGAACAGGATGTACCGCTGTAAAATTAGACTTCATAGGTGAGAAGAAAAGAATATAAAACCATACTTGAAAAAAATACCCACACTTGCTTTTCTCTTTTCTAAATGTTCTCTTTTTTTATAATATGCAATCTGTTAAGCCCACGTACTAGCTCAAGAGTTTTGATATTCAATCTCAGATTGAAAAAAAAGTATTTTCCCCTCTTTTCTTCAAGTTTACTTTGCAATTTTGCTATCACTTAGTGTTGCCTGTGTATGTCATTACTCAGGGAAGTAACATTTTGGTTGGTCATCAGGTATAAAATTATGCTTGAAATATATTCATGGGGCAATACAGTTTATAGCTGAAAACAAACATATAGTAAGTACTCAGTCCTGAAAAGGCAGAATAATTCTTTATGGCATGTACTCAAAATACATTTCATATAGTATGATATTTAAATTATATAGCTATAGTTCCTATCCATTCACAAAGAAAATTGAATTAAAATTAAATCAGAAAGATATGTTTTCAACCTCCCTCCCCCAATCATTTAACATCTTGAAATTGCTTGCATAATCAAATTTCAAGGTGTTTAAAAGTGGCAAAATTAAAATTTGAGATTTGGTTTGCTTGTGTGGTGGTTTGTCTTTGTTTATGCGCCTGGAAATCTACTAAGGCCGTGATGGCGAACCTATGGCACATGTGCCACAGGTGGCACGCAGAGCCCTCTCTGCAGGCACGTGAGCCGTTGACCAGCTCAACTCCACTGCGCATGTGCCAGTGCCTCCCGTCGGCCAGCTGATTTTCGGGTCAGACAAGCGCATGCTTTCTCCTCACTTTCTGCGGCCATGCCTTCCCAGATCTCTGGAGGTTCCACCCCAGCGGTGTTTGGGCATGCAAGGCTTTCCCCCCATCCCAGCTCCATTTGGGGAAAGGAGGCTTCCCCCCCCTCCCAGCTCCATTTGGGGAAAGGAGGCTTTCCCCCCTCCCAGCTCTGTTTGGGGAAAGGGGGCTTCCCCCCCCCCCAAGATCGGAAGAGCGGCGTGTAGGACAGAGTGTAGAGCTCGGGGGCCGCCGTATCAGGAAAAAAAACCCAGCTCCATTTGGGGAAAAGAGGCTTCCCCCCCTCCCAGTTCCATTTGGAGAAAGGAGGCTTATCCCCCCCCCAGCTCCGTTTGGGGAAAGGAGGCTTATCACCCCTCCCAGCTCCGTTTGGGAAAGGAGGCTTTCCCCCCCTCCCACCGCTGTTTTGGGTTAGGGTTAGGGTTGGGGGGTCGTGCGCACATGTGCAGGGGGCGGGACCTGTGGGAGGGGCATTGCATTATGGGTGTGGGCACTCGCGCACGTGCAACAGTGCACGCACGCACACTTCCGGCACCCGAAGGAAAAAAGGTTCGCCATCACTGTACTAAGGCATTAATTATTAAAGCAGTACAATTAAAACATTTGCATTTTTCCCCCAAGTGATCTGAACCACATTAAGCTGTTTTTTTAAAAAAATGGTTCTATTTACATCCTGAATTAATGCCTAGACATACATAGAGTTGCATTCAATAAAACTGTTCTTCAGCCTTTCACTTTCTTACATTTGTTTATTTTTACCAAAAATAATTCCTTCAATATTTCTCTATTCAGCTTACTCTACTCTATCACATTTCCACAAGTACTATCACATCATAGACCAGGGGTGTCAAACTTGCGGTCCGTGGGCCAGATGCGTCACGTGCTGGCCCCGCCCCCACCCGGTTTAGCGAAGGGGGAAAAAGTCCCGATACGTCACATGACGACGCGAGTTTGACACCCCTGTCATAGACCATTGAGAATTGTTTTTTTTTTTAGTTTGTGTATATTACTTTGAAGTAGTTTGATTTAGTTTGATGTGCTTTGACAGCCTCTTGTCACTGTGATTCAAGCCATAGCTGGGATAAATAAAAGTAATCCTCGATTTTTGACCATTCATTTAACAACCATTCAAGATTACGATGGTGCCAGTTCTTGCTCTTAACAACCATTGCAGCATCCTTGCAGTCAGATAGTGAAAATTTAGACATTTGGCAACCGGCATGTATTTTACGATGGTTGCAGCATTCTGGGGTTACGTGATCACCATTATAACCTTTGCTAGGGGGCTTCTAACAAGTAAACCAATGGAGGAAGCCAGATTTGCTTATCAATCGCATGGTTTGCTTAGTGACCAGAGTGATTTACTTAATACTTGGCGGCAAAAGGGTTGTTCAAATTGGGCACAGCTCATTTCATTGCATCACTTAGTGACCGAAGTTCCAGTCCCAACTGTAGTTGTAGGTTGAGGATTACCTGTTGCGAGAGACTCTTTTGGTGGTCTTCTCCAATAATCAGTAAAAAGTACTGTTGATGTTTGAAGAAGGTCGGTCTGCAGCAGGCAGGCTTTTGCAGCTTCCCCAGAATTGCAGTGTGCTCAACTTCGTCTTTCTTATACTGTAAATAAGAGGTACTCTCTCTCCTCATCCTGTAGTATAAAATTGCTATTAATACAAAGAATTCCACAAGATTGTGGTGTTCTCTCTGGATAGCAATAGCAGTAGCACTTATATACCGCTTCACAGTGCTTTACAGTCCTCTCTAAGCAGTTTACTAAGAGTCAGCATATTGCCCCCAACAATCTGGGGCTTCATTTTATTGACCTCTGAGTCAACCTTGAGCCGGTGAGAATCGAACTGCCGAACTGCAGTCAGATGGCAGTCAGCAGTAGTCTGCAGTACTGCATTCTAAGCACTGCGCCACCATGGCTCATATATTGCCCCCAACAAACTGGGTCCTCATTTTACTGATCTTGGAAGGATGGAAGGCTGAGTCAACCTTGAGCCTGTCAGGATCGAACTGCTGGTAATGGGCAGAGTTAGCCTGCAATACTGCATTCTAACCACTGTGCCACCAAGGTTCTAGTTTCAAGGATACTCTCTGATCATATACTTACAGGTAGTCCTTGTACCTGTACGACCACAATTGGGACCAGAATTTCCATCGCTAAGCAAGGTGGTTGTTAAGTGAAGTGTAGCCATAAGTAGGAAGTGTTACTACCTTTTCTCCCCCCCCCCAATAGTTGGTAAGCAAACCACTGCAGTTGTTAAATGAATTCCACAGAATCTGGCTTCTCCCATTGACTTTACCTGTCGAAAATCAGCAAGAAAGTGATCACATGACCCCACGATACTGCAATCCTTGTAAATACATGCCGAGCACCCAAATTTTGATCATATGACTGTAGGGATGTTGCAAGGACTAGTCATAAATCACTTTTTTTCAATGTTGTTGTAACTTTAAATGGTTGCTAAATGAATGGTTGCAGCCAAACTTATAGGACTTATAGCCAAAAAAGAATTTAGCAGGGTGATAAAGTCTTGACCTAGAAGGAAGCAGAGCTGGGATAAATGTGCTAACTTTATTCCTCTATCACCCTCTCTCTGTTGCCTTCCAGATGTAGAAGGCAGCAGCAGGACTGATTTTTTCTTCTTTTTACTTTAGGTGCTTTGTGAGTAACTTAGAAGCCTAGTTTTCAGTATTCTAAATCACAGGGAGCCTCAACTGAATTTCCTTCTCCATACAGAAAGGGACAACCCAAAAGCAGCCCATTTCCTCCGTATCAATAAGGAGAACACATATTTAGAATTCCTGATATGGTCTTCTGAGCACTATCCACATTTAACTGTTAGTATGAGATCTGTGATTTTAATGTATTTATTTTATTGCTTAATCTGTTTTTGGAATGCTGAGAAACCAAATTGCATTTTGCAACTGGCAGAACCTGGCAATGGCTGTTCAATTAGATGTATACATAACATGTGTAATTACTAGTTAACAGCTCTAATGCATAGCCAAAAGTACTTTACAAATTCACATGTGAATGAAAAACTGCTGCGTTTAAGCATGGCTCTAATTTAAAACTCAGCCAACTTGTTTTGGAATGTATTCCCTAAGGCTCCTGATAGGTTCTATACTTCAAACCAGAAGTGACATCTGGAATACTCAAGGAAGAAAGCAACAATCTTATTTATTTAAGAAATTGCATCTTCTCTTTATGTTGATGTGACTATTAGCTTGCATGGAATATTTAAACATTCCTAAAACATATGGTTTCTGAGATTTGGCTGAAAACCTCTTTTTCCATGATAGAATTCAAAATGTGCACATATGTATGTTGGTCTTATTTCTGACCTGATACATTACTAGAATAGGCCAGTATTATAAATACATAATTCTATGGTCCAATCAATAGGCAATACAGGTGGTCCTCAATTTACTACAGTTCATTTAGTGACCGTTCAAAGTTCCAACATTACTGAAAAAAGTGACAAGACCACTTTTCACACTTATGAAAGTTGCAGCATCCCCGTGGTTATGTGATCAAAATTCAGATAGTTGGCAACTGACTCATATTAATGTTAGTTGCAGTGTCCCAGGATCATGTGATCCCCTTTTGCGACCTTCTGACAAGTAAAGTCAATGGGGAAACCAGATTCACCTAACAACCATGTTACCAATTTAACATCTGCAGTAATGTGGCCAGAAAGGTCGTAAAATGGGGCAAAACTCATTTAACAAATGTCTTTTTTTAGCAGCATAAATTTTGAGCTCAATTATGGTCGTAAGTTGAGGACAGCTTGTAGTTGTACTGATTAAGATTGAGATCTCGCATATCTGAATCCTGGGAGGTTCTATAAGAAAAGGAATTACATAGTCAGAACCCTGGGAATTATTTTACTTGGTGAGTAAGAAGGTGGATCTGCTTAAGAATATTGCATACTAACCCAGAGAATTGAGAAAAGAGTATTCATTACCCAACTATTATAGTGCAGGAGTAGGGCAAAATGTCACCTACCATCCTGCAGTTTGCTTGGTAATAATGCAGATAGCAGTCTAGCAATCCCTAGATCAAGAACAAGTTCTGTTCCTAACTCAGTATTTAACTCAAATTTGTATTTAAGTTGGAACAGGGGTGGGTTCTAACTTACCTCGGTGCCGGTTCGCTTCCGCCCATGCCGTGCAGGCGCGCGCATGTTGCGCGCCCCATGCGTGCATGCACAGTGCTGAAAATCCAGCTTCTGTGCATGCGCAGAAGCAAAAAACAGCTTCTGCGTGTGCGCAGAAGTGAAAAACAAGATGGCGGTGCCTATGGTGCCGCTGAGAGAGCCGGTTTGGGGTCGTGTCCAGCTGGCCATCGCTGCCAGTTCGGCGAGCGGGGGGAAATTCCCGCTACCGGTTCTAAAGAACCGGTCTGAACCGGCAGGAACCCACCTCTGAGTTGGAACCCGTATTTACAGATGGGCTACCTATTACTAGAATGGTGGATGGTATTGTCCTTTCTCAAGCTTTCAGGAACCTCCAGGAATACAGGAAAATGCGTTGTATATTCAGCGATTCCTAAAACCATTGCGGAGCTTCAGGCATTTGTCGGTTCAAGGAAGGAGAATGCCTTCTGCCATTTTTAGTAATTTGCAGCCTGGTTCATATCTAGCGGATATCCTTAAATAGGGCATTCTTAACCTGGGGAATACCTATATTAGAATAAGTGAAATAAAATCAACAGGGAACCGTTCAGAAAATGAAAGGTCTAAACAATTCGGCATTTTAAACGATAAAAGCTCCAAAGAGAGACTCTGACCAAAATGGCTAAGTTAGATTTTATTAGCAAGTTGCAATTACTGTGTTAAAGTTTAGAATTCAATTTTGCATATTAAGAAACTAATACGTTTGCTAATACTTAGCCAAGAGCTCAAACACGTGCACTGTGACAGATAAACTCACTTTTCTTTCATTTTATACTTCACTAACTATAATACTAGCATTTTTTTTCTGTGTATACATATCTGCCAAGTAAGGTAAAATTTTGTCACCTGACAAATGTGACTCTAGCATATGGCTGTTCTTTTAAGTTCTCTAGAGCTTTCTACAAATGATTACAGTGGCATTTTTTTCTGGAATCCATTACCAAGGCAAAGGCAGCTATGTTTTAGAAAATGCAGATATATTGCTATTTTTATTTTGAAATTGAAGGATTAAAGCAGATTATAGCATTGGGGAAAATATCCAATTCTTTGTGCTCCATTTAGTCCTAAATAAAGCCCAGAGAGGGAAAATGTTACTATGGTGATATAGACTTTTACTGTATTATGAAGAGGTGACAGTGAAAAACTTACCCATATAAGGTTATTTACAGTGAGAACTCCATTATGAAATGCTATGAATAGAATCTTTTTAATTGACCCTTCTGTGACTAATCCCTTAAATCTTAAAGATCAAGCCAATAAATAAAATTACTGTACATTCAGATTGCAGTGAATATATACTTTCGTTACTACTGAGGAAAATAGTTTATATTGTCTTGAAAGTATTACCGGTAGGTAATAAAAGCATATAATTTATCTTCTGTAGAAACACACTTTTTATTATGCATATATGTATGTAATTATTTGATATATACTGTAAACACCACAAAATGTATATGAAATACATTTGATAACATACAGGTAGTCCATGACTTAACTACCACAGTTGGGATTGGATCTTCCATCATTAAGTGAGGTGGTTGTTCAATCTGTTGCACCCTATTTTACAACTTTTGTGCCATGTTAGTTAGGTAAATCACTGTTGTCGTTGAATGAATCATGTGGTCATTAATTCAATCCAGCTTTCCCCCATTGACTTTGCTTGTTGTAAGATGGCTAGAACTGGTGATTACATGACCTTGGGATGCTGCAACTGTCATGAATACATGTTGGTTGCCATGCTCCTGAATTTTTATCATGTGACTGTAGGGACACTGTAATGTATATAAATGTGAGGACTCTACACAGATGCACGCGCGCGCGCGCGCACACACACACACACACACACACACACACACACACACACACACACTATAAGAAATTTCCTGCACACACACACACACACACACACACACACACTATATGAATTCCCCGGATTTTAGCTATTCTCTCAGTTAATATACAGGTTCATCTCTTTCACTGTATTTACTGCTTTGAGAATGATACACACAAACTTCCTGCTTTCTTGCACTGATTCACCTTCTTTTACACGTGCTCCCTGGCATGCGTGAAACTTGACTTTTAGCTAATTTTACAGCAATCTTTTTGAATAAAGAAAATGGTGCACTTCTGAGGAGCGTAGTGATTTGGCCTCTTTCATGGCAGGTAGGGCACTTGGAGGGATGAAAGCATAGTGGCTCAGCCCCGCTAGTGATCTGTAGAGGGTAAAGAGAATGACATTGATGGAAATAAGGGAGATCTGTTATCAAAGCAACAAGTAGATGAACATTGCTTAAGCCCAAATGAGAAGGGAGAATTATGAAAATGTCTCAAACAGGCACCCCTCCCCCCATTTACATTACTTTAAAAGAAGAAAAGGGAAGCACAGTCATACTTGCAAGATTCTGTTACTACTGCCAATGTTAATAAATGTAGTTTTAGGCCCATGTGGAGCTTGTTGGTCTGATCTAACTCATAGGGTTGTAACTTGTCAGTCCAGAAGAACAAGGTCTACCATCTAAAAAGTCTGGTATCTCTGAGCATGTTGTTCCCACCAGTTCTGCTTCTTGCTGCTTGGCTTACCTGGTCAGAAATATTGCCTTTCTGCCTACACCTTGGTGTAGGTTACAACTTATGCAAAAATCAGCTTAGGTAATATATCTACCTGCTTACTTAGACTTTAAGGAAATGCGTAGGATGTTCTATTTACAATGCCTACTTTTTGTTTTCTTTTGTAGCACTTTTTTATGTCACAAAAGGTTAACCATATTTATTCTGTGTCTCTAGCCTCTATAACCTGGCGTCACTGGAATTAAGGGAGAATCTATTAACATATTTACCTGAGTAAGTATTTTCTCTGTTTGTTTTGTATGCATGGACAGCATGACTTGAGAATCTTTCGTTCCCTGAATATGGAAATGAAATTAAAGAATAGAATAAATATTCTAGCAGGAAATAGATATTACTGAAGAGTAATGTCTTTATTTCATCATGGAGAAAATCTATGTGGTTTGTTAGGAGTCAAAAATGACTTGATGGCACAAAATCACTCACTCAGTGTCTTTATTAACACTAATTGATGTAATGCTAGGAAAAACTAGACAACCCACGACCTCTTGGGTCGTTCTTTCCTTACCAAATTCCTCAATGGCTTCAACAATGGCAGAGCTTCTAATGCACTTGAAAAGCTGTTAGAAATTCAGAGAGATGTTCAGAGATGTATCTGCCTTGAAAATAACCCACATTGATCTGTATAGCACAGTCAAGCATCAGGAGTTGATGATGACAGGAAATGATTTTTGACATTTTGGTTATGTCATAAAATACTTTATGATAATTTTATGTCATAATATGTTTTATAAAATTTCCCAAATTTCAGTTCCATAAGAGTCATGGGTCCTAGATTTTGGACGCATTCTGTAAGTTAGCTCATTTGATTGAAGTACCTTGGTTCAAGAGGTTTTGCCCTATGATGCACCATTTCTCCCAATTAAAGGTTACAGACACAAGTGTTTTAATAGTATATAGATCATATTAAGAATGTCCTAATCTAATTCCAATGGTAAACTTTGTGTTTATGATCTTTTAAAATTATATTGTTCCTGATTTTTCAGGTCAGTTGCCCAGCTGCAGAGACTAGAAGAACTAGATTTAGGAAATAATGAACTTTATAATTTGGTAAGCACTGCACATGTTGACAATTCACTACACAACTTCCTAAACTCTCAGTTGTAAGATATCAAAAATAGGCTGCAGAGTTGACTTGATTGTGTGTAATTTGTTTTTTTCTAGCAGTTTTTCAAAACTATCTGTTTCTTGGCTACCTTAACCATGTTAAGTTACAGCATGCAGCTTTCTGTGTTATATTTTTGTTACTGTTTTTTTTTCTTTTTTTAATTCAAAAGGAAAGGCTGAGGATTTTGTTGCTTTTTAAAATGTATTTAAATCTCAAAAAGATATACAAAATAACAAAAAGAAAAACTAGGAAGGAGAGGATAAAAGGGAAAAAGGTGAAGAATGAAAACAGGGATTGACTTCTGACTTTCTTTAGCACAATAAGCTCTTAACTGAAATTAAAACAAAAACACAAAAATATACAGATTAAACAATCAAGATAACATTAAAATTATTCAATGAAAAATCTCTTACTCTAAATTTAAACATAAGCATAAAAGATACAGAAAATATGTCTAACAATATGAGTATAAAAATGTGACATTTTTATAATAACAAATCTAGTAATCGAATCCTAAAATCAAAATTTCATTTTTATCTTTCTCAAGCAAGAAGTCCAAAAGTGGTCTCCAAATTAAAACAAAACCAGATAGGCATTTGTCTTTCATCAATTTGGCAGTTTTGTCATTTCTGCCAATTCCATGGATCCTTATTTTTCTCCAGGAAAGGCTGAGGATTTTGATCTAGATTGGGATTGCAACATGAACAAACGGATTATTCCTTCCAGCCATCAATACAATCATGTCTTTCCCTTGTATGGACTCACAGATAATTAAATTTTAAAAAAGTTCCATTAATTCCAGTGGTAAAAAAATGACTTCTATTGACCCACAGGACATGTCCGACGTCCGTCCATATGTCAAAGGGAAGGATTAAAAAAATCTCATGTTTCCACTTGATCTCAGGTCCATTTGGGGTGCTTGCTTTTGCGTTAAGGGGGGAAAAAACATAAGGGTTGTTAAATGTGCTATGTATTTAAATGTGCCAAATAGCTGATTTGGGGTTACTTTGCTGGAAGAGCTGGATGGAGAGCTGACTTCGCTTCAGACGAAGAGAAATAAGGAACCTCTTGAGGCAGGAGAGGGAAGACTTCCTTGGAACCACCTGGATCACATAGGTGTAGCTCTTTCTGCTGTTTATTTGGCCTGGGTAAAAACTCAGATTCACTAGGCCATGAGTCAGCAGCTTTTATGAATAAGGCAGAACAGGGCTTCCAAAGAGCCTTCCCTTCTTTTTGGGAAAGGCATTTGCATTCTGCCTCCCTCTGAAGCAAGGAATGTCACCAGACATCTTTCCTAAATTGAGAAGAAAGCTCTTCTCTTCTCTCCTCTCCTCTCCTCTCCTCTCCTCTCCTCTCCTCTCCTCTCCTCTCCTCTCCTCTCCTCTCCTCTCCTCTCCTCTCCTCTCCTCTCCTCTCCTCTCCTCTC
>QLTV01001698.1:11844199-11859563 GCA_003457575.1 Thermophis baileyi
ACTGGCAACCAATCGATACAACCTCAAGGTAAACCGCTCCAAACTCGATTGCAGAAATACGACTTCAGCCACAGAGTGGTCAATGCCTGGAATACATTACCCGAATCTGTAGTTTCTTCCCCAAACCCCCACAACTTTAACCTTAGACTGTCCACCGTCGACCTCACCCCATTCCTAAGAGGTCTGTAAGGGGCGTGCATAAGCGCACCAGCGTGCCTACCGTCCCTGTCCTAATGTACCCATATATTTGTAAAATTTCTTGTACTCATAACCATGCTTGTACTTATATATTCACAAACATGTTTACACTCTGTTTATACTTTGTTCGTAATCATATATACGCTTGACAAATAAATAAATTAAAAAAAATTAAAAAAAATTCAATATCTTTATCCCTTAGGTTCAAGTCAGAGCTCAGGTCATTAATTTTAGAAATAAGATAAGCAGCCAAAAGGGTTGTTCCAGTTTTCTTTGACACTCCTTTGATCCTTAAATTATGTCTCCTGTTAACAATCCTGTAAATCTGCTAACTCAGTCTTTATTTCAGAAATACTCTTTTAAGCCTTGCTTATCTCTAGATTATTACTTGTAGCCATATCATAAGCTTTGTTGATTACTTAAGCTATATCTGCTACTTGCTGTGACATTTCCATAAATTGTTTATTCATTTGTTCAGATATATATCTGCTATGTCTTTAGTTACTTCCACGGTGTGTTTATCCCATTCTGTCTCCAGTTCTTTTTAAAGTTGTTTCATTAATTGTGTCCATATCATGTCTGTGGACAGTGCTTTCTTCCTTCATTGCTGCTTCTTCATTACTGGGAAGAGGTGCCTCCTCAACCTCCTTTAGGTCTTCCAAATAAGCTTTGATTCCCTTTTCCTTGCAGAGGGTCTATTTCCTTAATATTCTGCTTAAATTATCTTACTGTTTGATAAAAAGGACAAGGATTCTTTCCATAGTTTGGGCTAAGTATGTTGTAGTTATGGGAAATAGCTGACTTTTCTGATTGAACGAAGCCGTAGTAGATGTAAAGTTATCAGAAGTCAACACAGAAGTCAAGAAACCATAGTAGGCTACGCTGCACCTTTCCTTCACCTCCTTGAAGTTTTGAACTGCCAGCAGCATGGAAGGATTTGTACAATTGATTACCTTAGATTAATTAGGCTAACAGTCAGGGGTGTCATTCAGTATTCCAAAAGGCATCATGTTGCCTGTCCCTAATCTAATAAGGACCCAGGGCAGGGGTGAAATGCTACCGGTTCTCCCGAACCGTTAGTAAAAAATGCTACTGGTTCACAGAACCGGTAGTAAAAAATACTAAAAAAAGTTTTTAAAAAAAGTTCCGACGATTGCACAGCTGATCTTCGGAACTTTTTTCCCCCTGAAGCCTGCTAGGCCAAAAACGGGGGGGGGGTCCATTTTTGCTCCCAGCAGGCTTTCCTGAAGCCTGCTAGGCCAGAAACGGGGGGTGTAGGCCAAAAATGGGGGCAGGGAGCAAACCCAGAAGTAGCCGCCCGCCGTTCCCCGCCGGGGGGGGGAGAGAGAGGGAGAGGGAGAGAGAGAGAGGGAGAGAGAGAGAGGGAGAGAGAGAGGGAGAGAGAGAGAGGAAAAAAAAAGAGGAAAAAGAAAGAAAGGAGAAAGAAAGAGGAGAAAGAAAAAGAAAGAAAGAGGAGAAAGAAAGGGAGGGAGGGAGGGAGGGAGGGAAAAAGGAGAAGAAGGACGGACTACAAACCTGGCACTAGACGCAGCTTCAGAGGATAATCCAGGGCTGGAAGGGACCTGGAGGTCATCTAGTCCAACCCTGCTCCAGCAGGACATTGTTAAAGCGAGTTTCTGTCTCTTGATCCCCCAGTCACATGACTACATAGCCACGCCCATCCAGTCACATGACCCCACCAAGCCACGCCCACAGAACCGGCAGGAATTTTTTTTAGATTTCACCACTGACCCAGGGGATAGCTAATAGGGAATGGCAATGATCATTTTTTGTGCTTAACTTTATTTATTTGCAGATTTTGTTTTTGGCTATTTAGGATGAAATAAAATGAAGTTGATTTCTTTATGGGTTATTGTGCTATATTGTTTAATGCTAATCGTGGCATCCTGTCTTTTATATATTGCAGCCAGGAACTATAGGTGCACTTTATAACCTTAAAGACCTCTGGTTAGATGGAAACCAGTTGGCAGAAATACCTCAGGTAAGAATAGATACTTCCTGGATCTTTGCAACTAAACTCACCTGCTTATTGAAATAAAAACATTTAAAACTTAGTATGCTGTTATTTTAGAAAAAGTTTTTTTTTCATTACATCTTTATTCTCAGTATGTTAGCACCTCTTCATCTTCATTATCTGTGTCTCCATTTTGAAGCTGACGAAGTTGTTTTGGGGCAAGGACATTATGCTGGTTCTTTCTCTGGCAAAGTATTGTTTATGAAAGCAATACGCTTGTTTACTTGGAAGTAAGATAACGTATTTTTCCCTGAGCAGTGGAGAACTTGGCGACAGTGGAACAGCTAAATATTAAGGTCTGTGTCTGTGAAATATTCACAGAATTAGACATATGACTGAATGCCAAATAGTTTCTTCAGAACGAGTCCAATTTTAGGGGAAGATTTCTGACCATACAGATTTGTACTGATAAGATTGCCCTCCTGATTTAGCACCTTTGAAATACTTCAGGGAAGGTTTATAAACAGATATTTTGAAGAACTGATAATAATGAACCAGAGCACCCAACTCTAGGAGTTTTCTGCCTCGGAAATTAGAAAGAGAGCATGCAGAAACTTACTTTCTTTAGCAGGGGTAGACAACAATGGCAACTTTACAACCTGTGGATTTCAACTCCCAGAAGTCTGGAAGCAATAGAACAATAGAATTGGAAGGGATCTTCATTGTCTTCTAGTCCAACCCCTGGCTCAGGCAGGAAACCCTATACTATTTCAGACAAAAGTTGAGTCCGCAGGTCGTAAAGGGGACATAGTTGCCCACCCCTATTTGTTAGCCTCTGTCATAAAGGGCTAGTTTTGGTTACTTGTTTTTAACCTTGTCCTACAAAGGGATTAGATGTTCAACAGAGCAGGTGCAGAGTGGCTGTTTGGGTATGTCCACCTTCCTCTGTGTTGATTTAGCAGAAGGAGTGCTGAGACAAATGACTGCTAACTGCAGTCAAAACATGTTTCAGTGATCTAGTAGCAGGATTTGTATGTAAATCAGGGAAATAAATATTTAAAATGTTGCTTCGGTAAAACTTCTTGTAAAACAAATGAAGGCATAAAACCTATGTTTGCAATCCTTGAATGGGTCCTGATGTTTGTTCAGGTCAATAGAAAGCGGAAACTGAATTCATGTACTTCACCTTTTTAGGTTGAACTGTTGAACCTTGAGCCAGTACTAAGAGTTGGGTGTGGTTTTAATGTACCCTCAAAGTCTGAAAATATACTAACAGATTGTTGGCCCATGCTAGGTGTCGCACATACAGATTTTACTGGTGATTTACTTGTGATATCATCACAAGTGTGTTATCATCCAGCAGGGAGGATTTGTAGTCTTGTCCTTAGGAATGTTGTAATTGGACAAATGTCAGATCTCTGGGCATTGGCACGTTGAGGCATGACTTTGTCTTTTGTTTTGTAGGAAATAGGAAACCTGAAAAACCTGCTGTGTCTGGATATCTCTGAAAACAAACTGGAAAAGCTACCTGAAGAGATAAATGGCCTGACCTCTTTAACTGACCTCCTCATCTCTCAGAATCTCCTTGAAATGTTACCAGATGGTGTAGGTGTGTAGATTTCAAATCTTTTCTAAACGTTAGAATATTTTAATCCAAGTAAGAAGTTGATTGACACAAAATGCATGTTGTCTAATGTGCATTATTACTATTTTTGTTAGGAACATGTTTTGTTTTTTTGATGCTAGTGCAAATAAGGGCAAATATTGGC
Source organism: Thermophis baileyi (assembly GCA_003457575.1). Taxonomy (NCBI): domain Eukaryota; kingdom Metazoa; phylum Chordata; class Lepidosauria; order Squamata; family Dipsadidae; genus Thermophis; species Thermophis baileyi. Next base: position 11,848,142 of record QLTV01001698.1, read on the forward strand.
TGTATTTGTACATAACATTGAGGCATCAGTGGGCAACCTGTGATCCTGGATTTTTTTATGCAGCATTGGAGCCTCCTTTAGGGTTCTGTGACTGCTATTCCTTTATTAGACCATGATTTAATTGTGAATTAGCTTATGAAAGTCTCAGTACAGTAGTCATGAATGCCTTTGTCTATCAGAAGTTTCTCTGCTATTTATGATCACAGTTTGGCAGTTGGGTCTGAACACAATACATTGCGGTTAATCTAAGGTGTAATTGATGGAAACAATCCCAAGTTCATATTGGTTTGTTTGGGGTCATTTTATGGCCAGTGAAAACAGAACCCGAGGCTGAAGCTCACACACATTTGGTATTACACCTGAATGAAGCCATAATTAAAACATGAATCTGAAAGCAGCTACGTGCCATTTTGCAATATCATTTCATTTGCCTACAGATGTTAATTACATTGTTTCAACACATTATGGCTTGCCAAGGGCAAGAGTGAAAAATGTTCACTCTATGATGATGCATTGCACATTTACAGAGTGGGAAGATATTGACATGAGACAACCTGACATTTGCAATGATGTCTGGTTCTGCCCATGTGTTTTCTTCAGGCTTTCTCCCCTCCACAGTGTGATCTTAAATCTGCTTATTATATCAGTCTTATACCTACTCTCCAGATGACATATATATTATTAGGGCTGTAGAAGGCATTTGAAACACGGGCTTTGCAACTCACTTTGGCACCCAGGAAGCACCTCTTAAGTTTAATGGTTGAAATAACAGCATCATTGGCAAGACTGGAGTGCTCCAAACGCTTTTGCTGCCTCTATGTGTACACACTGCCACATTGCTTCACTGATGGTCTCAGGAAAATAGGTTCTGTGCATACACACACAAACTGAGACATCTGGAGGCAGCTTTCTGAGCAATTTTCTGAGCTTTGCAAGTCCTATGGCTGCTTCATGTGAGGTTCTTTATTCACCTTAACACTCACTGCAAAATGTCTTTTTAAGTGTTTTATACAGGCCTCCCCCCCCCTCTCACTCACACACACACACACACACACACAGAGAGAGAGAGAGAGAGAGAGAGACACACACACACACACACACACACACAGACACACACACTCACACACACACAGAGGCACAGTCTCCACTATTATTGAATCCCAGACTTTAGCAATTCATTTCATTTTTATGCTGGCATACCACAGAGTAATCAAGCACATTTTTGGCATTTTCCCAAATGAATATTTATAGATGGTCATTATTTGTACAAAGAAATATTGATGTTATTTGCAAAATGTCAACCAGGGTTAAAGATACTTAATTGCCCACTCTTAACGTGTTGAATCTAAGCTTCACAGAGCAGCAGTGTACTGTATATGTATATTAATAATAATAATAATTAAAGAGGAGATTGCTGACATGTGATTTTCCCAACAGAAACATCTCTATTTACATACTGCACGCATTATTTTGATTGTTTTATCCTGTCTGTACTGCTCAAATCTCTTCCTCTTTATCCTTATTTTCCCTCCCACTTGCTAAACATCCTGGTTGCTTGTTTTCCTACTCTTGATGATATGACTTACAAGCAGCTAATCAGCAGTTTTACTGCAACTGGTTACATGTTGCAATTAGCTGAAATACATTACCCATCGCTGAGGGGACAACTTGAGATGCATGAATAAGTTAGGTTCCATTAATTAAGCTCCACCTGGCTCTCTGAGTTATTCACAGCATTAAAAAAAAAACTGCCACCTTAATTTGCCCTCCTTTCCTTCTGAGTGTAGTACCCATGAGTATGATATTCTGATGGATGGCATCAATATACTTAGATTTGATCTTCAAATGTTTATTATGAAGGTAATGGGGACACCTGCATTTTTATTAGTATACCTCTCAGTGATTGGTGACCGTAAAAATCAGATGATTCTGTGAATGCAACAATCAGATATGACAGATATGATTATCTGTCAGAAATAATAGATAATGTCCTTCGGTGCAGAAGATCAATGTTTGACCTGCACTGCAACGTTTAATAATAAATGTTCTTAGGTTTGCTTGGAGATATTTTTGTGATGAAGCCACCGACTGCAGCATTCTACAGAGATTTCCATACAAATGGAAATGCACATATAGGAACAGAAATTTCCACTGGACTGTCCACAAGCCTGTCTCCTCTGTAGGAATAATATCCTTTTGGATATTCCATAAAAATTCACAGACATTCTAAGTCTTACTGTATATGGGCAACTCCAGGATCTTAGATGTATTGTATAGTCTTCAATAAGCTTATATTAATGCATGCCAGTTCAGTTGCAGGTGTAATTTTTTGCTGGTGGGTTTCTTACATTTCCTATTTATTTCTTTAGAAATCTTGCAGATAAAGTTTTGATTTTCTGTTTGGGCTTAGATTTGGCATTTGTGGCCTTTTGTGCATCATGTTTTTCATTTCCACAGTGGAACTCTGTAAAGTGTCTTATAGCTAAAAGCAAAAATAAATAATGAAGCAATTGACACAAATATTTTATCCTAGAACTGTGGGGTTTGATTTTCTCAAATGGTACTTCCAAACACATTCTCCTGATGCTATTGTTCCCTTGATAGTTATTTTTCTGCAGAATACTTTAAATATGCACCCACCCACCACTATTTGTTGTTTCCATGGATTGCATGTTATATATGTTCCAGCCAAACGGCAGTATAACTTTCACCCAGGTGAATCATTTTAAAAGCTTAAAACCAGTTCTGCAAATTTTTCCTATTTTACTCCATTGATTCCAGATGGCTTATTGATGTTTGCAGACAGAGAACTGTTTTTTTAAAAAATATTTTATTTTAAGGCTATTTTTTTTCCTAGCTGAGCAGTTGCGAACCACCACACTATTTATATACTGTATTCCTGCACAGCTGTGCAAATGCATGTACATTAGTAGAATAAAAAAAAAGAAACTACAAACAATTTGAAATAGCAGTGCGATTTCCCACTTATCTCCAGATTACAGCACTGTACTATGGCTTGTGACATCCACTTGTGCTGTAAATACAAATTATTAAATATACATGGTATTTCAATTTCTGCCTACTACAGTTATACAACTACAACTTTGCATAAATGTATATGCAATTTGGCTACGTTATACATATGGAAATACTGTATTACATTTATTAATACATGCATTTTCAAGCAGCAACTGCATTGAAAGCAGGTCTGACACAGCAACGCATGAGAAATATAAAGTGTTTTCCTACAGGAAGTTAGTAAAACAGGAATAAAGACTATAACAAACCCATCAAGGCTTGTGTAAATAAATTACACAATAATGCACAGGTAAATTAAAGATCCCCATGCAAACTTCCGCCAATTTTTAGCATTGAATTGGATCACTTGCGAAGAGAAGACATGTAATTTGTTTACAGCAGGAAGCTTGTATTTTGGTGGGATGACATAAAATCTTCCCTCTTATCCATATCCAGCATCAGATTGTTTTAATAGAGAACTAAAAAGGGTCTAGTGACTCTAGTCCAATTGCCTTACTACATTCATATCCTTGGAGGTTGTCCTTTAGCTATTATTATCCTTACCTGGGAGTTCTCAAATTGTGTGGATGCTCCATCCCCTAAAATGATAAATGAATTTTTGTGATTCCTCCTCACCTAAAAAAACAACGTAGTGAGATGGCCATTATTGACTTAGCACTGTGTGGGTTCCTCACCCTGTACTTTACCCCCTTACCATTACCCTGCCTATGGGTCATCTCTGTTCTTAAGTGAATGTCTTTGTAGCCATTGGTATGCCTCCTCCCTCAACCTTTGGAAGGCAGGAGACACAATAGAGCTTTTACTGTGTGTTTAAAAAGCACACAGTATATAAATAGGGCTGCCTGGACTGTAGCCTCCATCCTGTATCTGTCATGCCTTGCTAACCAGCTCCTTATCTTCAAGGTCAGTCTGCCCCTATTTTCAATCCTGTGATTTTTAGTGTCTGTTCAAAAGTATACCTTGCGTATTCCACCATCAACACTGCTTACATTGCCCTTGACCTCAGGGAAGGGAACATGATTACAAGCTCCCATTCAGCTCTGATGACACTCTGAAACCAGTCATTTGACCAGTTCTCCCTGAAAAATGCCATGAATTTTCACACCCGTTGGTTTCATCAAGGAAGGATCAGAATCAGATTAATCAATACTTGGTCTGGGAGTAAAAACAAGCGAGTCCTGTGATGGGATGAGGAGACACCAGATCTGGTGTCAGCTACAGTTGCAAGAGAGGAAAAGGTCTGAGAACAAGCTTATTTCAGGGAAGGGCAAAGCAGAGAGATGAATGTGAGACTCCCTCCATCCTATCCTAAGGTTATCTGGCTTTCCTTGTGACGAAATCTGGTGGTTTACCTCTTTTGCATCCCGAGTCATCATTTATGTTTCCAGCCAGCTCAGCAGATGGATTTCCTCTAGACAGGTAGTTCTGGACTTACAGCTGTTCGTTTAATATTTCAAAGTTAAAACAGCCTCAGAAAAAATAACTTACGATCCATCCTCGCACTTATGGCCATCACACACACACACACACACACACACACAGTCACATGATCGCAATTCAGGAGCTTGGTGACCAGCTTGCATTTATGACAAGTTCAGTGTCCCGAGTCATGTAATCATGATTTGCAACTTTTTGTGCTGATTTCCAGCAAAAGTGCCTCTTGGGAATCTGGATTCACTTTACGAGTATGGCGATTTGCTTAACGATTGCGGTAAAAATGTTTTAAAAAATGGGTCTGACTCAACTTGTGACCACAACAACTTACGATGGGATTCCAGTCCCAATTGTGGTCGTAAGTCGAGAACTACCTGTACTGCTGATGGGCAACCTGAAAGACTTGTTCGTGTTGTACAGTGTGTGGACTCCAAAAGAGCCGTTCTTGACCTCAGGATATGAAACTGCAGTCAAGAGTATTTGGCTTGTGACCACTCTCTGCAAAATTGGAAGGGTGGGGGGAGAGATGAATCAGCAGTCCCCATCTGTTGCTGCTCATAGTTAAGTATGGCTGTCACCTATTGGCCCAACATCCACTCATGAGGGTGTGCCTATGTGAATACATTCCTATTTTGCTGAGTGGGGAGGGAAACCTGGGAGACATCCTTTTGCCCAAGTACTATGTTCTGTCCCCTGATTTTCAGGGCTGCTGGCCCAGCAGGAGCCTGCTGGATGGAGCAACTGTGGCTAACTCAGCCATGGAGCCAACCTTATGAGGATGAAGGTCACTCTTCTGAGCTGTGCAGTGTAGCTTTTTGTGCACTGTGTTCTTCTGGGTTCCTGCTCCAGCTAAGCCTGTGCCCTGGGAAACAATAACCCAAAACCCTAGGACGGTCTTTGCAACAGGTGTGACTCCAGGCAGTGAGTCAGGCTAAACAGGAGGGAAGAGCAGCTGTCCCTGCCAGCTGAAACTCCCCTTGGCTTTAAGAAGCTTCTGCTTGAGGGGCACAGGGGCAAGAAGGATGATTCCTGGTCGCTTAGTTCTATGGAGTTTCCTTGCCCTGATTTGTTGGCATCACCCTTATCCAAACTTGCCCACAGAATCCAGCAGCAGATTCTAGAATAAGAGGAAGATGATAAAAAGAATTCAGCCTTAGCTAGACTAAGTTCTCACAGCTCCGGTTTTGTATGAGCAAGCCTCTAATTATTTCCACCTTCTCCCACTTTGCTTGCAACTACTGGGGGTCATTGCCCATAAGAACTCAGATCCTAATCCCTTTTGGATTTCGTGTTTTGATCCCACCCTTCCTCTCAAGAAGGTAATGTGGCCCATACAATTATCTAGGCTTCATACTGTTTTGCAAACCCCGAGAGAGACACAGAGGTTTTATCTGCAGTTCTCACTTGATGCTATCACTGTTGCTCCTGAAAATACATTCTTCTTTAGTACGTGGATCAGTGATAGAATGTGCAACAAATAATATTTTGTGAATATTGCTTTTGAATATTGAATTGTGGAATACTTATTGGTAGCCAAAGTTGAGCAGTCTTTTGGTATTTATGATCATTTTTGACATCTTTTGCAGTGTGCCCCTGAAATTTCTCCTCTTAAGTAGCCATAGATTACTTGCTTAAGGATGTCTTCCTTGCTTTTCTGTCAGAAATGTACTTCTGTTGTCCACTTGTTAGAGCATGGCTTTCTTTTTATGGTAGGTAGGTGCTACCTTCCCAGAGGTTCTTCCCAGATATTGTTGAACCCTCCCATCTATCTAGCCAGCAGAATCAATGTTGAAAGATGATAGGAATTCCGCTCTAACAGCATCTGGATGTCCATGTGTTGCCCTTTGGTCAACCAGAAGAGAAGGCACATTTCAAGTTTAAAAGCCTGGTTGAATAACCTTATTTTTGACTGGTGTCTGAAAGAACCCAAAGAGGACACTAGGTGAGGTTCCTTGAGGAAAGTACCAGTAGTTATTGTCTGTAGAGGGCAAAGGGACTAGCCTGGAGGGACAAGAGGAAGACAATGATCAGATAAAAGAGGACAGAGTCCAGGGCAGGAATGTAACTTGAGTAAACATCTCAGACTAAACCCTTTCTAGTTCTCATGAAAATAAAAGGGAGAGAAGAGGGAAGTATATTCAGACTATATAGCTTTTCAATAAAAGTAATACTGACCTATATGGCAATGGTTTCCTAGCCAGATCTGCCTAGAAGGGCTACAGTTGTCTTACTGTATCTACCTCATAGCTTTATCAGAAGCCTTTCACCAAGATGAACACAAAGGGTATGGGTATAATGTCTCAAATAATCACTTTTGTCTTTCAGCTAAAATAACAGTTGGGCAGGCTTTTCATAAACTTTTTCATATGACTTTTGGACAATATTTGGTTACAGTTTCTACAATTTCCAATCAGGATGACCAGTGGCCTAAAAAAACTTTAAAATCCATAGAAACTTTGATGGTTTTTTAATTGTAAAAATCTATTTGAAAGGTTATCTTTTGAAAGATATTCAGACTTTACTAGCTAAAAAGGTTTTTAAAAACTCAGTTTTTCAAGGATATCTGAATATTCTGGAGAATTAGTTAAGGTTGCTTTCTCCTTAAATAATTGATATTTGCTGCAATTGGGACCACTAGTTTTGTTTTGTCTACAGCTTTTTAAAAGGCTCATTTTTGTGTCCACAGGAAAGTTAAAAAAGCTATCCATCTTGAAGGTTGACCAGAACAGGCTTACTCAATTAACAGAAGCTGTAGGAAACTGTGAATGTCTTACAGAATTAATTCTTACAGAAAATCAGCTGTTGGTAAGTATGCTGTTAGCTCTTCAAATGTTGGCATTAAATGAGGATGGCATGCTTGATTTATTTTGACTGCAGAATCTTTATTTTAAGATCTTATGACAATTACAGTGAAGTACAAAATAACTGAATTGCTATTCGTCAGGATGCATTTTAAGCGCAGTATTGAATACCATGAAGTTATAGTCGACCAAAACGTCAGCTGAACAGTGAATGAGTCAGGGAGACAAGCATGAAATCCATTTCAAAGCAGGTTTCACTTGAATTTGGTTGTAATAACAAATTATCCAGCAAAGATTAGCATTGTAGAGGAGAAACCAAATTTATGAAAAACGCGATAACTAAGTATAAGACCTAATAGAGGATGATCTTGTACAGAATGTAGTAGGATGCTGGCATGCTAAATTATGTTTTGGCTTTCTCCAATCACCTCTCTCAAAGTTAAATATTCTAGTGCTTCTTAATGTAATTTATGAAATTTAATAAATATTTAGTAATTTAAATAATAAAGATTGGCTGATAGTTTTGCAACAGCTTTCCCAGGAGGAAATCCCATTAAGTGGATAGGAAAAAAGAACTGCAGAGAGGAAAAATCTGTGCCAGCTGATTTTGGAGGGAAATGAAAAAGACCTGAATTAAAATTGATAATACGTCTTAAAAACTGACTGTTTTCAAAAGCATTGGGATTGAAGAAAAATTAATCCAAAATGTAGAAAAAAAAATCCTTGATAGAAGTAATTTGCTGGCTGTGGTCAAACAGCATGAGCTGGAATGGGAATCAAACATTCCAATCTCAGTGAATTTCACATTCCTGGTTTCTTACATGCACTCTGCCAGCACTGAAATTTAGTCAACCTGAATGATTTTGTAGGATTCTCCAATTTCCAGAGGTTTAAGGGTCAGGTGTGTGTGTGTGTGTGTGTGTGCAGCTGTATTGAGAATATCATAAACTCATCTGTCTTGTCCAAAATATGGTAAAATTCATTTCTATATTTTAAAATTATTTCAAAAAAGTATAATTCAGTTCTAATAGGAACAATAAAGCTATAATAGTTGATTTGAAGTAATAGTGGGAGATGCAGAGATTCAGTTTCAATTTTGGGCTCTGAGTTTGCTTGAATGGCTTTCAATTATTCTTATTCAACAGAAGTCTTTCTGTCAATTGTCATTTGCACCTGTGTATGTTCCCTAATTATTTTTTTGTTTAATATTGATGGATCTTTCCTGACCATATCAGCAAATTGGCTGTTCATTTGCTGAAGCAGATTTTGCTGGTTCCAAGTCAGTGATAGAGTTAAGAAGTAGTTTTATCCCCTTTGTAGGATAGGGTTACGGAATAATTTGTCTAATAAATGGGGAAGAAGAAGGAATTAAAACCTGAAAAGGTGAGGAATGGGAGGAGTAAGAATGGAACACCAGATGTTTGCTTTGCAGTGTGCTAGAACAAGATGTAATAGTAAAATAAAGGCTGAATTTGTTCTATCTCTATTATACATTGCTCCAGCTTGAGACTAATTTGCCAGCCACTGTTCCAGATTAAGCAAATACTCTGAGAGAGGGAAAGAACCACAGTAGTAATCCTATGTAATCTGCCATAATGTGTTTTTATGAGTACAATAACCATGGATCTCTTTCTTACTATGTGAATTGGCTTCATTTTTCTTGTTCTCCTGTGAGTGGAGAAAAAGCATAGGTAGCCTTCACCAAAATTGATCTCTGAAACATCAAAAATATTAATTGGAAAATGAGGATCATCACCATGTAGAATAAGAGGCTTCTAAAACAGTGAGAAATTGCCCCAAACTAGATGTGACACTCTTTTAAAATAAATATTTCTTATCTCGGTTACTCACTAGGGTTTTGCAATTGTACCAAAAATCCTGAGGTGTAGATCGGTACAGATGAGAATACTGATCATACATTATTTGAACTTTTAAAATCTCAGACATCTGAAATTCATTGTTACTTTGTTAGAACTCCTCTTAGTAAAGTTTTTGGCCATCTTAGAATTCAAGACCTATCCGTTCATCATTCTGTTTAAAGATGAATTCTTAAAAAGTTTTAGCATATTAATTAGCTCACTGCTTGCTTTCCGCAACTTACTTTGAAATGCCAATAATATTAATTGCTGACATTGTTTTGTTTCAGACTTTGCCAAAGAGCATTGGAAAACTAAAGAAGCTGAATATATTGAATGTTGACCGAAACAAACTTGTATCTTTACCTAAAGAGGTAATTAATGTTTATTATTTTATTTACACTGGGAGAAATGAAGTATGTAGTTTTTATTCAGAAAGAATAGAATGGGAGCTACGAATAATTGAAGAATATAGATGTAATAAAGTTCGTGTGTGGAATAGTGACTACATTGGACTGAAACTAGACCTTTCCATTTACTGGTGAATGTACTGTGACTGATATTTGTTTGGAGATTAAACAAAATAATTAAGACTTTACCTCCTAGCCTTGGGCTTCTCAGATAAAGGAGGAGGACAGCTGTTATTTGTGTCAACATCTTTTCACCCTGTAGGTGGAAATCTGAAATATTATCTCAAGTTTTAAGAATAATTGAAGGCCAGGTCATTCTCCCACAGCAATGTTCTGGAACATTATCTGCAGCTAAATTTGGGATGCTCTGTCAAAATACTGTTGAATGTCTCTAGCTATTAGGAGTATTTAGCTTATTAAAACTAAAATTACTATGTAGAAGTATATCTCAAGACTGCAGGTTCTTAGATAATTATAGCAAATCGTGTTAATAATAATACCTCTTAGATGTCTGAAACTGCTTGATTTTTAATCCAGTAAGGATACACTGCTGAAAATGAGTCAGCACAAGGTTGTTGTTTTTTAAGTTGATATCATGGAAGTAGCTTCTGTACTAAGTTTGAACTCATCAAGCATAACCAGTGCTAAGATTAACTGAACATTACACAGGAATATACCTACTAATGGTTTAAACACATTGAGTTGTCTGCATTTTTCCAGAACACAACCTGATCCAGTTTCTTATTTTATGGAAAGATATCTTGAAATGTTTTGAGTGTTTTGGCCGTAGGAAACAATGGGATCACCCCTCAAAATATCTTGCTTCTATGATCAGAAGAATAGACGGCGCAGTAGCTCATGAAAAGTGCGACTACTAGTGTAGTGCTTGTGGAAAAAAGAGAGAAAAAAAATAACTTTTTTGAAGATTCCAATTATAGAATGATTAGGATCATTCTCCACCTATACTGCCATCCCCCAATTTAAAAACTCAAAAGTGTAGCCTTCTGCTTTGCCCAAGAGGTTTGCTAATTGAAAGGAACACGAGGAGAGGTTACTAATCTGGCTTGAAAGAAAGAACACAGAGACCTCACTTTCTCACACATCTCTTTCAAGTTAATTATCTACAGGACAAGATGCATCCTGGTAAATAAAATGAATTGAAGTCGGCTTATTCACACAATTGGGGCTTCTTTCAGAAAGGTTTTTAAAGTAAACCTCTTCTTAGCATTATGTCAGTCTAATCCTAACCCTGAGGGCAGTCGGGAACATAGACTGTCTCCTTCTACCTTTGTTTTTACAGGCTCATTGCAAATTTTATATAAGACATGTCCCGATAATAAGCCCAACAGGGCTTTTCGGGACATGCGTTGAAATAAGCCACCCCCCGAAAATAAGCCCCCCCATTACTTTCCGGGGGGAAAGGGGGGGGCATGCCGGGAGGCGCTCTTTTTGCTGCGGGCACTTTTTTGGCCGGGAGAGCGAGAGCAAGTGAGAGTCGAGGGCACGCATACCCCACGAGACTGCTCGGCTCCTCTGGGCTCTGCCTCTGCCAGCGTTTTCAAACGCGCTCCTGCCTCCGAGGAAGAGAAGGGGAGCCTTGATGCCTGCCTCGCCGCCCCATCGCAGGCAGGAGCGCTTCANAAGGGGGGGGCATGCCGGGAGGCGCTCTTTTTGCTGCGGGCACTTTTTTGGCCGGGAGAGCGAGAGCAAGTGAGAGTCGAGGGCACGCATACCCCACGAGACTGCTCGGCTCCTCTGGGCTCTGCCTCTGCCAGCGTTTTCAAACGCGCTCCTGCCTCCGAGGAAGAAAAGGGGAGCCTTGATGGCTGCCTCGCCGCCCCATCTCAGGCAGGAGCGCGTCACAACGCTGGCAGAGGCAGAG
>QLTV01001698.1:11861942-11909643 GCA_003457575.1 Thermophis baileyi
GCGTCCTACCTGGGACTTGTACCTCCGTTGCGTTCCCCGGTGTTGTGTCCACTGACCCTCCCCCGCCTCCGGCACTCGAGCGAAGCGGGAGGGAGAAGAAACTCTCGCGGGCTGCCTGAGGAGGGGAGCCTCGATGCCTGCCTCGCCGCCCCATCGCAGGCAGGAGCGCTTCAAAACGCTGGCAGAGGCAGAGCCCAGAGGAGCCGAGGCAGTCCCGTGGGGTGTGCATGCACCCACCCCTCTCTCGCTCTCGCTCTCTCCCGGCCGGGAGAAGAACATATATATATCTTGGCAGTCTTGTTTCTTGAACTCCCACTTCAAAAATCTAGGCAAACATACATGGCTTTTAAGAGAGACAAACACTCTGCTGCTCTCTACAGGCATTAGGTTGACAGGTCAACAGTCTTTGAGGAGCAAAACAATAGAAATAAAAATTGATTGGATGGAGCACCTGGATCTAACAAGACTATCCTAGCACATATTTTGTATGACTGTTAATGGTGACTTTTTCCCAGTTGGTAATGTTCACATTTTTCCTTAACAAGCTACCAATCACTGTTTTTACAGGGTTGTGTGATGGAAATGCATGGGGCAGAAGCACAGCATAGCAAAGTGTGTTGAGGACCACTTTGGGGGTAGCATAATTTATGCTGATATGATTTCCTCCTGGCTTTGAGCAGAATGGAAAATATGGCAAAGCAGCTGTGTTGACACATGTGAAGTCCAGCTTCAGCAGAGGAACAGAGATTTACCTTGCTAGCAGGGGTGGGTTCCAACTTACCTCGCTGCCGGTTCGCTCCCTCCCGCGCCGCGTGGGCGCGCCATGTGGGTGCACGCACGCTTCGGGCACGCGCGCATGCGCAGTAACAAAAAATCCAGGGAAAAAAAAAACAAAGCCAAAAAAAAAAAGGCGACCACATGCACAGTGCCAGAAGACGGCTTCTGCGCATGCTCAGAAGAAAAAAAAATTCAAAAAAAATGCAAAAAAAAAAATTCAAAAAAAAATTCAAAAAAAAATTAAAAAAAAATTTAAAAAAAATTTAATTTTTTTTAAAAAAAAAGATGGCCCCCACGGACCGGCACCGACCGATCCGGTTCGGTGATGTCATCACGACGTCATGACATGACATCATTTATCATCATGACGTCACCAGCGGGCCGCTACTGGTTCAGGAGAACTGGTCCGAACCGGGAGGAACCCACCCCTGCCTTGCTAGGTAGTCAAACAATGGCATGATGGGTGGGGGAAAAAATCAGATAAAAAAAGTCTCCTTCATTGTACCAGGCATTCCTTAAACGCCTTCTGCTTAACTCCAGAACATTTCCCCTACTCTCTCCAGCCTCAGACAGTAACAACAAAGACATGTCCTGTCCTTACTGTAGTAGCCCGGGGGGGGGGGGAGGAAAAAAGGAACACTCAGTTACAAGAAACAAGGAACCTTCCAATCAAATCACCTAAAATAGCACAGAACACTTAAAAACAATTCCACTCAGGGTGTTCTTTCATACTCAGACCAAACCAGCCTAGCTTGTTCCATAATTGGACCAAAACTCACTAAATATGCATTTTTATTTTGACAATGAATCACTCAAAGCAGTGTTCAAGCTTGAAGTCTTCAGTCCATCCTTAGAGGAGAGCTGAGGACTTCAGGGCGAAGGATGAATTCATAAAAACTACAGTACTTCTCAAATGAATCCAGTTGGTCTCCTAAAATAGTTGCCATTCTTCAGTCCAAGAAGAATTTCCCCCACATGCATTTGGCCAACTTGGTTCTCCTGGTTACAGCCTCAAGCGACTGAAGGATAAAAACATCAAATAGAAATACTTCTGGTGGTGAATGTTGTTTCTAATGTGGTTGTTTGATTTCTGTCACTTGCTTGAAGCAAAATATGAGCATGTGCTATAAATAAGAAAAGCAGCACATGGTGTGAAAGTCAAACGATCAGAAAAGATTTAATGTATTGCTTTCAGGGAAGAAAGACTTATTCAGGGAAAAGAGAAGGGATGGTGGGTAATCAGCAACAGGCAGGGATATAAACTCTGTAGACTAATGGCGGCAAGGATGTTGGTCTTGGAAATCACTTGGTCCTACTTAAAAGGCTTAAAGCAGTATATAATTATTATCTGGGTGGATGTGATATTGCTGTATATATTCCCTAAAACTCTTTTATAGTCTCTGCCTGCCTTTCAAGGTGAAAGGAAACAGTCAGAAGTTCTTCCATCTGAAGGATTTGAAGCTTGAGACATTGTAAGATTTGCTATGTATTACTCTTGTGTGAGGATTTTGTATGCCTTTCCATCTCCTGTCTAAGATCCAGCATAGGTATGAGGCAATGAACATATACTGATCAGGGAAACCTCCGAGTTGGTAAGAATATTAAACAGTTTTATGTATTAAGGACCCATACTTTTATCTTGGCTTTTATAAATACATTTTTACTCTATATAGTCTAGTAATTGCATTTCTCTCATAATTTAGACAGTAATCTATCTCTGATCTGCCTGGATAATTTATTCCGGCAAAATGAAGTATTAATAATGTGGAATAAATCTGAGAATCTGACCAGTAGGATATAATCCTATAAATACACCAGCAATGATTCTATTACAAGAGAATAATTTACTGAATGCAGAACAATATTCTCTCTTAATTAGATAGAGCAAAACAAATTGTCCTCTTAGCTGAACACAGATGAGACATGATTATAGAAGTCTGTCTAGTTTAAGTAGTTTTAGTCTTTTGTTGACACAATGAATGCCTTTAGTTGTTAACTGAGAAGCATCATGGAGGGGAGAAGTAACAGAATAACAGAGTTGGGAAGGACCTTGGAGATCTTCTAGTCCTCCCCCCTGCTCAAGCAGGAAGCTATACCATTTCAGACAAATGTTGTCCAGTCTCTTCTTAAAAACCTCCAGTGATGGAGCACCCACAATTTCTGGAGGCAAGCTGTTCCACTGGTTAATTGTTCTAACTGTCAGGAAATTTCTGTTTAGTTCTACATTGGATCTCTCTTTGATAAGCTTTCATCTGTTATTTCTTGTCTTGCCCTCAGGTGATTTGGAAAATAGGTTGACCTTTCCTCCTGTGACAGCCCCTCAGATATTGGGAGACTGCTGTCATGTCACCTTTAGTCCTTCTCTTCATTAGACTAGACATACCCAGTTCCGCACAACCGTACGGTTTAGCCTCCAGTCCCCTAAAAATCTTTGTTGTTCTTCTCGGCACTCTTTCCAGAGTTTCAACATTTTTTTTTGTATCATAGTAACTAGAACTGGACACAGTATTCCAAGTGTGATCTTACCAAGGATTTATAAAGCAGCACTAAAACTTCACATGATCTTGATACTATCCCTCTGTTGATGAAGTCTAGGACTACATTGGTCTTTTTGGCAGCTGCGGCACATTGCTGGCTCATACTTTAGTGACAGAAAGAGAAGAATACAACATTAGTAAACATTTACGTATGCTGAAATGGTAGAAGATCCACTCATCAATAAAGCATATGGCATGATTTGGTGATATGCGCCTTATTCCACAATACATCATGGGTAAAAAAATGTTTGGGAAGATGGAAGTGATATTTCCTGTTCTTCGAAGATCAGTTGTATTGAAAGTGTTAGAATATAACAGAACTAGAGTTGTGTGAATGAATAATCTTTGACATAAAAGATGAGCACCATGTAGATGAGCAAGCCAGACTGAATGGATTTTTTTTTCCTTTTTCCTTTCTTGTATATTTATGAAACTATCAGAAAAATAGGCTCCCACTGATACTTTTCTGGAGTAGCCAAAGATAAAACATGCACACCAAAACTTACAGAATAACTAGATAGATGAGACTGGTTGATATCTTATAATGCAAAGGATAACTGTATGCGGAGTCAGATAATTGTTTTGTTGAAAAAGGAGGAGAAACTAATGAGTAATGCCAACCTTATGTACATATGCTATACACCACTTTGTATCTGATAGGTAGGTTTTATTTACAGGTAGTCCTTGACTTACAACCATTCATTTAGTGACTGTTCAAATGGCACTGAAAAAAAGTGACCTATGACCGTCTTTCACACTTACGAAAAAGCATCCCCTAGTGCAGCATCCCCATGGTCACATGATCAAAACCCAGATGCTTGGCAACTGGCATGTGTTTATGATAGTTGCAGCGTCCCGGGGGGTCATGTGATAATCTTTTGTGATCTTCTGACTTGACAGCTGTGGCAAGGAAAGTTGTAAAATGAGGGAAAATTCACATAACTGTCTCGCTTAGCAACAGAAATTTCAGGCTCAATTGTCATTGTAAGTCGAGGATTACCTGAATACATGCCCCATAGGTGATTTTATTTTTTACCTAATCTGCTGGGCTCCAGAACAGGCACCAAGGAAGCATTGCAGCAGCTGGTAATAATATAAGCCTGATTCAATTGCTGAGCCTTTCGGCTTTGTCATGGGATGTCACAAACACCCACCCCATGTGCCATTATGTTATTAGTCTGGTCACTGCAAATGCTTCACTAATTGTGTTAAAAGTCAAATTTTATTCACTAGACAAATCCCTTTTAAAATGCTGTTCTAAATATAATTTTATGTCATAACTGGCTGTCTCAGAGTTTGAAATCCCATTTATATGTCTGGTGTTACATAAACCAGCTATTCAGGCTTTTTTATTGTTAATCATAGTCATCAGTGCTATTTTCAAAAATAAGACAATATAACAAATGTGAATTTTTGCAACTGTAAAAGTATTGAGATAGAAATCTGGTAAAACTCCAGACCAAAGAGATCCAATAAATGGTATGTTTAGGTTGCTCTAACTCAGGGGTGGGGAACTATGGCCCTTTTATGACTTGTGAACTTCAATTCCCAGAATTCCTGGGCCATTTATGGGCCAATTACCTCTGCTCTAACTAGAAACTATGAGCACTGACTTTGGGGTAGAATTCAGGCAGGCAGTTACATTCCATAAAGGAATATCAATTTATTTTATTTCTGCCTGTTTGAAATCTCAGTAGAAAGTGATTTCATTTCATTTCATACAAATGTGCAGTTCCTTATTTTATCACTCTGCTGAGCAGTTGATATGAGTGGGAATTGCTTTTCATAAGATACTTTCCAATGTGCTGTACAGTGATAATGAAAGTCATAATGCTTGATCTTTGATTCCTCCTTTATGTCTATAAGTTTGTTTTCTGTTTCCCTTAATGGCTCTATCTATAAATATATTCTTGCTCCCTCTCCTGATGTATTAGATTTTTTTTATCCTGCCTTTATTATTTTTATAAATAACTGAAGCAGGGGTGGGTTCCACTTACCTTCCCTACTGGTTCGCATCGCGACGTCACGTCGGGGAAATGATCCTCTGCGCATGCGCAGAAGCCTCTGCGCATGCACAGAGGGTTCTTTGCCAGCCGCGGCGACCGGAGGACCGGTTCGGGGGCGTGAACAGCCGGCCATCGCTGCCGGTTCGGCGAGCAGGTGCAAATTCCGCCACCGGTACGGGCGAACTGGTCAGAACCTGCAGCAACCCACCACTGAACTGAAGGCAGCAAATATATCTAATACCCTACTTTCCCTACAACCACAACCTGGGTGAACTGGGCTGAGAGAGAGTGATTGTCCCAAAGTCATCCAGTTGGCTTTCATGGCTAAGGTGGGATTAGAACTCACAGTCTCCTGGTTTCTAGTCTGGTGTCTTCACCACTAGACCAAGCTGGTTCTTTTATAAAGGGTATAACTCTGCTAATAAAACTGTATTCTTGTTATGACATACTTACAATTTCCTAGTTTGTCCAGCCACTATATGCTCAGTTCTGACTCTAGTTCTACTTGAAAATGCAAACACTGAAGAATTCTTGTTTTCTGGATTTAGAGAACTCCCTAATTATACTGTATTTCTCTCAGTTAGGTTCCCCTAAAAATTCAAACACAAAACAATTCTCTTTGCCCTATTTGTGATTGTCACAGAGCTCAAACTACTCTTGCAATTAGATAAATTATTCTCAGAACCATTTTGAATTCAAAGTTACAGAATGAATTTAAAAGAATTGTTTCGCCCATCTTCAAAATCCTAACTCTTCACCTCATAGCGCCAAGTAAATTTCTTGCATATCAGGATTTTGTTGCACTTGGGATTTATTTATCCTGCCAAGTGTTCTGTAAATATATTAAAAATTAAAATTTGTTTTGTAAAAAGAGAGTGGAATATGTAACAAAGGCTTACAGTTCAACGTTGAAGCTTTACTTTTGGGACTTTAGTAATAACTAGACAGAACTGCATAATAATGTATCATTTAGTTTGTACCCATACTTAACAGTTAGGATTTTAGTATGTCAATTTGCTGATGTTCAGAATGCACCAGGTGTATGCAGGTACTAAATATCTGGTGATTGTTCTGCTCTATTTAGCTAAGTTTCATATAATATAAAAAAAATTCTTAAGCCATGTCTGTATGTCACTTTATTATATCCATTTGTAAAGAAAGGGTGCCAAACAGCTACTTACCGTAAGCAAGTGGTAAGTACTTAGAAACACTGCAGAATGCATGCAGAAATAATTTGGGGAACTGGCCGAGTCTGACCCAAAGTTAGGTAAAAGTATAGCATTTTGGATTGGTATATAATTGTGGCAAGACTAACTTTTAATATATTGAGAATTACTGAATTATACGTGGCTGGCATCTTTATAGCATTAGGGGAGGTACACCTTCACTTCATTTTGTAAAACTTAAATTAATGAAAATGCTGTGTTCTCTTGTATCTCTCTCTCTCTCTCTCTCTCTCTCTCTCTCTCTCTCTCTCTCTCTCTCTCTGTGTGAATGGCATTGTGCAGTCTGTGTTAAATCAAACAATTGTATCTTGTGTTTTTCTTAATTGTTAGCTGCTTGGAAATTTGAGTCAGGTAATTCTTGTCACTGTAAGTACTGTTCAGCCCACAGTTTCACCAGCTCCCTTCATCTGACTGCTTTCAATGCATGATGATTCAAACTGGCTGGCTCCACCACTGCACTTTCATTGCCCCCAAATCTTGAATTTCCCAGCTTAAGAAAGAGGATGCTTTCAAAGAGGCTGCATGGCCAAGTTCATTCTGCTTATGTCCCTGAGGCACAGCTGTCCAAAGCAAACCACTCCTTGTGCACAACAAGGAATCATCTAACATTCACTAACCACAATAATTGTGTAGTTTTTTTAAAATTTTAGATGTATTTTAGTTAGACTAGTACAATATTTTTGTTGCAGCACTTTACCTCCTGCAAACCGACAGAGCACTTCCAGAAATTTAGTGCATGGTTTCTCACTTTTAATAGTAGTCTATGACTTTAAAAGTATACAATGATCTTGCTGTTGCTCCCATTCTTGACTCCTTGCATGAAAATAGGAAAGTGTATGTGTTCATAATGGAAGGAAATGTGAAAATATTTGTTGGTAACATTTTACATAAATATTACACTGTGATGAAAAGTATAGTGCTTAGAGTGGCTATTGAAAAGAATTTCATTTATAAAGGTAATAGCTCAAAATAGGTTTAGTTGAATTGACTTCAATAGCCAGGTATTATTTATTCAGGAATTTAGAATTGTATTTAATTGGATTTAACTACAGCAATGTATTTTTACTTTGATAATCACGACTTAAAGGTGACTTTAAAATGGCTTGCTGATGTGCCCAATTTTAAGGAGTTCAGTTCCTTTTTAAACCGATGTTTACCATATGTGGCAAATAATAGTAGAATTTCTTTATCCATTAAAATGGGCATTTGATAGAAATGTCATCCATATTGTGCATCTTATAAGGGGAAATGTGATTACATTTGTCATAGCATGCTAGCCATCTTAAATCAGATTTTCAGCTGTGGATTTAGGAAATTTTGTGGTTCTTCATTCAACATGCATAGTGTTAGCTATCTTAAATTTCAAACAGAAGACAGAAGACATCACAATAAATTAAAACTATTTTCCAATCTATACCTAGTAACCTAGAATAAATACAATTTTTGTATTTTGGTTGTGATTTTCTAAAAGAATTACTTGTTAAAATAAAACTTTAGAATTGCTGACTTATTAATAGATCAATTTGATTTGGTACAATTTAGAGCACACCTAGTAAGCGAGGTATTTTTTTCCCTTCTCTTTTAAAAAAGAAAGACTCTGTTGTTTGCAGTTAGGTTGGAGATTTGGGGTATTAAGTATTATATAAAAGTCTAAGAACTCCATTTGCCTTAAACCATTAATTGAAGTGTCTTCAATTAATTGAAGTGTCTTCAATTAATGCACGATGCAGATGGCAAACATGCAGGAAATGTATGTCTTTGTATTTTAAATACTTATACTGCGAGCAGAGTGAACTGAAGAGGCAAAGGCTTTGCCTTGGGTGAATAGGTCTGTTTATTGTATTTTAATACTGAAGTGACACCTCTTAGCATTTGATCTACATTTACACATGGGAAGAAAAATGGGATTTGGGAGCTGAATATGAAACAGTGGCAGAATAATGATTACAAGATCTACAATTATTAGAGCAGTGCAGTGATCTGGATTGAAAAGGGAAAAGAGAATTTGGAGTATGCAGAGGTACTCACATTGCCTTAAAGAAGCAAGTATTTTTTTTTCTGAGCTTACACATGCCAAGACATTTATCACTGATTTCCACATTGCTTTAGTCTAATTGGCTCTAATCGACTTACAAATGAAACAAACAAAATGAATTGTGTCACTATTTCTAATATATTCCTAGGACACCCTCTTGTTCTGGGGACAAATTTCTTCTGTTTTGAAATGCACTCCAAAAAAAACAACAACAACAACAAAAAAACAACAACACAAAGTTTCTAAAATTCTTTTTTAGAAAAAGGGACAATCTCACCACCAGGGGTGAGCCGTTTTGTAAATTTTCAGCTGTGGAATTAGGAATGTATGTTGTTATGAGTTCAACATGCCTAGTGATTACATTAAATTTCAAGCTGAAGACTGATTTATCACAATAAATTAAAAATGTTTTTCAATCTATATGTAGTAACCTCCAAGCAACCTCCTCTTAAATTTCAGGATAGGCAGAGGCTTCCATCAGTCACCCTCTGTTTATTCTTATGGGGAAGGCAGAGTTTACCCATAATAAGTGGTCTTGAAGATAATTAGATCTAAAGCCATAAAGCATTTTATAAATAATTAGCACCTTGAATTGGAAACAGACCAGTAGCTGGTGCAACCTCCACAACAAAAGTATATTAGGAAAACCATGGGTCTGACCTGTTATCAAATTCATCTGTAGTGAATTATAGTACTCCGGCTAAGAGAAGACAGGGACAAAGTAATACCTCATGTTCTAGGGAAGGTCACACCTGGTGCACCAATTATAATAAATAGATGAAAGCCTATCTGGCAACAGCTCCCACCTGTTCTTCAGGTGTGAGTCTAGGGACATGACTAGACTGTAGGGCTGCTCTCTCAGGGGGAGCACACACACACACCCATCCAAATGCAAGCTCGTTATCATCCTGGAACGAGCTCAGGCAGCCCATTAATTAACAGGCAGCCCATCTTACTTGCATTCAATTTAAGCCTGTTTTTTTCACCCACTTGAACTCTACAACCTCCAAGCACTGGTCAGGTCTCCTACTGCAACTCCAATTCAGCTTCAAGTGGAAATATTCAACTAGATGTTACCTACACACTAATGATACTTTATGGTAGGCTAGTAGATGACCTCTCCTAGTGGCTTCATGTACATGTTAAACTAAGTAGGGAGGAATGCTTGATTCCTTTGTGAAGGTGGGACTGTCTGCATCTCTGCTCTATTTTAATAACTTTCAGCCCTTTTGCCAACTTGAGAAGCAAAATTCACATGCCCCCACCTTCATAATAACTAATTGGAATTGCCCAGTTAGGAAATAGTGGAATGGTCACAATA
The DNA here is from genome assembly GCA_003457575.1 of Thermophis baileyi. Classification (NCBI taxonomy): domain Eukaryota; kingdom Metazoa; phylum Chordata; class Lepidosauria; order Squamata; family Dipsadidae; genus Thermophis; species Thermophis baileyi. The sequence continues at coordinate 11,871,845 of QLTV01001698.1, forward strand.
TGGTTTTCCCTAACCTCATCCCTCAGAGGCAACTCAGAAAGTGTAATATTAACCCTGAAAACTACTGAGAGAGGAACCCCATCTAAGTGACATCATAGTTGTTCCACAAGAATAAGCAGGGTTTTTTTCTAACTGGTATATGCTCCCCCCACCTCCTAAGTCATCTTTCCCCATTTAAGTCCAGATTGCCTCATAGCTCTAATAAAAATTACATTTAGAGTACAGTCTTATGTACAGTATGTTAGAAGTATATTGAGTGCAATAGCTTTTTTCTGACTAAATGTATAGGGTTACCGCCTCATTGTAATTATTTTAATTCGTATCAGACCAAACTTAGTTGAAGCATCCTCTTAAATGGTTATTCAAGAACTATGTTATACATTGATGCTACGGTAATACATAGCATTTTTCTTACTTGAATGTAAGCAGTGGAACCATAATATGTATTTACTTATTTGCTAGATTTATATCCTACCTTTCCTTGAGTTCAGATCGGTGTACAAAAGGATCTCCCTTAATTTTATCCTTATAACAACAACATCTATTTAATAAGCTGGGTTGAGAGAGAATGATTAGCCCATTTTCCCCTTTGAGCTATCCTGACTAAGAATTAAGAATCTTTCCAGTCCTAGTGTAGCCCCTTTAATTGCTATATCACACTGCCTAATTCATGTTTTTAAATCCTTTTGTTACTTATTATAATGTGGTTCATTCTTCTACATATCTGCAATTTGATCTTGGGATTCTTGTTTTAAGGTCTCCTAAGATTGCTGTTTAAGTGAAATGTTGCACAAACATGATTATCCCAGTTACCAAGTATTGCCTTCATTTGTAATAATTTACTGCAGTATGTACTCAGTTTACATGGTTTACCTGATACTTCACACTGCAGCAGTAATTCAGTCTCCTTTTCTTTCTATAAAACAGATTGGTGGGTGTTGCAGCTTAAATGTATTTTCAGTACGGGACAATCAATTATCTAGGATTCCACCTGAGATATCGCATGCCACAGAGCTTCATGTTCTTGATGTAGCTGGAAACAGGCAAGTGTTCATATTTGCTCTAAATTCATTTTGTAGTGGATTTGAACCGACAGATTTCTTAATAGTCTTACTATGGGAAATGGTGGGCTGGGGGGGGGGATACTTTGTAATCTGGTGTTAAAGGCTGGTCCCAGTTAAGTCAAAGCAATGTTGACTGGTGAATCAAATTCACTGGATTATTGATAGCCACACAGAAGGGTAACAATTGTATTCTCAAAAACACAGAAGTGTTATGCTCTTGTCCCTGGGGAAATGTTTTAGACTAGGGATGTACCGGTAGTGAGTCTCTCTCTTATTCACTGCCAATGGAAAAGAAGTTATGGTCCTTAGCTGCTCAGTCCATCACTTTTCCTGTTCAGATAAATTCCCTCTGAGGCTCCCTTATGTACCTTCCAAGGGTTCTGTTCTAATTATATTTTTTAAAACAGATGCACATTTTTCCTACAGGTATGGAGAAGAAAAATAAGTATTCCAAGTTTTAAAAACCCTTCACCATAACTATTTTAGTAATATCAGGGACCTCGTGTGACCAAATGTCTTCAATTAAAAAACAACAACAACAACAACAACCCCTAAGTCTAGTCTACAGCTCTGGCATTTTGTGGTATTCTCGCCTCCAAGTACTAACCTGTTTAATATTTAGCATTAGCAATAGCATTTAGACTTACGGTATATACTGCCCCATAGTGCTTTATAACACTCTCTGGGTGATTTCTGATGCATATTGCCCCCAACAAACTGGGTCCTTATTTTGCCAACCTCAGAATGATGGAAGGCAGGAGTCAACCTTGAGTCCCATCAGGATCAAACTCTAGGCTGTGGGCAGAGTTTTCCTGCAATACTGTACTTTAACCACTGCACCACCTGGGTTTAGCTTTTGACATCAGCTAAGCAGGTCTTGGTCAGTGGTGGGTTGCTGCCGGTTCGGACCGGTTCGCCCGTACCGGTGGCGGAAATTTGCACCCGTTCGCCGAACCGGCAGCGATGGCCGGCTGTCCACGCCCCTGAACTGGTCCTCCAGTCGCCGCGGCTGGCAAAGAACCCTCTGCTCTGCAAAACACGCATTTCCGTTGCGATGCGAACCGGTAGGGAAGGTAAGTGGAACCCACTCTGGTCTAGGTTGTCACTACATTGCGGAGAAAAATAATTAGAGGCGAAATGAATCTTGTTTCCCTGCTCTCAATCCTCAAGAATAAGACCGGAGGCCAGGAAAGAATAAAAGTAATATATTTGCAAAACAAACATAAGAACATCTAAGTCCGTGTCTACATGGTGAGGAGCAAAGAGAACAAAAGAAAGAATTAACACATGCGCAGTACAGGTATCACATGACTGCATATCAGTGTACATTGTCATTTCAGAATAAGAGTCCAGCTGACAAACACATATGAACGTAGTGACAAACCTTTAACAAAATTCTCACTCATTTGCTTATTTGGACCAATATAAAGAATATCATCGACATAAACAAGAACAATCACGACACGTAGGTAAGGCAACACAGTTTCATTGGTCATGTGTGAAGAAATTATTGAAATACCTAAAACACACAAAACACATGAAGTTATTGTTAGAACCAACACATTTTGAGGATGCCAAGATGCTACATCTGTAATCGTGAGGGACATGTCACTCGGGATTGTCCACAACGCGTTCCAGCTCACATCCAGTACACTGATATGCAGCCATGTGATACCTGTACTGCGCATGTGTTAATCTTTCCTTTGTTCTCTTTGTTCTTCACCATGTAGACACAGACTTAGATGTTCTTATTTTTGTTTTGCAAATATATTACTTTTATTCTTTCCCGGACTCCGGTCTTATTCTTGAGAATTGTGAGCATGGGAACAAGATTCATTTCACCTCTAATTATTTCTCCGCAACATAGGTGTTATCACAACAACTACTTGGAGGTCTGTACATTGAAACAGATAAAATAGCAGTATCCAGATGATCTGGATGGAGTTTGGAAAACCTAAGAATGGTTGCATTTGCTTAGTACTTGGAGGGACATTTGTTACAAATGCCAAGGCCCTAAATGAGATTTGAAAGTTGGGGAAGAAGACATCACAGAAGAAGACAAAGGCAAAGCTCTTCTCTTCTGCCAAGAGAACTTCACTGACATGACCGTATAGTGGCCAGGAATTGAGCTTGACTTGAGGGAGTCTTTGCCTTTTGATTGTGATAGATAGTGGGATGTTCTGCTGTTATAAGAATAGGATAAGCTTTAGTCATTGGGCTTGAAGCAGTTCAGTTCTTTGCACCTGCACTGTTTGGCTCTAATCAAAAAGCACTTAATACATAATTTTACTTCTTTCTATCCTCCACTAATTCAAATTCTCGCAATAACAATGTACAAAATGCATGAAATATGAATTGGGTGCCAATTAAGGGGTAGAAAAATAATCCTGCATCTAAACAAATACAATGTTTGGTGCTAAACAATGTGATATGTAAATGCCAAGTTCTTTCCTGGGCACACAATATGTTTCTTATTTATTCTGAACAATGTAGTACATCTGTATTTAACTTGGAACACCTGATACCTTACAGACTTTAGCATCACTATGTAGCTAAATTTCTATGGCACTGCAAGGGGTATATTTGCCAGGGGACTCTATTGTGTATATTATAACATGGACCTTGAAATACGTTCTCTTTTCTTTCCAAAGGGGGATAGTGGGTTATTTTCTTTGTAGCACAAACAACAAATATGCTGCAAACGTCTTTAATGCTTTGCTTTGTTCTGCGTAGTTGGATAAGAAATCTTAAACCAATTCCTTGTTTTCTCCGCTAGGTTGATACATCTTCCCATGTCGCTGACTAGCTTGAAACTGAAAGCTTTGTGGTTGTCTGATAACCAGTCTCAGCCTTTGCTTACCTTCCAGACAGATACAGACCCTGAAATGGGAGAAAAAATTTTAACATGTGTTTTACTTCCTCAAATGCCTTCTGAGCCTAGTTGCCAAGGTAAATATTTTTTGAGATCATGGGAAGCAAAGATGGCTTTCGTCTGCATAAGGAGGGGGGGGGGAGTCAGTCCCCTTTGGTAACAAGCAGTGTGGACATATGTAAATTTTTTAAATGTACAAATTATGAAAGGTGCTAATGTTGTGGAAAATATTAGGTATAATTACATAATATTGAAGACACCAACAAGTAAAGAGGTTCTTTTATTAAAGGAACAAAGGCCTCAGATCTCTCCTGCTTCCCTTAAGCAAGAGTAGGAATATATTTTCTTCATTATATTCTTTGTTCTTTGTTTGTTAACATCAAACTGGTAAATCACTTGGTTTTGAAGAAATTAGATGTATATCTATCGAACACCCCTAAACCCCTTTTCATTGACCTACATTCCACATACAGGTGCCATTTTAATACTAGTACTACTACTACTACTACTACTACTACTACTACTACTACTACTACTACTACTACTACTACTACTACTACTAATAATAATAATAATAATAATAATAATAATAATAATAATAATAATAATAAATAGAATACAGAATAACAAGAGTTGTAAGGGACTTTGTAGGACTTCTAGTCCAACCTCTGCTTAAGTAGGAGACCCTATACCATTCTGGACAAATGGCTGTCCAGTTGTTCAACTGATTAATTGTTCTCAGTGTCAGAAAATTTGTGCTTAGTTCTAGTTGGGATTTCTCTTTAATGAGCATCCACCCATTGCTTCTTGTCCTACCCCCAGGTGCTTTGGAGAATAAGTTCTCTGTGACTGTCCCTCAAGTATTGGTACAGCTAACATGTCACCCCTAGTCCTTTTCTTTGTTAGACATACCTAGTTCCCTCAATTGTTCATCATATGGTTTAGCCTCCATCTTTTAATGTTTCAGTGTTTAAAATATATATGCCATTAACTCCCTATGAATCTGGATGGTTATCAATTTTAACCATTTCTTACACTGAAAATATACATAATTTGAACAAAAGAAAATGGAGCTTATTAACATGCAAATGTATGTTTTTTATTTCACTAAAAATAAGTTTCACGAAACGAAAGGTTACTAAACATGGAGAGTTTAGCCAATGAAAAATAATCTAATAGACTTGGCATCTCAAGTGAATGTTGAATGTTATTTTCAAATAGTTTTCAATAAAAACTTGGCATCCAAGCTTGAATACACAGTGACATTAACATCTGTGAAATGCACATGTGCTGTCTCTACTTGTCTGCTGTCATAACAGATAACCTTCCCCGGTGCGGCGCATTGGAGAACTTGGTAAATGAAATGTCAGATGAAACGTGGAATGAACGGGCAGTAAACAGAGTCAGTGCAATTCGCTTTTTAGATGATGAAAAAGATGAAGAAGACAATGAGATGGTGAGTTTTCTCGGGAAGCAAATGCAAAATTATGGGTGCTGGAATAGTAGGCTGATGATAGTCTTGGAATAATGTTCACAACAGCAGTAGACTGCATGACATACTGTGATCCCAATCTGGTTTAAAAAAAAAATCAAAGCCATTTTGTTTTAACACATGACTTTGTGCTAGTTTTCTCTTCTTTTTGCTTCTTTGATGAGGAGGTGGATCTGATTTTTCCTAAAGTGAAAGAGAGGTGAGAATTCTTATGAAAGGTGCAAAGTTTTGTGTTTTAGGCAATGACCTCTGGGAGATTTCCACTGGTCTATTGGCTACCATCACCACCACCATTCCATCCACCTCTCTGCTGTCCCTTCCATTGTCCCTCCTTCATTGCATAACCATTTGCACTGATGCCTGGAACCTTTGAGCTACCAGGAAGAATTTGGTATCCTGTTCAAATGAAGGAGAGTGTGGTGGGAGCATCTGTCACTGTTCTTATGAGACCTCAGTTGAAACACACATAGTGCACACTCACATTCAGAGTTATTCTGAAGGCAGTTCAAATGTCAAGCAGCAACCAATCATGCTTCCAAATTGTAACACGGTGATAGAAGAGTTTCTGTGGCATACAGACGTAAGATAGTCTTAGGTCTAAACCCAAGCCAAAACTTTGGCTTAGCTTGTTGTGTGAACCAGGCTTTATGGTTTATAAATTGTAACATATGTAGCTCGGTCATAGGAATCCAACCAATGGTTAAGAAAACAATTTAGCATAATGTATAAACCAAGCTAGCATCTGAAATGAAGTGGTGAATGAGCCTAAAATAAATTTAAATATACATAGGAAAGGAATGTTCCTGCTTTGAAAATTCACCATATTTTCAGTTAAAGAGATATGATTTTAATTTTATAATTGATTAAAGGTCAAACATTATTCTACACATACTTACCCTGATTAATTAATATTTGAAAAATTAAAAGTAAAATACAAAACCAAAACAAACAAAACAAAAAAATAAACATTCAATCCTGAAACAACAAAAAAGAAAAAAATGTTTTTCTGTTTTGTATTTTACTTTTTATGATAAAACAATAAATAATAAAAAAGGAAAATTAATTGTTTAAAACAATTTCTGCCTACTTCAGTCTTCACCCCTAATCAATAAGACTGATTAAAAATGTGCATTTTCATATAAATACTATCCTCTTGTCAATCAGTGTTGCTAGAATTTATTCATTTAATTTCATTAAAACTTGTCAAAATTTTAAGCACCATATAGATTAACACTATGTTTAGAGTTTATGAAATATATTAGCAATATATTATTAATACTAAGCTGTTTAGACCTCATGTATATAGTAACATACAACTTACAACAATCTTTGTTGTTTGTATAATTATAGCAAGTGGTTGCTGAAATCACATAATAATTTCAGGGCAAATTTAACTAGCATTATAAAAAGACCATTAATGGTAGAACAGGTGTTCCATAATGGGTGGTTTTTTTTAAACATTGATAAAAATATAATATTTGCTACCATATAATGTTGTGGGGCACTGAAAATTATTTTGCATTCCAGTAGTCTCAGGGATATTACAATAATCTAAGGTTGTTTTCTTATCTTTTGGTTACATAATTACGGTGATTTACGAGACAAGATATTACAGTATAATTCTTGTATGCTTGTAGATCTGGCTATTCACATATGAGAATTTGGAACTATGGGTACTGACATGTCTGGTTTATTTCCCAGTGTCCATGTTATAGAGTTCTGAAGAGCAGATGCATCTTAAAATATTGTACATAGCATCTTAAGTATATATCCACAACATTTATATGCACATCACTTCTTCAGATATATCATTGGCATAATTGGCAGATTAAGCATGAATAGAACTGAATAATCCTCTATAATTTCTGGAGATAAATCAGACTGAGATCTCAAGTTATTGTTAAAAGAGCCCAAATAAAATAATCAGAATATCAAATTGTGCTCCCTTCTGATGACCAGTAATGCTTTACAATGGGATAACATGCTGTTGGGCGATGTTATTAAGAACCAGAGTTTTCTTCTTCTCTTCATATACTTTCCTGGAGCATCAGATTCCCATATTATGGCATAAATCTCTTTTTGAAACTTTTATATTTCAAATCAGTTTGCAATCTTTTTTGTGGCAGAATCTGTTGTTCAAGAAAAGAAGTTTTCTATTTCTTCTTGGTGAGATATGAATATTCTTTTGAAAACAGTATAGGTAACTGTATGAAATCCATATGCTAGAAAAAAAGCTGTAGCAGTACTGTGACCTTTATAAATACTTAAACTGGGAATGGTGGACTCAGTGATAGCAACTAGTCAGGACATTTAATCTAAGAACAATTAAGTTAATATTAATTCCCATAACCAGTGGTGATAACAAGTTAGTCCTGTGCATTTGTATGACAGGAAGTTCATGACGAGAAAGCAGCACTTCAGCTTTTTGTATACTAAGTTTGTGCAGCCCATCAGATTTGACATAGCAAAGGTCCTCTGAGCTTGCTTTGATATTCATGTTGAATCTGTAGGCAACTCCTTAAACACCACCTGTCCTTTCCAGCTGCTTAAAGGAATTGCAGACAGGTGCCTCACGAACACCTTTGCAGACTCCAAGGCACCTTTGCTGGATGTTTTCTCTGTAACACATTTCTTCTTCTTTCTCGCCCCGGCTATTACAGCATGAAAATGGTGATTGCTTATGTTTCTATTTCACAATACACCTAACTAATAAATCTTTTAGCTGTTAAAACTTGAAAAGCCATTTTAATGAATAGAGAAATACAGTTTTAAGAAGGCAGACACAAGGAATCATTTACTCCACTGTTTGTTTTTAGCGGACACTCCTAAGGCGAGCCACTCCACACCCTGGGGAATTAAAGAACATGAAAAAGACAGTGGAGAATTTACGGAATGATCTGAATGCTGCTAAAGGACTGGATTCAAACAAAAATGAGGTCAATAATGCCAATGACAGAGTGACCACTTCTGTGTAGAGCCTCACATCCTCCAGGTTGTTGCTCCTGTGTCTTCTCTCCGCTGTCGAAACATTTACTGTTGCATCTTGGAAATGCCATCCATTCAACCCTCCTCATGTATCTTTGACCGGAGATTCAACTCATCTTGTCCTTGTGTCATTTCTTGGGAAGGTGCTTCTCAGCAGAAGAAAAGTGCCTGACCTCATTCCAAGCATTTGAACGCAGCACAAGTGCACTGAGCAAAGTTCTTTGCTGTCATGTCTCCCATTTGTCTGTCAGTGACTTTCCACTGTTGTCATTTCCATAAATGTTAAGCTGTTGGTTTCTGGGTTTTTGGATAAGGGAAATACACTATTATAGAACCTTGGTCGGTTTTCTACTAAGATATTCTCCTCAAATCCCTTCATGGCTGAACTATTTATATGGCTGTTTGACTTATCATGAAAAGAACTAGTTATATGGAGAAGTTATACTTTTACCTCCTGGGCAGCTCAGATGATGTAAATTTTATAATTTTGTATAGGAGTTTCGTAACAAAAAACAAATATGTTTTTTAAAAAAAACTTTAAAAAAGTAGATTTTGCTATTTCTATTGGATTAATTCCAAAGATGTACATGATTGTCCTATTGCATGTGCCTTAAATGCAGCCTAAATCAAGCTAAACAGAAAATGTAATGAGATCAGTTAAAACCAGGGTGCCTCTTTCAATGTGTTATCTTGCAAATAATTAACTTTTACTCTCGTTGTTAAAGGCATCTTTTTTCTACTATTGTGATGATGCTAGATCCTCAGACTCTGCCTTCCTTATGATATGATTCATTGACAATTATGAAAAATAATTTTGGCTGCCAAAGCATTGCAGTCAGTAGAATTTCAGTGCCCATCTTTAACTATACCATCTGTAAACAAGTTTTAAAAAATGAACAAAATACACAGCAACTAGTGCCTATGTTGTGGAAACAAATGTTATCTGCTATACAGACATGATATTCTCATACATTTGAAGGTTTTATAGATACATAAGACCTAATAAATACCTTAAGAAACATAATGGCTCAATAACTCTCATTTTACTAGGAAAAAAATCTATTACGTTGGATGTTGATTCATTTGAGTTTCAATGAACCAAAGCTCTTAGCTAACTTCTATGTTATAAAGTTTATAATCATGGCTCAAATTTTGTTTTGAAATGTAAGCAACAAATTCCTAGTGAAGCTAGGAATTTGTTGCTTACATTTAACTTACTAGATGGTGACATTTTCAGGCTTAAATAGAATAAATGTTCTCTATAAAGTTATTTTTCATTTTCTAATAACTCGGAAAAAGAATGAATAAGTTGACAATTCAGTTTGTGACTGTATTTTGGTTCATATCTTGGTTGTGACATGTGAATACTGGCTTACTATTGAATTACTGAATTGGCCAAAAAAAATGGAAAAAACCACAAGCAACCGAATGGCTTTTGTAAACCACCTATGCAGTTCCCAATACAATAAAACTCTAGATAGTATACTTTACAAATGATTATAAAAGATGATCTAATTCTCAAACTCCTATTTAATAGGTGAATATTCATCAATATATGAAGTGTATCTGGAAAGTGTGTGTGTGTGTGTGTTTGAGTGTGTATGTATGTGAATGTAGTTCTTGAGTGTAATTTTAATTTAGGGAAAATACACAGAAAAATCCCAATAACTGAACATGGCTCCAGGTTTTTTCCTTCCCTCTTCTTTAATTTCCTCACTGTAAAAGAAATACTATCAAATTGCCTAAGGGAAACCAAAATGCATTTTTTTTCCTGTAGAGGTTTCTGTCTATAAAACATTGTGAGACCAGTAGAGATGAATTAAAAATATTTAGATGAATTAAAAATATACTTACCAAGACAGCTATAAACAGGTCTGCATATGCTTAGTGCTCCATATGTTCTTGAGCAGAAGCGTCTTTTGATGTTTTAAGAGCTTGCTGCAAATACTTGCGACTTCCCTGTTAATAAATATGAATCATATATAGCAGTTTTTTCTTCATACTTTGCTGATTTTAATGAGACTAAAACCTATGAATGCACAACTTTGAGTTCTGTGATCAGTTTCTTCATTTGAATGGACTCCTGTGAGGTCATCCTCAAAAGCACAAATTTAAATAAATGGTCAAGTCAGATAAAAGTAAATTGGGGCATCATTTAAAAGTTTTAAGAAAAGGACATAACTGGGCTAGAATCAAGTGGCCAGAAGAACCTCACTATAAACCAATTTACACGTTGCACTTGGTTTGCTTATAACCACTACCTGATATCAAAAGTTAGCTCCCATTCTCTATCTCCTCACTTCTACCACCATTATGGCTAAATATCTATGGAGATGTTCAGTCTTTCAGGTCATAGTTGTCCCAAAGGTACATCTTTATGGCTATTCTTCATTGTTCAGGAAAGGCACTTTGGGAGTTACAAGGAGATGAAAAACTTGCCTTCTGGGAACTTGCACATGAAGTATAAATCATGTTCATTAGGTTTGAAATATGTGAATTGTATCCCTGAAGAATCAGTAACATAGTTTGCTATTTGATTCACCGAAAGATTAATTAGTGATTAAATACGAACTTTTCTTTCTTGGGATGGATATACAGGTACTACATTATTATTATGACTAATTATGGTCATACAATTTATGACCATAATTAGGAATGAAATTTCCATTGCTAATTGATGTAGTCATTAAGTGAATCACATGGTCATTAAGCAAATCCAAGGTTTTTTTCACTGACTTTGCTTGTAGGAACCCCCTGGGAAGGTCACTAATGGAGTTTATGTGAATCTAGGATGCTGCAACCATCATGAATACAGGTAGTCAAAATTGAGCCCAAAATTTCTGTTGCTAAGTGAGACAGTTAAGTGAATTTTACCCCATTTTATGATCTTTGGCACAGTTGTTAAGTGAATCACTGCAATTGTTAAGTTAGTAACATGTTTGTTAAGTGATCATCTTTTGCGACCTTCTGACAAACTTTGCTTGTCAGAAGGTTGCGAAAGGGGATCACATGACCCCAGGGCACTGCAACCATCATAAATATGAACCAGTTGCCAAGCACCCAAAATTTGATCACATGACCATGGGTATACTGCAACAATCGTGTGTAAAATGGTAATAAGTCACTTTTTTCAGTGCCATTGTAACTGAAGTGTCACTAAATGAACTGTTGAAAGTCAAGACTCCCTGTACATGCCAGTTGCCAAATGCCCAAATTTTGATCACATGACAGTGAGGACAGTGGGGGGAAAATAATTTTTTCAGGCTCATAACTTCAAACAGTTGTTAAATGTATGGCTGTAAGTCAAGGACTACCAAGAATCCTATAATTAGCGTACTTTTCGGAGTATAAGATGCACTCCCCCTCCTAAAAGTGGGTGAAAATTGCGGTGCATCTTATACACCGAATGTTGCCGAAGCCCCACCCACCTGCTGGACCCCACCCTTTGGCCGTTTTTGGCCTCTGCACGTCGCATTTTCGGCCTCCGCACGCCCCATTTTTGGCCTCCGTGCGTTGCATTTTCAGCCAGTTCCAGGTAGCGGGGATTGGTGGTGGCAAATGGGCCGCAGCGGCAAATGGGCCGCGCCGAATGGGCTGCAGTGGCGGCAAACAGGCCACGGCAAACGGGCGATAGTGAATAGGCCATGGCAAATGGGTGGCGGCAGCGGTGGCGAATGGGTTGTGGTGGCAGTGAATGGGCTGCGGTGAATAGGCCGCGCTGAACGGGGCACGGAAAATGGGGCACGCCGAACGCCATAGCGGCGGCGAACAGGTGGTGCCAAACAGGCCACACCAGTGGCAAACAGGCCGCGGCAAATGGGCGGCGGTGAATGGGCCGCACCGATGGTCAACAGGCAGCGAATGGCCCGCGCCAAACGGGCCGCACCAAACGGGCCATGCTGAACGGGCCGCGGCGGCGGCGAATGGGTGGTGGCTAACAGGCCGCAGCAAATGGGTGGCGGCGGCGAATGGGTGGCGGCAGTGCTGAACGGGCCACGGCGAATGAATACCGGATGGATGCTGGGAGGCAAAGGCAGATTTTTTTTCTTGTTTTCCTCCCCCAAAAAAGGTAGGTGTATCTTATAGTCCGGAGTATCTTATACTCCGAAAAATACGGTAAGCCTCAAAATACAAGATACAGTAGAACCTCTGGTCACGAACGCTTCTGACCACGACCAAATCGGGTTCCGACCCAAAAAAATCACAATTTTTTTTCTGCGGCCGATTTCCCTTTCCGCGCCATATTTTTTTGTAAGCGACAAATTTCCAAAATTAGGTTCGGGTCACGACCAAATCGGTTTGTGACCAAAGTTATGGAATGAATTGTGACTAGAGGTTCTACTGTAGTATGAAGTAATACGACTGTGGTTAATAATTAAATTTTGCAGTTTGTTACATAAACGTATTTTATGGGTGGTTCCCATTTAGCAGCTGCCTCTTTTAGTGCCCCTTCGCAGTTATGAGACTGATGAAAAATAACTTTACAACAATCGTTGCATTTACAACCTTTACAGGTCTGTAAAGCAAAGGAAAGCTGAAGTTTGATCATAAACACAATTTATTTCACTTGCCAACTGCTTTTCTTAATTGACTGAGTTGCCAGTTGCAATTATGGTCACTAACCCTGTATATCAAGTCCTCTGCTACTTGAGGTGTTGCTTAAATATATATTCCACTGCTTCTGTTCAACAGGCTCATTACAGGAACTGATTTTTCTTTCTACAAAAGAAATACTTGGTTCATACTACTTAATACTTGAGCCGCCCAGAGTCCTTCGGGAGTTGGGCGGCATATAAATTTTATTAAATAAATAAATAAATAATGTTAGTACTCCCGAATACAGCTTTATGGGGCTTATTTACTAATTTGGGGGGTTATTTACTTATTTACTTCAGAAGATTATGAACCTGACTCAATTCTCAAATGTCAGAATTTTCATATGTAGCTCCTATGCTAGCTAGATTCCAGTTTCTTATTCAATCACATATCTAGGATGATATACTGTATATCCATGATGACGAACCTATGGCACGCGTGCCACAGGTGGCACGCGGAGCCATATCTGAGGGCACGCGAGGCGTTGCCCTATGTCAGCACCAGTACGCATGCATGCGCTGGCCAGCTGATTTTCGGCCTTGGGGAAGCCTCCGGAGTGGGAAAAACGGCCCAACGGACCTACCAGAAGTTTGGAAACGGACTTCCGGTTTGCCCGTTGGGCCGTTTTTCGCACTTCCCAGGCTTCAGGAGGCTTCCCTGAAGCCTCCAGAGGGTTAAAAATGGCCCAACGGGGGGGACGCATGCACGGGTATGCGCACATGCGCAGTGCGGTGTGCATGGAGGGGTTGTGTGCTGGCACGTGCTAGCGCACGCGCACTCCCATGTTTGGCACGCAAGAAGAAAAAGGTTCGCCTGCTGTATAGATATACTGCTGTATATCTTTCAATTATTGTGTATTTTTAATAAAGTTAACAAAGATTAAATTGGAAATTTAGAGTCAAACAGAATCCAAGTGGTTAAAAAGCATTTTTTTTTTTTTTTAGAATTCAACATTGTATATTCTCTGTTTCCTTAAAAATAGGTCTGGGTTGGAGCAAGTATTTGTTTAGTGGAGAATTGCTCTGAGAACATATGGTCCTAATTCCATGCTGTGCTCTCAGGCACAGAGAGACCACCCTTTTCCAAGCAATTTTTGAAAGACTTTGTATGAACAAGACATGTCTGTGTCCTTGGTCCTCCCATACGCACGCGCGCGCGCGCGCGCACACACACACACACACACTTATTTTTGTGATTCAGGAGATCTAGATCAGAGTTTCCCAAAGTTGAGGTGCATCCTTGGGGAAGTGGAGTCCAGGAGAGTTGTCAATTACCTTTTAGTTACATTGTTACAATAAACCCACCTTTCCTAAAGTTTCGTTGCATTGTTTTCATTGTTCATTTGTGTTCATTGTGGTGTTTGGATTTGTAAGGGACATGTGTCCAATAAGATTACACTAAAGGGAGACTTGATGGCAGAAAGTTTAGGGACCCCTGCTTTAGAAACCATACCAAAAAAAGGAATTAAATGCTAAGCCCTAACGTTTGTTTGTTTTTAAATTTTGCTTACCTTTGGCTTAGTATAATACATAAATCGGGCACAACAGATTATAGCCATGTCTGACATATTCAGATCATAGCTCCCACTATTATTTTTGAAAGTACTAGGGTATTATTATTTATTTGGTAGATTTATATTGCCACCCATTTCACACAGACATGGGTGTATGACCCTGAGTTGTGTGGAAAGTTAAATACACAAAACAATATAATACACATTTCCTGATAACCTTACCCCCTGGCTATGGATGACCTCACCCAGTGGCTTCATGTAGCTGAATCCAGTGCCACCTCACAATGTAGGGGCCAAGGATGTGACTTCTTGCTTCTGATCAACACTTGAGTGGAACCAACCATGAAGGAAGGAGAACAGTGCTGTCCAACCACAATTCTCACAGCCGCTGCAGAAGGTCCTTCTATAGTCAATGGTACCGAAGGCCTCCATCAGGTCAAGTAGAGCAAGGATAAATGCATTACCCCCATGCTGCTCCTGCCAGAGGTCATCTAAAAGCATCACCAGTGCTGTTTTAGTCCCAGATCCAGGCCTGAAAACCAATTGAAAGGGGTCCAGGATAACACGTTTTGTTCATGATCCACTAAAACTGCTGAATCGCTACCTTCTCAACAATACTGGACACTGGACTCACATAATCAGTTCCAGACGGCTGCAAAATGTCTTCCTGTTTGTAACATGTTTACTCATACTCTAAATCAGGCGTGTCTAACCTGCAGCCCACAGGCTGCATGCAGCCCTGGACAGCTGGGAATGTGGCCCAGCAGGATCGTAAACTTTTTAACATTATTTACACACACACACACACACACACACACACACACACACACACACCCCTTTTCGTTCAATGCGGCCCAGGCAAGCCAAAAGGTTGGACATGCCTGTTCTAAATATTCTCTAGCTGTTTCTGTGCTGATGGTGTCTCTTCATATCAGATAGTAATATGTAACATTGGCTCAATGAATTCAGGGTGAAAATCCAAATTTCTCTGAATGCATCATATATCCTTATCTTATGTATTGTAAATTGATTTCTGATGCATTTAACTTATGGAATTATCTTTTTCTACTACTTCCAGCAATATTAATCTGCATTTCTTACTTTATTTGAAACAGATTTCAAATTATATAAACCCCATTGAGATTGTCTGTAACCAAACACAACCCCCACAGATTTGCTCTCTCTCACACACACACACCAATCTACTTTAAAAGGTAAATATTATATATAAAGTAAATGTTACAGGCAATACCTTAATGCTGATTAAATCTAAAAGAGGCCAAATCAGGAGGACTGATCAGAAAGGACAGGTCCACCTCAAGTTTCATTTAGAATTGGAGGGGTGACAGAGAAAGAAAAGAAAAACTTCTAAGTTAAATAGGCTTACTCTGGTAATTACACAGCTAATCAATTTAGGTCCCAGAACACAGGCAATGAAACAACAACAAAAAAACCTCCCCCAACTTCCTCCTCCCCCACGTGGCTGCTTCTGAACTAAAGAAAGCTAGCAACTGAGCACGGAAGCTAGAGTGGGCGGGGCAGCCTCATGATCCTGCGCAAGCCGGATTAATGGCTTCAGCGGGCCATATCCGGCCCGTGGGCCGTAGTTTGAGGACCCATGCCCTAGATGATGGGAATAACATACATGAATTTGCAGAAGTCTTGTGAAATACATGTGATGAGTGCCACACGGTACCAAATGTGTTCATGTTAAATGTATGGAGAGACATGTTATTGTTACATCCTGAAAGTCTTTCAACACATGACCTTAGTAAGCCCATTCTTCTGTTTCTGGTCTTTTGCATGGCTTCTCAATAGTATCAAAGCATCAAAGAATGGCCATACCTGTGGTTCAGTGGTGGGTTGCTGCCGGTTCGGACTGGCTCTTTAGAACCGGTAGCTCTGACTCCAAGCCGAGAGCGAACCGATTCTCTGTGTCCCTGAAAGTGGGACCGCCCACCCGCCTCTGGTTTATACTGACCTTTATTTCTGCTTCCGAAGCCCAGCTGATCAGGGGCGGCAGATTGAATTGCCGCTCTGCAGCTGTTTTCCGTGCTCCTTGCATTGTTTGCAACGCGGAAGGTTTTTTTTTAAAGTACTGAGCATGCGCAGAGGATCATTTTTGTGAAGGGACGTGTGTGCACACGCACGCTTTGCTTGCGCGCACGTGCAAAACGTGCACTTCCGTCGTGATGTGAACCGGTGGGGAAGGTAAGTAGAACCCACCCCTGCTGTGGTTGCTCCATATTGGCTTCAGATGTGCACTTCAAAACTCAGAGCTATGTGGTAATAGCCATAAATGGCGCCATTTAAAATGCCCTTTTGAGATCCCAATTACAAGTGTTCCCTTTGCTTATTTTAGATAACAGAATAACAGAGCTTGAGGGGATCTTGGAGGTCTTCTAGTCCAATCCCCTGCTCAAGCAGGAGACCCTATAAATTCCAGACAATTGGCTGTCCAGTCTCTTCTTAAAAACCTCCAGTGATGGAGCACCCACAACTTCTGAAGGCAAGCCGTTCCACTGGTTAATTGTTCTCACTGTTAGGAAATTTCTCCTTAGTTCTAGGTTGGTTCTATTCTTGATTAGTTTCCAATCATTGTTTCTTGTCTTGCCTTCTGGTGCTTTAGAAAATAGGTTGACCCCCTCATCTTTGTGGTAGCCCCTCAGATACTGGAATACTGCTATCATATCACTCCTAGTCCTTCTTTTCATTAGACTAGACAAACCCAATTCCTGCACTCATTCTTTATATGTTTTAGCCTCCAGCCCTCTAATCATCTTTGTTGCTGTTTTCTGCACTCTTTCCAGAGTCTCAACATCTTTTTATAATATGATGACCAAAACTGGATGCAGCATGCAAAAATGTGGTTTTTACTAAGGCTTTATAAAGTGGTACTAATACATCATGTGAACTTGATTCTATGCCTGTTAATGCAACCTAGGATTGCATTGGCCTTTTTGTCTGTAAATAATGTATGGGAAATATGGTACATGCATAAAACAATGTATGCATAAAATAATACAGAAAACCTGGAAAACCTGTGATCCACAAGTAGTTGTAGAATTACAATTGAGACAGTTCCAGGCAGCTTAAAACATGGTGTGGAAAGCTGGGATCTATAATTGGATATTGTCAATAGAACCACAACTTCACCAGCCATGGACTGAATGAAGGAAGGAAGAATGAAGGGCATCTGCTGTAGCATCATAATTCCTTTCTTTCCTTAGGCAGCTTTTTCAAAAGGGTTCCTTTATTTTGAGGAACTGAAGGAATGTCCGCCTTATTCTTCCTAACTGCTTAACAGAAAGAAGCGTGCTGGTGAGGGTAAAATCACATTTTTCCTCCCTGCAGAGCTTTGTTGCTAAGGAATTCCCCAGACATACATCTGGGTAAAGAAAAAAGTCCAGACTAGCTGCCTGATAGATATTAAAAGTAATGTTCGGTTAAATCAGGGGTGTTAAACTCACGTCGTCATGGCGGCGTCACGTGACATATCGGGACTTCCCCCCCCCCTTTGCTAAACTGGGCGTGGGCGTAACCAGCATGTGATGCATCCGGCCCGTGGGCCGGGAGTTTGACAGCTCTGGGTTAAATCTTTGGTGTTGAGAAGAACTTTTTTGGGCTGAGGGAAAAAGAGATTTTTGAGGACTTCTTGTTTTTTTTTTCCTCATGGCATGTCCATGATTTTAGATAGCAGTATGTCTCTGCACATTTCTGTTTATGATAAAACAGAAAATATATTAAACTTTACTATCTTCCCAATTCAAAAAAGTTTGGACACATTAGTGAAGATCATATTCCTCCACGTTCTGTGGATGTAAGTCTATTTTGTTAAATTCTCAGCATTCTTCTTTTTCTATCTAAGGAGAGTATAATGGTAAGCATGTCTACATTATATATACCGGTACATATAAAATTAATTTTGTTTAATTTAGTTTAGGGACTGCTTAAAATGGAGCAACAATTTTATTTCACAAACACACTAATTAAATTTTATATCTGGCGCATTCCACAGAATAGAATAGACTTATGTGATCTTATCTTTGAACTTCAATTTCAAAGTTCTAATTTAGGCAAAACCAAAATAACAAAAAGACCCACCAGAAATTTATTTTCTGACCAATTTTGAGAATTGGAAATTATTGAATAAAAGGAAAATAAATGTAAAATGCATACAACCACAAACTAAACCGTCATATTTTATAGCCTAGTTCAGTAAATTGTTGAAATCTAGGCGACTGGGTTAATTCTGAAAATCATGACTTAATTATCTATAAGTAAGATGTCTTTCAAACATAGACATTATGTTAGGCTTATTTCTATTTCTCGAGCCTAGTCTACGTCTTTCTCCACCATTTTTACAACTTTAGCAGCTCTATACACATATAAACGTGTTTGTGTGTTTGTGAGAAGGGGAGGGGGGAGAGATTAAAAATGTCTCATATGAAAGAGTTCATTCATTGCACTAAGAATAATCTAGTTGCTTGTGTTTTGTTTGGCATGTATGATTTATAAATGTCTCAGCACAATGTATAAACCCTGCCAATTGTGGTTTATTCAATAGACCACAGTAGTATCCTATTTGGTAGCGCTGGCTTTTGTTAGTGTGAGGCAAAGAGTCTACATGAACTTCAGGATGCTGTCAGTGATAACTTATTCCACTTGTGATTGGATCTAGTTCCCTGAGGTGAAGAACAATGTGTTCTTGGTCGACTGTTCTGGCTACAGCCAATGATATATGATTATATATAATTTAGTAGATACCTGCATAAAACAATGTGCAATAGAAACCACTAGATGGTAGTATTGTAGACAGGACTACTGAAAGCCCTATTAATCATGACAAATTACTCAAGGATGTTGAATCCGATCTAGTCCTTGTGAATTTTGGCATGCTTGTGGTTTTGCCTCCAATTCACAAATTCGTTAAATTGCTGAACATGTATACCATCTTCAGAGCGTCCTTTTTAAAGAGATTCAAAGCTTCCAGTTCTCAGGGAGTTCTCTTTTTACTCAGGGTCCCAATCAGAGGTGGGTTCCTCCTGGTTCGCACCGGTTCTATAGAACAGGTAGTAAACCGGTGGTGATGTCACAGAGCCGGTTCTGTCGGTGCCGGTCCGTGGACGCCGCCATCTTTTTTTTGGAATTTTTATTTGAAAAATAATACATTTTTTTTGGAATTTTTTGCTGGTTTTTGCTTCTGCGCATGCGCAGAAGCCGAGTTTTCGGCACTGCGCATGTGCCGCCATCTTGTTTCTGGCTTTTTTGGGTGAATTTTTTGCTTGTTTTGCTTCTGCGCATGTGCAGAAGCCGAGTTTTCGGCACTGCACATGTGCGGCTGCATGCACGAAGCGCACGCATGTCTGTGCGGTGCGGCCACACAACGTGCAATGCACGCGCAGCCACGCGGCACGGGAGAAAGTGAACCGGCGGTGAGGTAAGTTAGAACCCACCCCTGGTCCCAATCCTTGGCATCTGTTTTCATTTTCAGGTAAGGTACAAGAAATTCTCCCAAACCCCTTGGGAAATGTCTGCCTCCCATTGTCAACAAAAATAAAGCTGGGTTGCTAGACCAGGGGCCCAGTTTCCTTTGTTCCTAAGGAAACAGCACAAAAGTAAGAAAAGAGAAGAATAAAAACAAATGAATTAAAATTTATTCCAATTAGTTGAAAGAGAAAATAGTAAGGGGATCCCATGATCCTGAAAGAACTGCTGATGACAGTCACCTTCCGGATATCTTTTGCTTTCCAAAAATGCTATACATGTGGGGAGGGAGGGAGGGAGGGAGGGAGAGAGAGAGAGAGAGAGAGAGAGAGAGAGAGAGAGAGAGAGAGAGAGAGAGAGAGAGAGAGAGAGAGAGAGAAAATCTGCAGTCACTCATTGAATGACAAATTAGAAATAGTATCACATTCTTAAATAAGAATGTCATAATAATAAGAGCACTAGAGTTATCGGTTATCGAATGCTTTTCTTGCAGGATTGTGTGAGGTGGCTTCCCAAATCTCCTAAACTACACGGGAGCCATAACTGGAATTCTCAGGGCTCTCACTGGGCTTCTCTAAAGGGAAGAGAAAATATCCAGGGATCGAAACTCTACAAATTCAGCTCAGTCAATGAAAACTGGAAGGAAGGTCGAATCAGTCCTGAGCAAGAAGCTGAAAGATTGGAGGATTCAGATGAAGATGTGAGTTGTTATTATTATGGTTGATCTTACAGCCAGCCAGATGTTTAGACTGGATTGGGGATTTTTATCAACCCATCGAGTCCTTCCTAAGGAGCTGGCATAGGCAGATGTTGTTCTTTAATACTATTAAAGATTGTTGAAGATGTAAGCTGTTCCAAGTAAAGCTGCCTTTTGCAATTGGTGATTTTGTCAATGCAGACGGTGTTCAAGTGGTGCTCCAGTTTTTGGATTGCCCCCAAGGTAGCCATGACTATTGGTCCTACCCAGAGGTGGGTTTCAGCAGGTTCTGACCAGTTCTGGAGAACCGGTAGCAGAAATTTTGAGTAGTTCGGAGAACCGGTAAATACCACCTCTGACTGGCCCCGCCCCCATCTATTCTCTGCCTCCCGAGTCCCAGCTGATCAGGAGGAAATGGGGATTTTGCAGTAACCTTCCCCTGGAGTGGGGAGGGAATGGAGATTTTGCAGTAACCTTCCCCTGCCACACCCACCAAGCCACACCCACCAAGCCACGCCACGCCCACAGAACCGGTAGTAAAAATTTTTTGAATCCCACCACTGGTTCCTACCTTTTCTTTCTTTTGCCACAGTCGTTCTATTTCTGTTTTTGTATTTTTTTATTTTGCTCCAGTTCTTTCTCTTCTATTCCCCAGAAACTGCCGTGTCCACTACCCAGACTTTTTTGTCTCTCTTATTTATTTGTTAAATATATTTGTCGCCTCTCCGGCCATGGGGCTACTCTTTAGATGGTACTACTCTAATTCTTTTCAACATTGTTAAGTCTGTGGTGTTACGTGACAGGTGCCTGTTTGTTCGGATTATTATTGATCATGATAACCATATTTGATTGATTTAATATTAAAAAGTAAAATCAAGATTAAATGTTGCACTAGAATCACTATTTGGGGGTGTGTGCAGGGAATGAGATCCCTGAAACATGATTATAAAACACGAGATGTCCTTGGCCATAAATGTCCTGACTGAAAGAGGAAAAAAAAGACACACTAACTTGGAATCTGAATTGATCTCTGACTGTCAGACACCATTTGATGCAATGCATTAATATAAGTACAGTAGTAATATTCTCCATATTCTAGAGAGGAGTATATTTTATCCTGTACTATTAAATATATTAGTATGGCCCTATAGAGGAAAGCCAAGCTTTCTGTTCCTACTTTAGATACGATTAATACTAACCTTTAAGCTGTGGTTAATCTATGATTAAGCTATGGTGTGTGAAAACAGTCCCATGAACTGGTACTTGTAAATGTCTTGCTTCCATTAGTCATAAAAAATGACTAGCCGTAGTTAGAATGATTCAGATGCTACAGTAAGTTTTAGTTATTGTAGAAAAACAGGAAAATACCACAATCAACTGATCTTATAGGCAGGTACACAGAATCTTAGTTAAAAGGGATAATATAGGTCAGGAATCCTAATCCTCTGCTCAGTGCAGAAATCTAAAATATTTGTCATTTGCAAGTGAC
Organism: Thermophis baileyi; assembly: GCA_003457575.1. NCBI lineage: Eukaryota > Metazoa > Chordata > Lepidosauria > Squamata > Dipsadidae > Thermophis > Thermophis baileyi. The sequence continues at coordinate 11,894,040 of QLTV01001698.1, forward strand.
TCACAAAGCCTCCGCTTGAACACAACAAAAAGCTCTCCCACTCCTCTGAGGAACTGGGTGCGCTGTCAGACTGATGGTATGTTTACCATGTTTTTTTTTCTAACATCTGCCTTTTTGTAATGGTATGCGGGTGTGTCCTTGAGAGACTGGGCAAACAGTACTGCAGGCTACTTCAGCTGACTGTTCAGCAGTTCAGCGGTTCAAATCTCACCGGCTCAAGGTTGACTCAGCCTTCCATCCTTCTGAGGTGGGTAAAATGAGGACCCAGATTGTTGGGGGCAATATGCTGACTCTGTGAACCGCTTAGAGAGTGCTGTAAAGCACTGTAAAGCGGTATATAAGTCTAAGTGCTATTGCTATAAGAGAACCTGCCAAGCGATAAGAGCCACTATAGCCTGCAGCTGGATAATGGGTGGAGCAAGAAGCTCTCTGTACTTTCTCAGGCTGTAAAGGAGACAGGGCGGAAGGGGGAAAAGCGTACTTCAGACTTGAAAGATCGATGTCAGTCTGGCAAGCCAAACCAGATAGGAAACGCAGCCAGATGAGTTAATTCTATTTTATCATTAAGTTGACAGAATCTTGAAAGTTTGAAAATACGTTTCTTCCCCCACCTCCTTTACAGCCTGAGAAACTAGGGAGGATCTCTTCCGAGCCTCTTGCCTCACCCAGGCTATGCTGTCTCTTAGCTGACCATTCCCTTGGCAGCGTCTCTTTGCCCAGCCTCCTAAGTTCATTCGCACATACCATCAGACTTTCTGTGATTTAAATTCATTTCCTGGGAACAGGTCTTCAGCTTCTTCTATGCGACATACTTTGAGGTATTAGAATTCATATCCAAACTCAGTCACTTTTTCTCAAGGCTAAACATAGCCAGCTGTCTCTTTTAATCTTCCTTCATAGAATTCAAAATTTCTGGCACCCTCTTGTCCTTCTCTGAACCCCTTTCAATTTCTCTGCAAGCTTTGTAAAATCCAGTGCCAAGAACAGAGGGGGGGGGAAAGGGGTCTGACTGAAGGAAAATTCTTCCCCTGATTGAAGATTATTTTTCTATTGATGAAACCTAAAACTGCATTTGCCTTTTTTTTTTTTTGCACCTACATCATGCTTTTGGTTCATGTTCAGTTAGCAGTCAATTATATTCCATATTTTCCCCCACAGGTATTACCTAGTAAGATATTCTCATTCATTTTTTTTAAAGGGAAGAAGCTTGCTTTTGTTTCTATTCAATTTTATTCCGTTACTTTCAACTCACTGGTCTAGCCTAACAAGGGCGTTTTGAATTTTATTTCTATCTGCTTTGGGTATTAGCTCTTCCACACAATTCTATTATCATCTGCAAATTTGTCACTATTCTTTATCCAAGTCCTGTATTTAAAAAGAATACTGATGAGTACACAGCCTAGGACTATAATTTAATTTGATAATTGATGATCACCTTTGGGGTACAGTTTTCAAGCCAATTATGTATTATCTTGCTAGTTAGGCTACTCTTAATGACTTGTTAATGGAAAAGCCAGAGTTTATGTTGACAAATGCTTTGCTGTAATTAAAAGACACACAGAGAGAGCATGAGAATGAATATATTATTTGTTGGATGGAGACATTTCCCCTCCTCCACAGTTCTTCAAGATTTCTTGTAGAGAATCTGAAAAGGTTTACCCAGACCATCAGCTTCATTCCTTCCGTCTGAGTGTTGCTCAAACATGTTTCCATCAATCTTGGTTGAATCTGCGCTTACCATTCCAGCTACTTCTGTCTTGTGCTCATGCCATTTTGATTCTCAACTGGTTTAAGAAAAATTCTGTATGGACTGAGACCCTGAGAAAGTATTCAGGCTGCAAATTCCTTCTCCTGAAGAATTCCCTGGCTGCAGTGCCCTTCCACCTTTTTTTCTAGGAAAGCAATTGCAGGTATTTTCCTTCTTGTGGCCAGGTCTTCCTGCAAGTATATATTTGTGTGTGTATGTATCTATCTATCTCATCTATGTATACATATGGACACACATGTTAATCAATCAGAATAAAGCTGGAAGGGACCTTGGAGGTCTTCTAGTCCAACCCCCTGCTCAAGCAGGAGACCCTATAAATTCCAGACAATTGGCTGTCCAGTCTCTTCTTAAAAGCCTCCAGTGATGAAGCACCCATAACTTCTGAATGCAAGCTATTCCACTGGTTAATTGTTCCCACTATTATGAAATTTCTCCTTAATTCCAGGTTGCTTCTCTCCTTGAGTAGTTTCCATTCATTGTTTCTTGTCCTGCCCCCTGGTGTTTTGGAAAATAGCAGTTTGCTCCTCCCAAAAAACAAAATAAAAAACAATGATCTGGGAAAAAGAGGCCCCCTCAGCCTGCAGCATCTCCAGCTTGCCAGAATGACACCATCAGTTGAACACCCCAGTGGCTATAGAGCTTCTGTATTGGGCTACAGCTAGCTCCGCCCCCCCCAAAAAACCCTTCAGTCCAGGCTTCCCATTGGCTAACCCTGTCAGCTCAATATCTCTGTTGGTTAATGTGGAGCTGAGTTCAGCAGCCTTCCTGAAAATGACCTCAGATTGCTCCAACCTGAGCTGCTCTCTTAGGGTCTTAAAGCCCTTGGGGGCTCACAACCCAAAAAGCAGCATCCCCAGAGTCCAGGGAACCAGTTTTATTGCACAAAAAAAAGAGGGGGGGGGGCTCAGGTTAGAGAACCTTGCAAGCTGAAGATGCAAGTCTTGGCACTCATTTATTAGTGAAGCTTCTCTGTGGTGCATATTTTTTACTGAGTCTTGATTGAATGGGGAGAATAATGCTAATCCCTGACATCCCAGACCCCCTCCATCCATTTCTTTCTGTAATACAGGTAATCCTCAACTTAAGACCACAACTGAGCCCAACATTTCTGTTGCTAAACAAAACAGTTGTTAAGTGAGTTTTGCCCCATTTAACAACCTTTCTTGCCACAATTGTTACGTAAATCACTGCAGTTCTTAAGTTAGTTGTTAAGGTTGTTAAGTGAATCTGCCTACCCCAGTGGTGAAATCCAATTTTTTTTACTACCAGTTCGGTGGGCGTGGCTTGGTGGGCGTGGTGTGGCTTGGTGGGCGTGGCTTGGTGGGCGTGGCAGGGGAAGGATACTGCAAAATCTCCATTCCCACCCCATTCTGGGGCCAGCCAGAGGTGGTATTTGCCAGTTCTCCGAACTACTCAAAATTTCCGCTACCGGTTCTCCAGAACCTGTCAGAACCTGCTGGATTTCACCCCTGGCCTACCCCATTGACTTTGCTTGTCAGAAGGTCGCAAAAGGTCACTACATGACCCCAGGACACTACGACCATCATAAATACATGCCAGTTGCTAAGCGTCTGAATTGTGACCACATGACCACAGGGATGATGCAAATACGTCATAAGTGTGAAAAACTGTCAAAAGTCACTTTTTCCAGTGCCGTTGTAACTTCGAACGGTCACTAAACAAATGGTTGTAATTCGAGGACTACCTGTATTTGGGGGCGAGGGGGGGAAGAGGATTCCAAAGAGCAAAGGTGACAATCAAAAAAATCTGCCTACTAATAATGATATGAATACAGTCCACAATTTGTGTCACTGACAGTATCTCTTCCTTCGAAGGTCTTAGCCCTTGTCTTCCCATTATGGTTGCACAAGCCATGAGGCATCATTACCTCTGTCTCATTACCTAGGGTTTTGTATGCCGAGCAAGTTGAGCATACTAGAAAAAAAAAAAAAAATCTCCAGAGACACTCTGTGTTGTGTCATAAAAATAGCAGTCAAGTCATTTTAAAAAATGCAATCTATTCAGCATTCAGCCACACTCGAGCGTAGGAGAAGCTACAGTGGGTCTCAGGAGGACCTGGGACCATGAGGAGGATTTTACATTTTAATTACGTTTCCCGCGTGAGAGAATAGGAAGAATTGAAAGGAATTTGCCAGGGCAGTTTAAGATGGAGGCCATAATAAATGTCACACTTGGCTAACTGGAGAGCTTGAGAAATCAACTAAATACAATTCTTTCGCTACCAAAAGTGAAGAGGAATGGCCTGAAGCAGGGGTGGGTTCTGGATCCTTTTGCTGCCAGTTCGCTCAGGGTCACGCCGGGTGCGCGTTCCCCCCCGCAGCAATAAAAAAATAGCTTCTGCGCATGCAGAAAATCCAAGATGGCGGCGCCCACAGAGACACCGACAGAACCGGCTCTGTGACATCATCACCGGTTTACTAACAGTTCTAAAGAACCGGATAGAACCGGTAGGAACCCACCTCTAGCCTGAAGTCTGCACTTGTGAACTGCAGTACTTGGGGTATTCTTATCTTTCTGCTTGAAAAATGTGTCTGGGCAGCTCCTGGTAGTTATGGAAGAAACCCACAAAGAATTGGAGGGATGGCTGAGCACGTTTCCACTCATGAGGAAGAATGAGGATCTATCAGATCAAAGAAAGGAGCAGGGGTGGAAATGCTCCCGGTTCGCTCTTACCTGTCGGTCGCCATAGAGCCGGTCGGCAAGGTAGTGCGAGGCGCTGCCCACCTGTCCGGATGCCACCATTTGAGTTCTTTTACCCTCTGCGAATGCACAGAATGCTTTGCGCATGCGCAGAGGGTAAAAGAACCCAAATGGCGGCGTCCGGGTGGGACCCAAATGGCGGCATCCGGGCGACGGGCGGGTGGGTGGCGTCTCGCGCTACCTTGCCGACCGGCTCTACGGCGACCGACAGGTAAGAGCGAACTGGGAGCATTTCGCCCCTGGAAAGGAGATACACCTGCAGGACCCGTGGGTGAAAGTAACAACCAGAAGCAAAAGACATTGAAGTTATCCTGCCTTGTTGGAACTTGGAAACAACTTCATCTTTGCAGATGGAACAGATATGGACCATTTGGGGAAAGAAAAAGGAGCACTTCAGAATGGGAGGAAGGACACTGAAAAAAGTGACTTATGACTATTTTTCACACTTACAACCATTGCAGCATCCCCATGATCACGTGAACAAAATTAAGACGCTTGGCAACTGGCTCCTATTTATGACGGTTGCAGTGTCCCAAGTCACGTGATCATTGTGACAAGCAAAGTCAATGGGGAAGCCTGACCTTGTTACTAACTTAACACCTGCAGTGATTCACTTAACAACGGTGGCAAGAAAGGTAGCAAAATGGGGCAAAACTCATTTAACAACTGTCTTGTTTAGCAATGGAAATTTTGGGCTCAACTGTGGTCTTAAGTTGAGGATTACCTGTATCTGAGGAGTGACTATTATTTCATTAAATACTATACATACTGAAAACTCATATTTTTTCCTAGGCTTTCCCCTCCCTGTACCGTATGAATAGTAATATTTTCTTCTTTTCCTCCACCTATTTTGAACATACATATTTTATTTCTGATTGTTTCAACCTATTGCGAAATTGGTCCAAAATATAGAAATGTTACAGAAATGTTTAAAATTTCCCTCTAACACCACTGGATGACATCTCCAGGTCTCGCTGTTTCAGCAGAGTAAGGAAGATACTTAGGGATGATTCACACCCTGGCCTGGCCAGTGTCTCTTTTCACTTTTACCATTGGGCAGAAGACATCGAAGTATAGCCAGCTGGACAAACAGGTTTAAAAACAGCTTCTACCCATGGGCTAGACTCCTACACACAATCACAATCACTCCACGTACATATGGAAACATATGACTAGTTCCCCCCCCCCAATTACTTGTAAAAGGATTATTCTCTATACTATTCATGTTTTCTTGTATGTATTGTCTTGTATTTTCTGTTATGGATTGCACCAGTAGAGGCTAAACCAATTTCGTTGTATACATGATGTACAATGACAATAAAGGCTATTATTATTATGAGTATCAAATGACCAAAGACTCTTTTTTCCACCGTGTGGAGAAGAGTCTTGCCTTTCTCTTCAAGTTTATTCATGTGCCTTTTGACAGTGACCTGTTCAGTGACTGCTATATTTCCTACCAGGAACCGATATCTAAATTTTCCGGGAGCCTCTTTTCCTCGAGTGAGAGCATTAGAAGTCAGAGCAATGCAAGGACTCCACTTGGACAAGAGAGGCAGAAGATTTCCATAAAGCCCAAACGCTGCCCACCCACCAACCATAAGCAGCAAGTTGCAAACCACGTTGCAAAGGAGGGCAAAAAGGCCTCAGAGCAAAATGAGGACCGAATCCCAGGCAGCTCAGAGGCTGCCCAGCCGCTCCTGAAGGTAACCCATTGGCGGGAACTTTTAATTTAGACCTGGGTTGTCAAACTGGATTTCTTTGACGGCGGAATCAGCATTGTAGTTCTTCTCTGCAGGCTGGCTGTGGGGGGGGGATGGACGCCTCCTGCAGCACCCTGATGGCCAAAATGTGGTGGGGGGGGCTGCGTGCGGCCCTCCCGTGCCCCGTTTTTGGCTTGGATGGCTTCCTGCAGCACCCTGCCAGCCAAAACCTGCCCGGGCACATTTTGGCTGCCAGAGGCACCGCAAGTCAGTCCTTTGCTATTTCCAGGCTGGTCCCGCGAGCCACATTTAAGCACCCCGTGGGCTGGATACGGCTCACAGGCCTTGAGTTTGACACCCCTGGCTTAGACAATTAATTTACTTTTCTCTCCAGTCACTCTTTAGAGGAGGTTCATTTGCTGACAATGCAATGCAGTCCACATTTCCTGCTTCTAAAGTAGCTTTCCCCAATTCACAAACTCTCCAGAATATTGGACTACAACTCTTGTTTTCCCAACTGACCATGATGAGCCTGGAAATAACAGGAGTTGCCTTTCAGAGTAGGTGGCAGGTGCCTGGACAGGGATGGATTTTGGAGGATTTGTCCAGGTTTTAAACTAGCTTGGGTCCTCCATCTTTATCAGTACTTTGAATAACAGGAGTCAGAAGGTGAAGCTTTCTATGGCCAGGATGTAACATAGGGCATGGGATCAGGAGAACAAAAACTAGAGGGTTAAAACCAGCTTCACCTCTTCCATTTCCAGCTGGCAATCTTGGCTCATTTCTGCTTCTCTTCTAAGATCTGTTTAAAGTCTTGCTGTTGGAAGCTGATGTTGTTACAAATCATGTCTGATGAAGCTTGGATCCTATTACAGGTAGTCCTCAACTTATGACCACAAATGGGACCAGAATTTCAATTACTAAGCAAGGTGATTATTAGATAAATGGTGCCCAAATTTATTAATAAATTTATTATTTATTTGCTACGGTTGTTAAGTGAATCACATGGTTGTTAAGTGATTCCAGTTTCTCCCATTGTCTCTGTTTGTTGGGAGCTGGCTGGGAAGGCCGTAAAGGGTGATCCCACAACCCTAGGATGCTGCAACCATCATAAATACATGCCGATTGCCAAGTGCCTGAATTCTGATCCTGTGATCATAGGTATGCTGCAGTGATTGTAAGTGTGAGGACAGATCATAAGGCACTTTTTTCAGTGCTGTTGTAACTTGGAACAGTTGTAAGTCGAGGACTACCAGTATTTATAGGACTCATTGTTACACTCACCATATTGTTATTAAGTCAGGATCTCAGCAATAGCTGTTCCTTATTCCAATAATGGATATACTGTACTTCCACATAACCAAGAATCTCAGATTGCTTTAATTTCATAACCTTTTCTGATTTTACTATTGCTCTTTTCTGCCCTTTCTGCTGCTATCAGGGGGCAGTCGTCATATGAAATTAAAATCTCGGTCTGGAAATTTGCCTTGAAATGTTAATAAAACTGGTCCTGCATGTGCTACCGTGGTTGTGAGGAATCTGTGATTCTCCAGATGTTATTGAATTAAAACTCGCAGGAGTTCTAGCTAGCATGATTTATGGGAAGAGGCGATGAGAACTGTACTTCAGCAGTAAATGGAGAGCTTCATGTTGATTGTGTGGAAGAAGAGGTACTTTGCTTTTAGCTGAGAAAATGTCAGTTATTCAAAAGGATTAATTTAGGAAAGAGGGCTAAAAAAACCTGCATCTTGAGCATAGGCTAAATCAACAGCATGTTTTTTTTAAAAAGGAATTCTGAGGTTCATTTATGAAATGGCATCCAATTACAGAAACTTTGTGTGAATAATGTTTATGAGCTTTCTGCTAGCATCTTATTTTAAAGTGATTTTTGAGGGAAGTACAGATTTTAGTAATGAATCTGTAAGGTTTTTTTTTTTAAATCACTCACACTGGTAAGCATTCCAGATTAAATTGTTCCAAAGTTGTGAATACAAATATACACAAAACATTACTTTAGGGGGAAGAGAGTTATAACGGCTTTAGCAATCATCAGAGCATTACAGGCAAGACATTTCTACTTTTAAGTTGCGTAGTTAAAAGTTCAAGAAAGAAAGAAAAAGAAAAACAGAAAAGAAAAAATAATACAAAGTGACTTCCAATCTTCTTTACCAATGTTATAAGTACAATTATATATTTACCTTTTTTCTACAGTTACATCAAAAATCTCTTCTTTCTATAATCTATCCTGCCTGAATATCAAAACTATAAATCATTAATTTATTTTCTTCTGTTTTACATAAAAAGTCAATAAGGATTTTTCCATTCAGCAATAAATGTAGGTATTGCCTTTTCTCTAATGAAACTAGCCAAATAGGTCATCTCAGCAAGTTCCATCATCTGCACCAACCATTCCTCTATTGTAGGTATTGCCAGATCTTTCTATCTTTCTGCATACAATAATTTTTCTGCAGTTATCATATACAGAAACAGAGTTCCTGACAGCTTATCTATCAATCATAAGAGCAAGACCTCTGGGCTCAACTGTATATTAATCTTTAAAATGCTCTGAATGAATCCGAGTATGCGTTTGAATCCAAAATTTTCTACTTTTTTGCATGTCCATCAAGAATGATAAAGTTTTCTTGTTCACATTTCCAATATAAATTTGAACTGCTTTTTTAAAACATTCTATACATTCGCTCTGGTGACATAAAGCAACAATACATCCTTTTGCAAAAATTCTCTCTAAAATCATAACATAGTGCAAATTCCAGTTCTTTCAACCACATATTTTCCCATTGTTCCAGCTATATATTATAACTAACATTTTTCGTCCACTACATCATACCTTCTTTCACTTGTTCTTCTGTTTCAAATTTCATTAAAAGTTTATACATTTTAGCAATTACACGTTCAATTTATCTATCTATCTATCTATCTATCTATCTATCTATCTATCTATCTATCTATCTATCTATCTATCTATCTATCTATCTATCTATCTATCTATCTATCTATCTATCTATCTATCTATCTATCTATCTATCTATCTATCTATCTATCTATCTATCTATCTATCTATCTATCTATCTATCTATCTATCTATCTATCTATCTATCTATCTATCTATCTATCTATCATCTATCTAATCTATCTATCCTGTTTCCACCATTCCACCACTCTCTGTCTCTAATCTCTCTACCTACCTACCTACATCTATCTATCTATCTATCTATCTCTCTATCTCACTATCTATCTATCTATCTATCTATCTATCTATCTATCTATCTATCTAACAATACATCCTTTTGCAAAAATTCTCTCTAAAATCATAACATAGTGCAAATTCCAGTTCTTTCAACCACATATTTTCCCATTGTTCCAGCTATATATTATAACTAACATTTTTCGTCCACTACATCATACCTTCTTTCACTTGTTCTTCTGTTTCAAATTTCATTAAAAGTTTATACATTTTAGCAATTACACGTTCAATTTATCTATCTATCTATCTATCTATCTATCTATCTATCTATCTATCTATCTATCTATCTATCATCTATCTTTCGTTCATTCCTATCCCACCTTTATTGTTTTACCAAATAACTCAAGATGGCAAACATACCTAGTACTCCTTTCTCTTTCTATTTTCCCTACAACCCACCTCTGTGAGGTGGGTTGGCCTGAGAGAAAATGACTGGTCCAAATTCACCCACTTTGCTTATACTGTATGTTATATATTAAATATCATATAATAGCAATAGCACTTAGACTTATATACCGCTTCACAGTGCTTTACAGCCCTCTCTAAGCGGTTTACAGAGTCAGCATATTGCCCCCAACAATCTGGGTCCTCATTTTACCCACCTTGGAAAGATGGAAGGCTGAGTCAACCTTGAGCTGGTGATTATAATATAAAGCCGCTATAAATGTTCCTCCTTTATAAACAATTATATTTCAAAATCATTCTTACAATGTCCAATACCACAAATTCTTTTATCTGCTTTAAACTTGAACTATCTTCTTCCTGACAAAGTGCACCTTATCATCCCTTGGAGCATTTCTTATTCTCAGAAATCTTGTATTTATTCTATGTATTTTATCAATTTCTGCCTGTATCCTCCTCATCCCATGAGAAAAAGAATTTAGAAAGCTTTGATAACCTTTTCTCTAAAATCTTCACTAAGTCCCCTGAAATTGCTCTGAATCTTTTGGGGGCCTCAGGCCAGTTGGCAGTGCCAGGTTTTAATTGCCACCTCCTTCGGTGGCTTCAGTGCTGTAGGGTTCATAACCAGACACACAGCTTGAATTATTTTACATCTCACATACGTTGCGCTCCTGGTATTATGTTTCTGTGATTTTCTTTTTGCTGAATTTCTGTCCTGCAGCGACAGTGAATCCTTCCCTCCTTTTGTACTAAATACCACTGTGCAAGTGGCCTTCTTCTGCATTCCGTCAGTGTATTGTGTGTTCCTAACTGTCTGCCTAGTGGGAACGCTTGCTTGTGCTTGCTTGTGCTTCAGCAGGCAATATTCATTATAATTCTCCTCCAGATTACAATTTCTGTGTGCAATCAAATGGGAATCTTGGTATTCAACTGGTAGAAAGGGCTCGTCTTCCTTTAAAGAGGTGCATTTCTGTTCTCTTCTATAGTATTTATGGCTTAGTCTTGCTAGCCAGAGGTGGGTTCCTCCCGGTTTGCACCGGTTTGCCCGAACTGGTAGCGACCCGCTGGTGACCTCACGGTGATGTCACGGAACCGGTTCTGTCGGTGCCGGTCCGTGGGCGCTGCCATCTTTTTTTTTGGAATTTTTTTTTTAATATTTTGTAATTTTTTTTAGGGTTTTTTTTGCGCATGCGCAGAAACCGAGTTTCCAGCACTGTGCATGCATCGCCATCTTGTTTTTGGCTTTTTTTTTTTTTTTTTTTTTTTTTTTTTTTGGATTTTTGTTTTGGATTATTTTTTTTTTGGAATTTTTTCCAGGGTTATTTTTCTTCTGCGCATGCGCAGAAGCAGAATTTCTGGCACTGCGCATGTGTTGCCATCTTTTCAGCTTTTTTTTTTTTTGGAATTTTTCCGGATTTTTCGGTGGGTGCGCCCACGAGGCACAGCCACGCAGTGCGGGATGAAACGAACTGGCAGCGAGGTAAGTTAGAACCCACCCCTGTTGCTAGCCCATGTACATTAGATTCCATTTTTTGGCTTGTTTACAGACCAACCCAAAAAGCTGCTTTCCATAGCATTTGAGGCAATGTCTCCCCGAGTAGCTTAGAACTTCAAGTATATTATATCTACTTCAAGTAGATATACTTTTACAATTAGATTAGATGGCATCGCTGCTTACTCATTCCTATTCTCAGTTACCTATCCTTCATATTAACATTTGGTCTGTTGGTGGCTGCAATGTGTCAGTAACAAGTTAACAAACTTGGCTCTTCGTGGCATGAGTTGCTTCAATAAGATTGGAGAAAGCAAATGAAACAGATTGAGATGTTCATAATTCTATTGCCCAAGTTTTTGTTCACCAATGTATTTTGGTCCACAGCCTAAGGCAATTGGCAACTTACAGGATCTTGGCAACTCTCAATATCTCTTAATAAAAGATGGGGCCTTTCTACTGCCAAGTTAAATTCTTTGTGGAATTTAAAGAATAGGCATATTTAAAGTTTAAATATGCTTCTCCAAAGAAAGGCATTTGTTGTAATAGTGACAGATAAAACAATATGAAAATGCATCTAAGAAGTGTCTGGGGGTGTTTGCTGCAGTTACGAGAACAAGGCTGTTGATAACAAATTAGGATAAACTGTTTTGAATGTGATTTCATTTCATTTCACTTCTATTCATCCCATCTTTCTACTTTAAATGATATATTTTGTAGAATTGCTGGTTTTTATAGTCTACATCCTGGGTTTTTAATATGTTTACAATTAACTCTCAGGTCCACACTGTTTTTTCCCTGGGGAATCTTAGCAGCATCCAAGTCTAAAACTTGCCCCATTGATTTAGCTCAGATGATCTGAAGAAAAAGTGTTGGAGATGTAATAGATTTGGTGTCAGCTGTCAGTTTATGGTGTTTGAATGTGACCTCCCAAAGCATCTATAGATTAAAAAAAAGTTGATCTGATTGTAATTGCAAGAATCTTGGCTCTGCAGTCATGCTTTACTTATCAATAGCTGAGCAAAAGTGTGCAAAATACTTAATTATCAGGGCATATTTAAATTCTGTGTATTTTTTTAATAGCATGGAGACATTCTCATTCAGGAGGCATTCTCCTGTAAAAGGTTGCATATTAACTCATATATGAACATTTCTTTTAAGATCATATTGTTCAGTTTGTTTTCCGCACCACCATAGCTTCCATTCTTCAATCCCTCAAAAGCAATTAGAAGACAACCTCCTTCTATTACCTTGGAATGTCAAGGGTGCTTTGAGCTGCTACAGGACTAGTATTAATTAAAATTACCCCCTCTTACCTCGTTGCTAAAGGAAAATAAACATAAGTTGCTTAAACACTGCCTGGTATGAGCACTTGCCTGATCATATGCAGAAAAATCTCAATGGTATTCCTTGGGGGTGGTGAAAAGGTACACTATCCTTCCTTCCTTCCTTCCTTCCTTCCTTCCTTCCTTCCTTCCTTCCTTCCTTCCTTCCTTCCTTCCTTCCTTCCTTCCTTCCTTCCTTTATTATTTGCCACCCATCTCATAATGAAACAACTCTAAATGACTGAGTCTTTCCATCTTTCCCTTTTAAAGACCTAAAGCTCGGCAAGCAAATGGCATATTAAGGCAAGAAATCTGCAGTTTGGAATATACAAATTATTTGGCTCAGCTCTCAGTCAATGTTACAGAAACACAGAGGCTAGTGTTATTTTCAGACTGGCATGGAATTTGGGTGGAAGTGGTCCCCTGTAAAACTCTATGGTCCCTTTTCAGATATATCCAGTTAAAAACTTGGTTATAGAATTAGACTTGTGGCTAAACAGATGTGTAGTGTAACTTATAAAACATCTACAATGTCATGTTTTAAGTCATTGAAATGCTCAATGCTTGGAAATACTGCAATAAATCAAATGTTCTTGGTTATATCTTGATTGGGTTTTCCAATTCCGAACTTTGGTTAGGTAATGGAATGTGCACCTACAGCAGCAAAAGGGGAAGATTTTGCCAACTCAGAACTTCCCAGAGGGAGATCTGGATCAAAAGACTCTCCAGTCCTGAGCTGGATGGGGGAGGGGGGAAGAGGTCCAGGGTAGTCACACATGGAATCCCTTCAGATATATTTAGTGGCTTAGAAAGTTATACAGCTTTAGTTTGGAAAATTTCTGTCTATTAAATGTAAACAAATACATTATTGGACTTGATTGGATCTCAATGTGTCATTTCTGGCCTTGAGCCTGACAGCTCTATGGTTTTCCTTGACTAGAGAAATGATATGAGAGAAGAGCTGCTTAGAACAGATGTTCAGCCTCTCAGACCGTTTGTGATTTGGGGGAATTGGTTTCATATATTTTTTCCTTATAATCTCACTATAAATCTTAACATGGTACCCAGATGTCTATGGAGATTCTCAATCAACCATGTCATGGTTGTCCCAGAGGTGCTTTTTAAAAAGGCAACTGGACTTTCTTGGATTTTTCTTTGAAGACGTTTCGCTTCTCATCCAAGAAGCTTCTTCAGCTCTGATGATGATACCCCACTTTCTGAAATAAGTTAAAGTATCCTCACTCTTTTGATTATGCTTGAGAAATAATTTCTGCTATTTTTCCCTTCCTTTCCTGCTTCCGTCTCTCCTCTTCCCTCTCTCTAGGATGTCCTTATTTCTGAACCCAACACACATGATTCTGGTCCTGTTGACACACCATCAAAAAGTGGCCTAATAAACCATGTCAAAACAGTAAGTAATGAATAATAAAACTAACAAGAATGTTTGAAGAGATAATATCACCAATGTAGAAGAGACACAATCACTGCAAATTTCTTCTCATTTTGCCCCAAATAGGAAAGTTATAAGGCCTTTTTCAACCCCAGCTAGATGATAAAGAAGCATAGCTTGAAGATCTAGGTGCTGATTATTAGTAATTTTCACATGATTCATTTGTTCAAAATCTTCCAGTGTAGCTGCAAAATCTTCCAGTGTAACTGCAAATTAAAATCTTCTAGTGTAGCTGCAAATCCTGATGAACAATTAAAAAAAATGTATAGCCAGTTGTTCACATAGTAGAATATAGAGAATGAAAGGCTCTGGAACCAGACTGAAACCAATATGAACTACTTTTGATCTGCTATCATGACAGCCAAATAAAGATAGTGGATGAAGAGCCATAAAACGGATGTACAATCATTGAATGCAGACACTCAATGTCAAACAAGAAAGATGACAAAGAAAGATCCCTTAATAAAAAAGTCAACAAATGGAAGATAATAAGAAGAAAAATTATAGATAATTTGAAGAAGACCAAGAAAATCACAGAAAATTTTACAGCTCCAACAGGAATAGAAATGACCATACATTTTCAGAGGTAGAAGAAATATATTAACTAAACATGATGTATGACAAATAACTGTCAACTGTCGAACATGCAACCATCAAGCATAAATGAATACCCACTGAGCAGTTTAAGTCCTTCTTCTGTTGCAGTTTCAGAGGGCTGGTCTATGTCAAGAAATATGGAAGCTAGAACTCAGAGAGATTAGAAACAATCTATACTGAAGAAGGGAGATGCATGAGAATTGCAAATTAGCAAACTCTGGCACTAATTATTCAGAAAAGCAGCATTTTGTTTAAAATCTTAGAAAGAATAGAAACAATCATAGAGAGAAAAAGGCCAAATGAATAGACAAGTTTCAGAAAAAGCAGAGGGATATGAAACCAGACAAGAAATATAAGAAGGATGATAAGAGTGTTGTGTTCCGACTTAACAAGCAGGTATTTGCATACCCGCCGCTGATTGGGTTAAATCAGTGGCGGGGAGTTTGAAGCGTTGTCACTGGCCAAGCTGGCTGCGGGGAGCTCCATAAAGGCGGCTTCCCTGCCGCCAGCCGCCAGTCTGCTGTAGTTAGTGCTAACCGTTATTAAAGTGCTGAACGGGTCTTTTCGTCTTGGCTGTTATTCCCGCGCCTATCTAACACTGGCGACGAAGGCAGTGGGAGAAGACGACTGAACAAAGGCACCTCGTGNCCGCCGCTGATTGGGTTAAATCAGTGGCGGGGAGTTTGAAGCGTTGTCACTGGCCAAGCTGGCTGCGGGGAGCTCCATAAAGGCGGCTTCCCTGCCGCCAGCCGCCAGTCTGCTGTAGTTAGTGCTAACCGTTATTAAAGTGCTGAACGGGTCTTTTCGTCTTGGCTGTTATTCCCGCGCCTATCTAACACTGGCGACGAAGGCAGTGGGAGAAGACGACTGAACAAAGGCACCTC
>QLTV01001698.1:11921323-11965532 GCA_003457575.1 Thermophis baileyi
CATATCGTTTGCTTCCAGGAAGCAGTCGAATCGCCGCATGTAGGCGTCCCATTTCTCCCTGGTCGGGTCCAAAGGCGCCGGCGGGTGGAAGGTGGACATCGTGGCAGAAGGAGGCAGGAAGATGTCTGCCTGGCTGGTTGAAAGTGCTGAAGAAGCTAGTCACAGTTCTCCTGGCCCAAAACCTTCGTCGCCACCGTTAGATAGTGGGTAGAGATGACAGGAGACAGACTTCCAAAGCAGCTCTTTATTTCAGCTCTTGTGTAAGCAACCAGCAAAGAGCAGTCTGACAGCTTGCCCTTTTATAGGGAGCTGTCAGACAGACCAGCCAATAGCGTTTGAGCTTTTTCCCGCTCAAACGCTGGACCTGGTTGGAACCATGCAACATAGTTTAAACAGTTAGAACATAACAGTCACCCTTCTCAGAGGTGTCTCCCTGAGGAGAGATTTGTGATGTGTCATTAGCTTTCCTTTCCGGATTTTCATACTCAATGCATATTTTCTTTTCTCTGCCTTCTGATGGCATCCTAGATACCTCGAATCATCTTAACGCATCCTTCCACATCAGATGAAGATATTGACCAGATCACCCAAGACCTCGATGACTCTGGGCCAGAGGAAATGAAGAACACAGACGGCCATATTTATTCAGACTGTTTAAATCACGCTTTTTATCCTTCTTAATAAAATATTCTTTTTAGAAAAAAACCCCCAGATCTTTGCTGTTTCTCTGGGACGCTGACCTTAATTTGCAAATGGCTTCCTTTTCCTTAGCTCTTTCCTGTGGTGAGCTGCGCTGCCCTATTCCTGTCTATTGGTCTGGACCCATATTTGGGCTGGGATATGGAAAACTGAATTCATCAACTGGAAGCATGTTATTTTTGAGAAAATTGAGACCATTTGAAAGTTCGCTTGAAGTAAATTTTAATTAGAATAGTGTCATTGTTTATACAGACACTCTTTTTAATTGGTTGGTTTTCACAAATTAATTGGGAAAACAGGCAAGCTCGTTTTGTAGGGTTTTTTTTTAACCCATATTTTTCTATACATGAAACTGCACTCTCCATTTCAACTATGTATAAAATGCTAAATTTAACAATCAGCAGGTGAGTTTCTAGCAGGGAAACCCTACTGAGCTCTGCCTCATATTACTTGAATCTTCATTTCTTTGAGGAGAAATCAAGGCAGTTCCTATTATGCCAACCAATTTACCCCATGCCAGGAGTTCTGCATGAACAGAGTCTCTGACTTTTTTCAAAAATCTCAAAGACCTGTACAGATAATCCTCAATTTATGACCGTAATGGAGCCTGGAATTTCTGTCATAAGTTATGACAGATGTAAGTTGAGACACCCATGTGACTGAACCAATTTTATCACCGTTTTTGAGGAGGTTGTTAAGCAAACACTACAATTGTCCAGGGAGCCAATATATTCCTTTGGGTATTTTTTTTCCACAAACTAGCTGAAAAAGCCAGTTTCCAGGGGAAAAAATGCCATAAATCCTCACATGATCGTAGAATGCTGCAGTAGGCCAAGTCAGTTGCCAAGTACCCAAAATGTTGTGTGATTGTGGAGTAGGGGGTGCCACCATCGGAATTCTGGAACTGGTCATAAGAACCTTTTTGGAGGTCTGACATAACTTTGAACAGTTGCTAAGCAACCGGTCATTAAGCAAGGACTATCTGTACTGGGGGAATTAGCTGTACTATCTATAGTCTATAGCGCTGCTGAACCTCCTCCTTCTATGGTGTTATCATTCATGCAATGCTTTTCCACAGGTAGGAGAGGGGAGTATCAGCCAATCTTTCTGCTTATAACATGCAAAATTAGAACAGTGCCATTTGATAATGAGACACAATACAGACAGGATAAAGCTTGGCAGTTGGGAAAGCCACTTTTGTGGTGGCATAGCTTTCTGGTGGCTCCAGGATGGGAGGTAGCATTTTAACCTAGTTGTGTGGAAAGGCCCAAGCATTTCCAGGAACACAGAGGCTGAACAGAAAAGAGTATCTTGACATCAAATATGGGATTGGTGAAACTTTCCCATTTTGCTTTGCTGTCTCTCCCTGATTCTACTTCTATAGTTGCATTGATTGTTGACACAAACTGGTTGAATCTTGTCCATCCTGCCCTTGGAACAATGAAGACCATACCTTTTCAATTGTTCTTGCAAAGAAAAGTTAGCTCAGGCATGCAGAGCAAAGCTTTGGTTCTCCAAGATCCCTCTCTCTTGGGAAAGCACTATCACAATTTTCCTACTATTTTACCTTTAGCCACAAGGTGGTAACCAATCCTTGCAGAGTTCCTATGCAGGCGTTCTTAGCCATTGGAACCAACCAACTAAAAGCAAAACTTGGCTACTATCCATATTTCAAGATGATCCTTCCTGTTTATCTATCTATCTATCTATCTATCTATCTATCTATCTATCTATCTATCTATCTATCTATCTATCTATCTATCTATCTATCTATCTATCTATCTATCTATCATCTATCTATCATCTATCTATCAATCATATGGCAAAAATATTAAAAAGCACATCACAATTACAAGGAGCAAATATAAGACTATTTACTCTGTTTACAAATTCAAAGGTTGACTATTTATTTGGTCAATACATGATGGAGTTGCATGCAGAAAGTCTCTGGAGTTTCCCTGATATGTACTTAAGAGCACAATACAAGTGGTCCTTAACATACAACAGTTCATTAAGTGACCGTTCAAAGTTACAATGGCACTGTAAAAAGTGACTTATGACCATTTTTCACACTTACAACCTTTATACCATCCCCATGATCATGTGATCAAAATTTAGATGCTTGGCAACTGGTTCATATGTATGAACGTTGCTGTGTCCCAAGGTCATTTGATCCCTTTTTGCGACCTTCTGACAAGCAAAACCAATGGGGAAACCAGATTCAATTAAGAATCGGGTTACTAACTTAACAACTGCAGTGATTCACTTAACAACTGTGGGAAGAAAGGTCGTAAAATGGGGCAAAACTCACTTAACAAATGTCTCACTTAACCACATAAATTTTGGGCTCATTTGTGGTCATAAGTCGAGGACTACCTATATGTCCGACTGTCTGTTTTGGAGCATCGCAGCTATATTCTGAAGAGGGGAGCTTTTCCCATTCACGGAAGAGGCTAGAGCACCTGCCATGCTGAGTCCTAATCCTATTGACCAGGTCTTACGGATAGATTGAATCCTTTTGGTTCAGCTATGAAGAAGGGAATGTTGTGACACTCTGGAGGAGCCATAGAAAACCATTCTTGCATCCAGGCCTGAAGCAGATTGAAATTGTTATCCAGCAAGTTTCTGGCTGTCCTAATAGGTGGATGTCTGGAGCAAAGCCTGTTATTTATAGTATCAGTGATATTTGCATTGATTGGCAGGTGAATATTGATCCTTCCCGCAAAACTACCCTTCTGGTTAGTAGCATTCAGAACAGCTGGGCAACTCTTCCTCCCAGGCTGGCTGTGGATGGTCTTCTCTCTCGCGATGCCCTGCAGCCTGTTTTGAGATTCTCCCCCCCCCCCCACATCCCCTTGTCCTGCTGTTCTCAGACAGTATTGTCCAAAGAGTGACGGGAACAGTTGCTGCCGCAGGAATGTGGAATGTGCTCTTTCCCAAGCTTAACTCCCTCTCCGCTTCAGATTTTGTATCAGTTGAAAGGTAGGAACGCCTGAGGATAACCAGAGCCTTTCATTTCCATTGAAATCCATCTACGGGCAGAGTGTAATTTCAGCCAAGGGATCACCAGGCTCTCCTCAGGAACATATTTGAATGATGCTGAGCATGTTCAGAATATACTTCCCTCCGTATTCACCAACCACAGCCAGCCTCAGTACTTCTAGAGTTATGAAATGATGCTTCTTACTAGTTAATATTTCCAGCCTTCCTGATCTTTGGTACTTTAGTTTTTAGATGGTTCAGATATCTGTCTTTTTCATGAAAATAATAGAAAGGGGAAGGGGAGGAGGAGGAGGAGGAGGAGGAGGAGGATGACTGTATCACTGTCAGGTAGGACTCATATATCAAAAAGGTCACCTGATAATGGTCCCCTCCATCTTTTTGCTTGATACAGGGAGCCCCTCAAGAGAGGATATGCTAGGGAGAGAGAGACTCTTTATCAGCAGCGCTGAACATGGTTGCCCTCTTCTGAAGGCTCCCAGTTTTTGTGAGGTCACGCAACCTGAAGTCTCTTGAGACCCAGGAAGCTTAACTCTTGTAAGAAGTAGGTCACAATTTGCAGGGCTCGGTGCAGTTTTGCACACAGGGCTGTCTTTATTCTGAGCAGGTTAGCAGAGGATACATACACATGTTATAAATGTCTGGGCTAGCTGAGACCAGCAGCTATCAACCATTTAGGAACCAGGTAGGGATTAAAGTTCACTAAAGTTGAGATGGAGCCTGTTTTCTGCCTTCTCTGAAAGTGGTGCCTTGAGGAAATTATAAGGCATTTGTCACAACTGCAGAGAGGAAGATCCAGATCAAAAAGGAAGTTTGAGGAACTGGCACCGGGAAGCACTACAAACTGTGAAAATCACCTTTGCAGATTTAGGCAATTGCCAGGAACAGACACTCACGATTCATAGGGTTTCAGGATTTTGCTGGAACATCTGGCCGAGTGGAAACATCATTGTGGATGGAAGAATCAAGGGCCAGTTTCACATGGAAGAAAATAGACATTATGACTTATACTGTAGCTCTTCTGCCATTCTTGTAATCAAATTAGAATATGAATTAGAGTGTGTGTACATACTCACCTGAATCTGAATCTGAAGTGGTATACCTTAATCAATTATGTTTCCTTACCAAGAAAGAAGCATTTTCCAAATACATAAATCTGCATCCAGTTAGTATTGTATTCACTTATGAATCATGAGAACATTCACTCGGAGTTAGTTACATTGGTTTACAGGGAAGCTACATGCCAGCTGGTTAAATTAGGGTGCAAAATCTAACCATGTATTTTCTCAAAGAGATGAGAGCTGAATTTCTGCTGCTTTCCACCTTTCCCTAATGGGCTTGGATGACAATTCTAATGCATTCAGGCCAGAATGGGAAGTGGCCAGAGATAATGGGGAATTCCACTTGTAAACATCTGAAGACCCCACTTGGGAAAAAAACGGAAGCTCTCCTGACACTACAGTGCATCCAGCTATGGCAGAAGCTTTTTTATATACTCATCTACGTCATATATTCATATAGCAGTCTATAAAACAAGAACGACATAAAAACAGTAGCCACATACTATGAAGATAAAAGCAGCAGCAAATACAAAGAATTCCCCAAAATGAAAATAATGAGTAAAGTTAAGCATCTGCCAATAGAATGGTCTTCTAAAAAGGAAGTGCCCGTACATGCCGAATAAGTATAGATGATGGAGTTGACCACTTGTACCGCCGTATGTCACAGATACTGAAGAGTTTTGTTTTTCTGATTAAGTATATTAGGCACACTCATGATAAACAAGGCTATCATATAGTCCAGTGATGGCGAACCTTTTTTTTGCTCGGGTGCCAAAAGGTCACGCGCGTGCGCGATAGCGCCCACACCCATAATGCAATGCCCTCCCCCCATGCATGCGTGCACAATCCCCCCACACTGCCCCCCCCGCGCATGCGCACAGGGCTCACTGAAGCCTCCGGAGCCTGTAGATGGCAAAAAACAGATTCCAGCTGATTTTCGGCCTTCCGGAGGGTGGGGCGGGAGGTCGTTTTCACCTTCCCCAGGCTTCAGGAAAGCCTCCGGAGCCTGTGGATGGCGAAAAACGGCCCAACGGCCCAACGGCCCAACGGCCCAACGGCCCAACGGCCCAATGGCCCAACGGCCCAACGGCCCAACGGCCCAACGGCTCAACGGGAAGTTCATTTCCGAACTTCCGGTACGCCTGTTGGGTCTGTTTTTCGCCATCCACAGGCTCCGGAGGCTTTCCTGAAGCCTGGGGAAGATGAAAATGACCTCCCTCTGCCCTCCGGAAGGCTGAAAATCAGCTGGACAGCGCGCTGGAGCTGACATAGGGCAACGCCTCGCATGCCCTCAGATATGGCTCCATGTGCCACCTGTGGCACGCGTGCCATAGGTTTGCCATCACGGATATAGTCCCACAAACACTCAAGAGCATCCTCTTCTCCACCAAAAGTAAGAGCATTTTTTCCATTGTGGGAAAACAGTACATACACAGCCATCATGCTATTTTCTTCCAGAGTGTGGCAATGCACGGCACATGGCTCCTTGATATTGGGATGTGGGAAACAGTATTTATTAATCAAATTTATATAGCAACCCATCTCACAAGATGTGACTTTGGGCAACCTGCAGTAGTCATTAAAAAGAATACATGGATAAAAACAGACATTAAAAATGGATATTTGGTTGCCATTTAAGATAGTTTCTAGATTAGAGACCCTACTTTGCATGGAATAGTGTGAGAGCATGTTTAGAATGAACCTGGGCTTTGGTTGCTCTTAGGGCATTCTGGCCAAAATGTGCTCAAAGTGACTGCTAAGGTTCTTAATACGAGCAGAGGAAGCTCCATGTGCTGCTGGTAAAGGAAGTCTGCTATCTTCATCCACACTTTTTCTGTCATACTAAAAAGCCTTAGATAAAAGCATTAGGTAACAATGCCTCCAAGAATCAATCTTTCACAATTTGAAAACCAAAAACAATGAAAAGGACAGAACCTGATGTCTTTAGAGACATTCCCATGGTATTTTAGACTATTCGTTTTTAGAAAATTAGACCATAATCCCTACCTGTATTTCTATAGATGTATTATATTTGTAGAGAAACGTTCATTGGTTGCAAACCTTAGACATTTGATTTCATTGATAAAAATGCAGTTATCACTTTTCTATCAGCATCACGCAAAACCAGAAAGCACTTAAAGCAGCAAATGTGATGGCAAAAGGAGAATAAATAACATAAATGTGTAGCAACTTCAAGAGTAATCAATTTGAAGGGGGCAGAAGCTTTGTTTATATATAAAACAACAACAACAACAACAACAACAACAACCACACCATTTTGAGTGCCTAGGTCCTCCTTGTTCAACCTGCTCTGCTCTTCTGGTGGCCTTAATGAAGGCCCCCAAATAGTGAAGAGGACTCAAAATCCTGTTTAAAGAACTGCAGGAAAAACAACCTAAGACAACATGTTCTTACTACTGGGCAGGTGTCCCCACTCAGTGATGACTGCTGCTGCCCAGTGTGGGGAATCACTTCCAAGACATTGCTTTAGTTGGTGTAGCAACTGGTGGGTGTGCTGCTGCTGCTGTTGTTGTTATCGGCGGCCTTGGAGTCTGTCTCGGAGCCAGGGAATGCTCCCCTCCCAGCTGGGTTGCTAATATTGGACTCCTGACTTGATCTGCCAGGAACTGCTGCCAGGTTATTCTCCTATGGGTAAGAAGACATCACAGCCTCCATCCCATCCCAGGCAAATATAGAAGGGCTGGATAAACCAGTAAAGAGTTGCTTTGCTTTGATGAAGTTTCATGCAAAGCCCTCTTTTTAAGGCAGCTTTGCCAACCTGCTTTCTAAATAGCAACACATATGGGCAGCTTCACTTCCCTTTGTTGGATGAGATGGACTTCTCTGTAAAGAAACATACCCCCTTCCCCCCCCCCCACAGTTTATAAAAGCTCCCAAGGAGAAACCGGTCACTGATCCTCCAAATATTTTCTACATTCCCAGGTAGATAGACCTGAGCTAGCTAGAATAGAAGTTCAAGCTTGTTCCCAACATTGCAACAATGCCGTTAAACATTCAGTGAAAAAGATACCTCTGGCCAACCTTTATTCATCTAATGTGAAATGTTTAATTTGAATCATTCAAACTTTGGTTCAGTTGCCATGATTTAATCTTTTGAGTTACTTTTGGTCTGGATGATTGAGTCTTCAATTACATATTGCATCGTTTAAGTATAAAATCAGGAGGTTTGCAGTAGAGTTAGTATTAGTGGAATAAGGTCAGATTTGATTAGAAGCCCCTGCCTTAAAGTGCTTACAATCCAAAATGCAACAGAGAGGTCAACAGCAGAGTGGAGCCTAAGGCAAAGGCAATAGAAAGAACATTAATTCAATTCTGTTCTTAGATAGGCATGTTTAAGCTGGTGGTTCCATGCAGTAATAAATTAAAGGAAGAATACTATATTCCTTAAAAAAAAACAAACCTCAACAGTTTCAATACCTTCAAATGAGTCTAATAAATGCTTACATTACATCCCTTGTTTAGAACGATTTTTGCTGCCCTCTGCAGCTAACCCTTTTATTAATCGGTTCCTTTCATTGAAGAGGGCTTCTGTTTGAGCAAGTAAAAAAAGCTTCTGCCCTTTTATTTACCTACATAGTTACTGCATTCCTAAAATGCCTCCCAGTTAGTCCTGTCTCATTCCTTGCAAAAGTGTGCTTTGAATGCCAAGATTTTTGCAACTAAAGTAATTGAACATTAGTTCTATTTAATTTTTTTGGACAAGAATTACTATTCGAATGAAAACGTAAGAGGGAGGGATGAAAGTTTACTATCAAAATAGACCTAAAGGACCAGATTCTTAGTATTTCCAGCCAGACCTTTCTGTTTCTAGAGGTTGCTCTGATTTCTTTCCATTCCCGGAGGCCATCTCATTGAGCAATTAATACCTTGAGATTGCAATTGGTCTTACACTTCTGTGTGCAAACATAGCTTGCTTGTTTATCTAGCTACATCACTGGAGAAAGCAGCTTTGAGAATGGAATGTGACTCTCTTCCCCCCAGAGGCATTTAAATTACTTTGCTTCCATTCCTCAGCGCTTATATACCCATTGCGGAAGATTTGCAACCATTTGCAACCAAGTGCAATCAACACATGTGGATGGAAAAAATTGCTGAAATGGCAGAAAGTTGGAGAATTCCTCTACTTTTCTGTAATAAAAGTTGCCTAAGGTGGTAGATTAGTCTGTCTGTTTGTCAGAGGGTTGTTTTGCAATGTTGCAGGATTCCTTTCATCCCCCCCCCCACACACTTTTTTTTAACACATGGGGGAGGTAGGGCTTGCTGGCTGGGGAATTCTGGGAGTTGAAGTCTATTTATCTTAAAGTTGCCAAGGTTGAGAAACACTGCTCTAGATGCAGCAGGGAATGGAAGCTGGCACAATCCATATACAGATCCAAATGTATTTCTTTTCTAGCAGGTGTCTCTGGAGGACAGCCCGAAAATGGTGCTTAAATTTATAGTCACAAAGGGAATTCAGAGATGTGGCACATTATGTGCAAAGAACTGCTGGGTTAAAGATGACATTTCCATCCTCTTTTACCACAAATCCCCAGACTATTGACCTTCAAATGTTGAACTTTTAAAAAAGGATTGGGGAGGAGTTTTTGTGACACCATCTATTGTGTGCGCGCGGCGATGGTAGGAACAGCAACGTGATTTCCCACTGAATTATAGTCATGCCATGACAACAACACTGGAGAGGATTGAGCGAAAGTGAGTGAAAGATGAGGCAAAGTGACAGGTGATTGACTGTGGACTTTTAGCTCAGGCTCCCGTCTCCTAATTCCTTCCAAATCCTCCGAGGAAGTTCTAGTGAAGGTGGTGGCATGAGCTCCAGGTAACCAAAATTATGCTGGGTTTCAACGGGTTCGGTGCCAACAGGGCATTTCATGTTATCTGAAGCCCGAGTCTCGCCTTCCTGCCAGAGGACTCCTGTTTGTGAGTTTTCTAAAGCTATAAATGGAAACTCTTGCTAGGAAGAAATTATCACCCAGGCATTCTGATCCAGTCCAGTCTCACCACTCGAGTGTGGACAGTCATGGTTTCTAACACCTAGCCAGCTAAGCTCCTTCTTTTTGGGATTTAAATCTTCCTCTTGCTGGGAAATGGAGATAGAAAAATGTAAAAGAGCCTCTTCAGCAAAAGACATGTTCTTATCCCAAGAGAAGCCGAAGGTAGGATGCAATTTTCCTTAGCGTTATTATGCAATATTAAGATACTAGAGGCTGGGAAGAAAAGTTAGTTACTATTTTTATACTTCCTCCAGTGACCTTAATGATTAACAGGTTCAGCCATGGGGTGTTGAAATTAATTATGCTATAAACTTTCAGCAGGGATTAAGGAACTTCATAATCGATATTTCCCTGGCTATGAATTTTTCAGATGATAAATCCTGGATCTGCTGATGCTTGGTGTGTAGGATTGTCTAAAAATAAAACAATTCTATAATTTACTAAATCTTACATGCTCGATGTATGCTCGGTGTTATAGAAAAGGGTATGAGAAAGAGAATCATGGAACAAGCAGCATGACAAAAACTCCTGCTTCATTTTGTTTTGTTTATGCTACCTCCTGATTACAACTTCAGTGAGAAAGATAGAATTTACTTGGGCCAATAGTTGTTATTCCCAGGGGCAGCGAGAAACCATGTTATTCCTGACACTGGAAATTGATAAGGAGAGAGAGAGAGAGAGAGAGAGAGACAGAGAGAGAGAGAGAGAGAGAGAGAGAGAGAGAGAGTGAGAGAGTGAGAGAGTGAGAGAGTGAGAGAGAGAGAGAGGAATGAGAGAGAGAGAGAGAGAGAGAGGGAGAGAGAGAGAGAGAGAGAGAGACTTTGCAGTCACTCATATTGAATGACAAATTAGAAATAGTATCACGTTCTTAAATAAGAATGTCATAATAATAAGCACTAGAGTTATCGGTTTTCTGTCATAAACAGAACTGCCTGCCTCTATGTCTGGGCTGCAAAACTTCAGACAACGCTAGATAGTAGCAGATGTCAGATAAACAACTTTACTGCCACCTACTGGTTGCTCGGGTTTTTGCATACCTGATATGGTAATCCTGGATTGCTCTTTTTAGAATTTATATGTTAGCAAAACTGTTGTTCCTATTTTAATTATTTTTAATAGACTCCAACAATTTAAATATTGGAGAAAATATGAAAACTGAAGTGGGCCACTTTACATCTGTTCCTTATATATTGAAAGCTTTCTCCTCAACTGTTAAATGTTGCCGTTGTAACTTTAAATGGTCACTAAATGAACTATTGTAAGTCGGGGACTACCTGTACTGTATTTTACCTAATGGTGGGGCTGGCCTTTAATGCGCTAGAATGAAAATAAGGGAAATGCACATGTGAACCAGCCTTTAAGAACTTTCCTTGCAGCTTTTCTGCCACCTTGTCTGCGGCAGTCACTGTGTTCTTTTCACAGGTCAAACATTTTAAGTTTCTACTTGAAACAATGCAAACAGATTCCTAGCATTATAAGCATCTGAATCTCCATTCTGCCCAGCTTAGTATATGTGATCATGTAGGCTGAGAGATCATTTTAAGAAACAAATAATAATGCCCGCATGATGTTAGACTAAGATTACTGAGCATGCTAGTGATAATTGGGCGTTGGGTACAGATATGGTTCCTTTCAAAATTCAACCAAGGACAGCAGATAAACATGTTGCCCTTTTGGCCAAAGAGAGAAGGCATTCCCCACACCCACATCCCCTGCCCCCAATTCCACAAATAGAAAGCAATCTCACTGGCAGTTGAATTTTTCTTTTCTATTTCAGCAGTAGGACAGTGTCCTTAAGAACACCTGACAGGGGAAGTCTACCTTACTGGGTGTAGGACTGATCACGATTGCCCGAAATTGCTACCCTGGTTTGTCTTAGGACAACATCAGCAACTCTGACTGAACTGAGAGACCGAATCCCTTGTCCTCAGAGTTGCAAAGTAGCAATTTCAGGCAATCGTGATCAGTTCTACATCCTGTAAGGTAGACTTCCCCTGTCAGGTGTTCTTAAGGACACTGTCCTACTGCTGAAACAGAAAGAAAGATTCAACTGCCAGGGAGATTGTTTTCTATTTGTGGAATTGGGGGCAGTTGCAATTCTTTAATGAAATGTGGCATTTTCTGATGAGATTCTATCATTAATACCATACACTATAGCCTTTCCTAAACATAAAACTACTGGTTCAGTTTCCCCCCACCCCCAAGATATTAGAGAATATCAAGAGTTCCTATTGATCACTAAATCCCAAAGACCATAAAACTGACATATTTGGACATGTGGATTCTCAACAGCCTTTGGAAACTGTTATCTTACTAATTATTTAGGAATTCTTGAGACCCAATTTAGCAGGTTATCCTTTTTTGCAGGAGTGGAGTGGAAGGTGGTGTGCAAATTATTATTTCACAAATGGATTACAATGTATGTCTGACCTTTCTATACTAAATCAGGATTCAGGACAATTGCCGGAAATTAGCATTCCGAACACACTAGCGGTTGACATTTTTGAACAAATAAGCAGAGTTGTGCACCGTGAATGTTCAGCCTGAATATTAATTCAAAGAGGCCTTTATCTGTTCTAACGACTGATTCTCTTTGTCAATCCTGACGCATCTCACCCTCCAGGGAAATTAATTGTGATGTTTTAATCTCTTTTGGATAATTAGGAACTCATCTGTGGCGGGCAGCTTCTGCTGTCATAACTCCCTAATGGCTGATGGTGTGAGTTGTCTTAAGAGACAGCAAACACCATTCTCCATTTGGGTTTTCTCCAGTAGAAATGCTATGATCTTATCCTTGTTTCTTCGCTTGACATTTAGCCTCCATGCAGGTCTCACTGCTCAACAGAGGTCAGGGGAGAAAGAGCACACCCAGATGTTTAACCAGCAGCCAGTGGTTTCTTCTACAGGTAGACCTTGACTTACTACCACAATTAAGCCCAACATTTCTGTTGCTAAGTGAGACCGTTGCGAGTTTGCCCCATTTTATGACCTTTCTTGCCGCAGTGAATCACTGCCGTTGTTAAGTTAGTAATGTGGTTGTTAATGCATCTGGCTTCCCCATTGACTTTGCTTATCGGAAGGTCGCAAAAGGTGATCACATGACCCCAGGACACTGCAACTGTGATAAATACAGTTGCCAAGCATCCGAATTTTGATCACGTGTCCATGGGGATGCTGCAATGGTCATAAGTGTGAAAAACGGTCTTAAGTCACTTTTTTCAGTATCGTTGTAACTTCAGTCACTAAATAAATGATTGTAAGTCGAGGACTACTTGTACATTTGCTGCCAAATGAGTGCTTCCCATTCGAACCTCCCTTTTGATTCTAAACAAACTTTGGGTCATGACTGCAAGTGCTGGGTCAATAATTTCCAGGTTTGAATAGTTTGCAACTGAACTTTTCCAGTAGAGGTTGGGGTAAAAGAAGAGTTAAATATGAAAGTACCACTACATTTGTTGCATCCAGTGAATGCAGTGAAACTATTTTCCATCTTTTCTTTGCCCTGCATTTTCACATGACTAACTAACTGGGTTGGGCTCCCTAGGGTGACCGAGGGAGGAACTGAAGCAGGCTTTGGTTGGAGATAAAGTTACTGTCTGGCACATTTATCCTAAACATTCAAGACAACATGGCTGTTGGGCACCACCACAAAAAGGGAGTAGTAAGGCGTTTGTAATGTTGATCTGCTGGGCAAACTGATACATACCTTTCATTCAAAGCACACATTTCTTGGTGGAACAAATCTCTGGATTGGGACCAAAAGGTGCAGAATATCAAGGACACCAATAAATCCATCCAAGTTGCTCAAAATGTATGGTCAGCATTATTTGCCTAAATGTGTAGCTACTGGGTAGCCTGCTATAAATATATTACTTTGTTTGCTGTAAATCAGCAGCAGAAGAACCCACCATTTCTTTCTGATTTGGACAACCGTTGACTTTTAAAGCTGCTCTCCCAAAGGAGGAAGGGTCCAGAACAAAGAATTGGGTGAGACCAGGACAAAAATGAAATATTAATTTAACGGATTCACTTTAATTCAAGTTAATATGCTTGCTTTCTGCATATTTATAAAATATCCATTTTCCCCCAATTAATAACTGCAATTCGGGGTCAATGCTTGGTGCAGTTCAAATCTAGAAACTTGTAATGTATCCGTTCATAGGTAGATGACGTCCAATGAGCCACTGGTGAAAATGGGATGTCTTTTCCCACATATTTGATTGCCCTTGCTCAGTTAAGCCCATGAGTGTTGTTCTGAACTATGATTTGTATCCAAACCAAGTCCATCAGGTTTACTTTAGCCTCTCGCAGGGATCGTGCTAAGCCATGGCTTTAGCTGTGTATGATGAATAAACCACAGTTGGCTCACCCAAATCCAACCACATTGCAGTTTAACATGATGGGTGAATCCAGCCCCTGATTTTTCAGCTGAATCATAATCGCCATAAACTGCAAAAATGAATCACCGGAGAACAACAATCTTTACCTTCCCTTCCTGACTGTATCTGGTTGGCCTGGTTCAGCAGGTCCCTTTTAAGTTAAGTTAACTGAACCAATAGCAATACGATAGCAGTGAAAAATCACACATGATTACTGCATTGAATCAAGTAACCTAAGAGGCATCCCTTTCCCACCTCCTCCAACGAAGACATGACATGATTTTTGTTAGAAATTCTGTTTATATAGTCCTACAGAACAAAATAAAGTGTCCAGTCATGTGGGCCTTGGGCCTTAACGGTTTTAACTGTAACAGGAAACTTTCCTCAGAACAAAAAGGACATAGAGTATAACCATAGACGCAAACGTATAAACACTGCCATCTACTGGTTGGCTGTAGTTGTTGCAATACAAAATACATTCCAACATGTATTCCAACCGATTTAGGTAGACAAACATAGACCAGATGATCCTCGAATAGCTTGACTCTTCAGTTTATATGTTCACTGCTCTTCCTGTCTCCCATTGCCAAAAAAGACTTTCTGACAATTTGAAGTTTGTGAAGTTGAATTCCATATTAGTTTTCGAGGTAGTGGTGGAGCAAGGCAGAAGACTTGATGAAAACTTGAAGTATTTATATCCATATTTACATTTAGCTCTATTATCTATGCAAATGAACGTTCTCTTTGTCGTCGTCGCCCCCCCCCCCCAACATTTGATGTTTAATTGAGACAAAAAAAATCCTTGGACCCTGAATTTGTCATTGAGAGATCAGATTTTGAGTTATTTTAATATTAATTTATCTCCAAGGAAGGATCAGCCATTGACACCTTTGATGTAAAATCAGTTTATGTAACTGGTTTTATATGTTAGGCTTTAGCAATTTTTACACTTGTAACTTACAGCACTTTATAGCTAGTCGTCATTCTGGCAATATATCAGCCAAAAAAAGCAGGCTTTATATTACCTCTGTGAGGGCTGAGTGATAGTATAAGGCACTAAAAATCACTATTGTAGAAATGGTCCTTGAGAGGCTCAGGGCTTTAATTTCTTATGAATGCATAACGTAAGAACTTATTAACCCAACCTTGGTGCAGAGTCCTTCTGACAGAGACCAAAAATGCCCCATACAGCCTTGTCTTGTTTAAATCAATTGGTTATTGGTTGTTACAGCTAAGCTGATATCCTGCAAATTAATTTATGGAGCATCTTTTGAGGGCCAGAATCATGTACCCCTCCAAATAGTTTTCAGGCAATAAATGAAGAAAAAAGTATTATATACTGGTAGTTCTCAACTTCCAACCATTCATTTAGTGACTGTTTGAAGTTATGATACTGGAAAAAAGTAACTTATGACCGGTTTTCACATTTATGACTGTTGCAACATCCCCATGGTCATGTGAATGAGCAATGCACATTTTGGGCTCCATTGTGGTTGTTAAGTCAAGGACTACCTTATGGAGCTGAATCAATGTAATTTATTAATTCATTGTTAATCTAATTTAAAATAATTAATCTGGACTTAGATTTTTTTGCCCTTGTCCCACCTTTGACATATGACCCCTGATACGATACTTGTAGAGGTCCTGTGTGGCTCTTACTTATATATTTCATTTAACAGCTAGATTCCACTGTGGTTTACTTCTAGCAATTGGATGAGATGAAGCTATTCGGATCTTATGAAATACTTGCCTTTTTGGGAGAGGAGGGAGGAAATGAGAAATAATGTGCACAACCTTTTTATTTACACTAAAGATTCAGCTTGCTGTACATAGGCAGACTTGACAGAGGGGAATAAACAGTAATGAAATCAGAGAGGCCCTGAGTGTTTTCCTGTTTTTTATTATGTATTTTAGTAGAGTTTTCAGTTTTTAGTTCAGTTTTAATTTGTATAAACAGCTGCCTTGAGGGCTCTTTGTGGGCACAAAGTAGCATATCAATTTGTCAATAAGAAATTCTCACTGGGTGTTGGAAAGCAGAAAGGGTTATTTCTCCTGTCGTTTTCTTCTCCTTGCTGAAAAGTCAGTTGAGTTGCCAGATCTTAGAGCGACTATAGATGGTCTGAAAAGCAGTTGGACTTCTCTAAAGTCAAATCCTTTGCTGAACTGTGACCATAATAAAGGGGGGGAAAAGTAAAATCCAGAGTGAGCGGCTTCGTTGCCTTGTACATCTTCATCCAATGAGGCAGTCATGGATGGATAAGCAGGAATGCACATGGAATTCATAGTTCCCACCTCTTTGTTGGGAAAAATGATCCTCAGTCTTTAAACATCTGTATGAAAATTCTGATTAAAAAAAAAAACCCCAGTTCAATAGCTGGGCTGCCTTCTTCTACTGCCAATTCCCCCTGGTTTGCCTTTACAGTTTGATTTACTTCTGGCAAGGCTGCTGGCCCTGGTTACTCAGTCAGCAGCCATGAGTCCTAAAGCCGATTTGTCTTGAAATGTCCAGGAACTCCAACACTGTCCCTGTAACACAGGCGATGACCGAGTTGGTATGTGTTTCTGTAAATCATATCTCGCCATATTTTTAATGGGAACGACATTGTTCATCTGGCTGTGATCTGAACACATCTAGAGTTGACGGGTGTTCTCTTACCATTTCCTTGTCTAGTTTGACTTGTAATCCTATATTGTCTTTTACAATCCTGCTTTTGATAGGTTGGACTATTTTTTTTCCCTTTTTGTGTAAAGACAGAAGCAAAGAAATAATTAAACAGTTCTGCTTTCACCCTGCTACCCATCACCTCCTTGCCATGTTCTCCCAGTAGAGGACTGGTTCCTTGACCTTTTTCTTCTTTTTATATGTTGAAAGAAACTTTTAAAAATAATTATTGACATTTGTTGCAAGTCTTAGTTGACCAAGTGTTCCACTGAGTTTGGATTTTAAGATCTTGTTCACTTACTTGATGTATCCTTTCTAACTTTTTTTTTTACTTCATTGTGCTTGATGTTGTCAGCTTGAAGGATGACCAGGTATTTATAGTGATTGTTTTCATCCATACTTTTGATATTATTCTATAGGTTTTCTTGATTCTGTCAGTTTTCACTGTTTCCCCCCGTTTCATAGTAAGCATGGCATATTCCTCCATGGCAGGAGCCGAGGTGGCGCAGTGGTTAGAGTGCAGCACTGCAGGCTACTTCAGCTGACTGCTAGCTGCAGTTCGGCGGTTCAAATCTCACCGGCTCAAGGTTGACTCAGCCTTCCATCCTTCTGAGGTGGGTAAAATGAGGAACCAGATTGTTGGGGGCAATATGCTAACTCTGTAAACCGCTTAGAGAGGGCTGTAAAAGCACTATGAAGCGGTATATAAATCTAACTGCTATTGCTATTGCTATATTCGTCCAGTCCAAACTCCATTGCAATATTTTGGTTGTATATATGGACAGTGTTGAACAGAGATTTTATTTCAGATGGTGTTTTTCCATATAGCTTCAAACTGTCCATGTAAAGCAGGTGGGATAGCCTGGCAGATGTTTTTGATGTTTGATAGCCATGGCCTGAATTATTCAGTATAATTGGCAGAGGAATCTGCGAAATGACAAATGGTAGTGGTGATATGCAAAGGTGCTTTTTTAGGAGGCAACTGGACTTTCTTGTTTTTTCTTTGAAGACATTTCGCTTCTCATCCAAGAAGCTTCTTCAGCTCTTACAGGACAGTGGGGAATGGAAAGAAAGGTCCTGTCAGAGCTGAAGAAGCTTCTTGGATGAGAAGTGAAACGTCTTAAAAAACAACAACAAGAAAGTCTAGTTGCCTCCTGAAAAAGCACCTTTGGGACAACCATGACCTGGATGACTGAGAATCTCTACAGATTGGTAGTGGTGATAGTGAGTCCCTTGGAAGATTCCTCTCTTAATGTTAGCCTCTCTCATTCTACCACCAAAAACCATGTCTTCCAATATGCCATCGATCTTTGCACAAAGCTTCTGATGTTTCTACTGACTCCTGTCATTTATCCAGTCAAGTGGCATTCAAGGGAGTTGAATGCCTTCCTGCAATCAATCCATACCACATTTAACTTGGTCTTCCTTCTCTTGCAGTTTTCTAGAATCCTCTTGTTGATCTTTTGTTCCTCTGATGTTTGGGCAGTTTCCTTTCTGTTTGGGTGGAAAGAGCTAGATGCTGTTGGACCACATCAGCTACCACACCAGTTAGTAATTTGAAAGTTGTTGATAAGGAAGCAATTGGCCTGTAGTTGCCTGGGGCTGCCCTTTTTTCTGGATCTTTCATTACCAGGTAGGTTTTGCCAGATGTTAGCCACTCTTCAATTTCACCTCCTTGCAGTATGTTGTTAAACTGCTTGGCCACAAGTGGGTGTAGTAGACCAATCAGTTGTTTCAACCAAAAACCATGCAGTTCATCTGAACTTGGTGCTGGCCAATTGTTGATCTTCCTTGCTCTTTTCTCTACCATTTCTGTAAATGGTATGCTGACTCCGTAAACCGCTTAGAGAGGTCTGTAAAGCACTGTGAAGCAGTATATGTCTAAGTGCTATTGCTATTTCTGCTGTTATTACAAGTTCTTTCATTTCAGCTTCTATTTTTTTTTAATTCACCTCCTTTAACCAAGCTGCATCCTTCTTGTACTTCTTTGGATTATCCCATATCTGCACCCAGAACTGCACTGTTTCTTCCTTGTCAAGTACTGATTGATTCACTGCAGTCTCTCCATTGATGGATTGGTAGAAACCTTTCTGATTGGATTGAAATTGGAGGTTTTGACTATAATTTGCAATTCCAGCTTTGTATCTGCTGATCTTCTTGGCTATAGGGTTTACTGCTTTGTTATTTCCAGTGCTACCTTAATCTTCCTTGTATCAAGGTGATATTTCCTCATCCAGTATTATTTGGTCTTTCTGTTCTTCAAGTTCTTTTTTTTCTTCTGTTCTACCCTGCCTGTATCTGATTAAGTTTGATGTTCTTATTTTCCAGCCTGCTCTTCCATTTTGGTGGTGTACTATTTGGCTATTTTCCCCTCCTGTTGATTTTGCATCCCAGGTATTCAGTTTTAACTGCAGCTGTGCTATATATTAGTTGGCTTGTTTCTTGCAGTTAGCTAGTGCTTATATTTGCTATAACAGTAGTAGCATCTTTTAATGCTTGTGCTAGTTGTCTCTTTGGGACAAGCTTCAATGCAGAACACCTTTTCCTGTGTTTTTGTGCTGTTTTACATGCTCAGGGACTCTTTGTTTCAATTCTTCTACTTCTTTCATTAGAGAATTTTGTTGTTTCTGAGGCAAAGAATAGGGTCCTGCTTTCTGAATATAAACAGTTCAATAGTTGTGCTGGCTTCTTCTACTGCCAATTCCCCCTGGTTTACTTTTACAGTTTGATTTACTTCTGGCAAGGCTGCAGGCCCTGGTTACTGGGTTCTAAAGCCCATTTTTCATCAAATGTCCAGGAAATCAAATTTTGTTACAAATCATAGTTCACTCTGACCCATAGCTTTCCTGATTTTGTACATTCTGACTTTTTGCTGGTATTCTGTTTTAATTACCTATTTTTTGAAGTATAAGATGCACCTTTTTACTCCCAAAAAGAGGGTGAAAACTTGGGTGCGGCTTATACACTGAATGTAGCCCCACCCAGCCACCCCCACCCTTTGGCCTCTGCCTCCCAGCAATTTACCTCCTTGCAGCAAACAGCCTGATTAGCAGAAGCAACTGATTGGCCTCCCGACCCTCAGCTGAGAGGCTGCAGGCAGGCCCATGTGCTAAAATGAAAGTGAAACTAGAACTGCAAGGAGGCAAGTTGCTGGGAGGCAGAGGCAGCATTTTATTTTCTTGTGCAAATCAGACTGCTGAAACTGGATGCAAGGAGGTAAGTCAATAACCATAAATGTCTATAGAATGTTCAAATTATTAGACTTATTTTTTACAGACTGCTTTATTATTGTTCTAGACAACCTAACAAAATGAAGAAGTTTAAAATAAATGCTTGATCTGAAATGGCGGCAGCTGAGTTAAACCCTGACTTAGTCATGTTTGGAGTAGATCTATTTAAATAATTGGGAGGAGTTAGTGTGACTACATTTAAGAAAACTTTCTGGCATTAATATACTGCCATAATGTACATTTCTCCAATTCTTTGCTATTTCTATGGGTCAGGCACACATGCACAGAAATACACAGCAAACAGTGTATATCATCTGTACTGTTTGCTGTTTGCTGGGAGGCAAATTGCTAGGAGGCAGAGGCAGATTTTTTTTCCTTGTTTTCCTCCCCCAAAACTAAGGTGCGTCTTATACTCCGAAAAATACGGTATGTGTCTCTCTTTCCATTTTTTGTACTTGTCCTTTTTGTTTCTCAATTTCTCATAGAGTGCTTTATGCAACCATGCTGGTTTCTTCTGTGGTTTTATTTTTTTTTCTCAGTGGTATCGTGCTAGACTGGTCTTTTATAATCTCATTTTTCAGAGTTTCCCTACTTTTGTGAGTTGTTTTCCCCTTTAAGATTTCCATCTATGGAATTCTTCCTAAGCTGTTGCTACCTTGCTGACTAACTAGGCAAATTTGCTGGCAGTGGTTCCCACTTGGAAGATGAAATGTGTTAACTTGGCTGACAAGGCTGGGCGTCTCTTCCTCCTGGTCATTCTTGAGGTTTTCTTTCTTAACACCCCAACTTTTGAGGACAGAAGCTTGCAGGACATGACCATCCTGCCTGGCATTCAAATTGCTGGAAGCCTTTTTGTCACTTTGAACCTCCAGAAGGGAAGGGGATGCCAAAAACAATTTTTTTCAGGAGCATTATCATCTTTCTTTCCTCCTCCTTCTTTCCTTCCTCCCTCCCTCCCTCCCTCCCTCCCTCCCTCTCTCTCTCTCTCTTTCCTTCCTTCCTTCCTTCCTTCCTTCCTTCCTTCCTTCCTTCCTTCCTTCCTTCCTTAAACATAACCTGGCCCTTTTTCAGATTTATTTTTTTAAGGCAAATGGTTCTCCTCAGTGGTGAACTTCAAAAATTTTCCCTACCGGTTCTGTGGGCGTGGCTTGGTGGGGGGTCATGTGACTGGGTGGGCATGGCCAACTTTTTAAAACTTTTTAAAGCATTTTTTAACTACTGGTTCTCACCGGTAGTTAAAAAATGCTTAGAAAAGTAAAAAAAAAAAGGTTCTGACAATCGTGCGGCACAGCTGATTGTCACAGCTGATCATCAGAACCTTTTTTTTCTTTTTAAAGCATTTTTACTACCTATTCTCTGGAACCGGTAGTAAAAAATGCTTTAAAAAGTTAAAAAAAAGATCATTAAGGCAAATTGTTGCTATTGTTTTTTCATATATTAATTGTAGTAAGTTTATGTAAGCAGTGTCTAGGCCTTGCTTGAACAATGCATTGATTGTTGCTTGCTGGAATACTGAGTGAAATGCCTTTTCGTAGTTAATGAAAGCCATGCACAGAGGCATGGTGTACTCATTGTGCTTTTATTGACTTGCTGAATAACCTGGAGTTGATCCATTGTGCTGTAACCACTTCTGAACCCTGTTGGCTCCTTTGGCTGTGCATCATTTAATGTTCTCAGTATTCTTTTTGCTATTATCATGGTGGAAATCTTGTAGATGACTGAAAGAAGGCTTATTGGGCAATAGTTCTCTAAATAATCTTGGGCTCTTTTCTTGTGTATAAGAATCACTTCAGCATTTCTCCATGTGTCAGGTATTTTTTCTTCTCTGAGGCATCTTGATTATAGTTTTGCTAGCAGCTTGTGTAAACTCTGACCACCAGCTTTCAGCATTTCAACTGTAACACAGTCATTTCCTGAAGCTTTGCCATTTTTCATTGATTTTATGGCACTTGATACTGCCTCTACTAGGATATCTGGCATTTCCTCTTTTGTGGGTGTTGTTACTTTTCAATGATTTTGATCTTTGTATGGCTCTGAATATAATTTTCCAATTATTTCTAACATTTCCTGTCTTGTTCTACACACAGAGCCATCTTCACATTTTAATGCAAAAACCTTCTTTATAATATTTGTAAGCTTGCATTTTGCTCTATTAATCCCTTTTTTTTCATGAGCTGCATGTTGACTGCTGATATGTTTCTACTTGGATACATTTTCTTAGGGTCTTGCAAAGTTCAAAGTACTCCAGTACTTTGCAGTATTCTTCATTGTCTGTCTTTTTTTCATTAAATCAATAATTTCACTAGAGATTTTAGATTGTACAAAGTGTTTTTCCAGCAGTGCTATAGATATAGCAGATTCAGGACACTTTTGGCTATTTCTTCATTTTGGTCCATAATGTTTATCTTTTCCAAATTTCACAATAGAGCAAAGCGATTTCATAAATTAATCTCAAAATCGCTGCGCTTCTTTAACAGCTGATCACTCTTTATTTTCATTTTTTGTGACATCTTTATTATTTCCATCTATTCTTTTCGACAGTCTATGTTCACTGTAGCTCGTACCATTCTACGGTCACTTCCAACGTTAAAGCGATTGATGACAGTACAATTGTAGAATATGTTTTTATCACTTGACATGATGCAGTCAATTTCACTTGTCTCCCCAGATGATTTTTCCATGTCCATTTTCTGCTAGCTTTTCTCTTACAAAATGAGTTCATGATATAAAGCTCCTGTCCTTCAGCAAAATCTTCTAGTCTATCACGTCTATTATCTTATTCATCACTTCCATATGGGCAAATCGCATTTCTCCAGTTGTTGTTCTTCCTATTCTTGCATTAAAGTCACCCATTAATATTTTGTATCAGCATTTTTCTTTGTCTTGAAGCCGGGCCACATCATCGTAAAACTCTTCGACCTCATCATCACTACAGCTTATTACTGGCGCATAAATGTGGATGATTTGAAGCTTATATTGTTTGTTCAATTGAATGATGCGTTGGGCTACTATGTCCGATATATGTTCAAATTTTACTACAGAGTCTCTCAACTTTTGGTAGCCTGATTTAGCCCAGTGATTCTTAGCACCCATTCTGCCATCAGACAGGTCTTCCTGCTGCCGTGGGTAGTTTCCCTAGGGCCTCTGGTGAATGAGAACCACTTTTGAAGTTGTATTGACATGTTTGAGGAATAGACTATAATCTGCCATGCTGGTCCAATGCAGGTTAGCAGATCTGTGTTAGTCGGGGGTATCCATCATGGCCTGTTCACCTGGGGTGACCCTTCTGGGCATATACATGCCCGACAACAGAGCTCATTATTTCATTTACCCACATGAGACCCTTCGCCTTGTAATGGCCTCGATCATAGAAGGCACTTCAGGAGCATATTTGATGGAGAATATTCATGATAAAGGTTGTCATCGTGTTATGACTTCAGTTGGGACCAAATTGGGGCCGATTGCCATTTCTGTTGTTAAGTGAAGAGGTGTAAAGTGCAATGTCACATGACTGCATTTCTTAGCCACAGCAGTCCAGCCAGTTCTGGTTATCCCTGATTGGATTAAGCAAGAAGCAGAGGGAGTCCCAAAAAAAGATTGCAGGTGTGTTTGAAGTTGATACATTCTCTGAAATGGATTAAAAACAAGTTAGAACAGAATCACATTAGTTCAATCCTATCTATATTTGAAGACTGTATTTGAAGAGAAACTATGTGTTCCTTTTTGATACAAAATATAAGTATTTAAATTAAAAAACTAACACATTAAATTATTTATCAAATAGCATTTTTTTCTGATCAAAACTAGCCACATTGAAATAGACAATAATTGAAGCTGATGAATAATTTTTTGGCGGAAATTAGAAGGCAGAATATTAGCGAGATTTTTCATCACATTTGCTTTTGGAACCATTCAGCCCAGCATATCAAGACAAGCTATCTAAATTCTATTTCTAATACACGAGAGAGTGCATTTTGTCTAAAATCTCTTATTTCATGGCTGAATTATATAGCCCAATTATTGGGCATCCTTGGCTCTTCTATGTCCCTGGTATAGAATTCTGCAGAATGTGAAAATCTCAGAAAAACACTTTGAAAAATTCACAGAGAATTTTTTCCCATTTTTTTTTCATGACACCTATGTCAATTTCCTATGAAACAATGGCCTATAAGTATGATAATTTTACGTTTTATATGTGAAATTATATTTCACATAAGTTCACATTTGTCCAATAAACATGGCATTTCATCTTTGAATATATTATATTTGGTTAAACATTTTTGAATAGGTATACCTGGGAATTCCTGGAAATGACCTTGGTATTCGTTTGAAACGTATCTTCACGCTGAGTTGTGTTTTGATGATGGATGATCTCGCTGTTGCAAAAATGCAGATATGTAACAAAATGTAAGTTAACCATGAAATACTCAAACATGACAACTTTATTAAAAGGTGGAGTTTGGTTACATGTATACAATAATTCAGAGTGAAACAAAAACCTATCATAATACTTACTCCACTTCCACTTCTATGTGTGGTCGGGATTGTTCATTGCTTCATTACACCAGAGTTGTAATATGCTACTTTGTAGTATGCTCCTGATACCAAGGAAGGTGCTGTAAAACAATAAACATTGTGTTGCACCAAGAACCCCACAATGTAGCTTCTCTATATGATTAAAACTGAATGCGTTTCCTTCACCCCTTCCTTATATGTAATATGGCTGTGGTTAACACTAGTTGCTTTCTTATCACCTAGAATCATATGGCTGGAAAGGACCTTGGAGGTCTTCTAGTCCAACCCCCTGCCCAAAGCAGCAGTTGTTATACCAACCTAAACAAGTGGATGTCCAATCTTTTTTTGAAAACCTCCAGTGATGAAGCACCCACCACTCCGGCAGGCAAGCTATTCCATTGATTAATTGCTCTCACTGTCTGGAAATTTCTTAGTTCCAGATAGGATCTCACTTTAAAGAGCTTCCAGGCATTTCTTCTTGTCTAGCCCTTAGGTGCTTTTGAGAATAAGTCAACCCCCTCATCTGTATGACTGCCCCTCAAGTACTAGAAGACAGGTATCACGTCACCCCT
The DNA here is from genome assembly GCA_003457575.1 of Thermophis baileyi. Taxonomy (NCBI): domain Eukaryota; kingdom Metazoa; phylum Chordata; class Lepidosauria; order Squamata; family Dipsadidae; genus Thermophis; species Thermophis baileyi. The sequence goes on from QLTV01001698.1 coordinate 11,946,454, forward strand.
AATCTTTCTCTTTGATAGGCTCTATTAACCGATCATCGTACAATTTAGCCTCCAGATCTCTTATCATCTTAGTTGCTCTTCTCTGCACTCTTTCTAGACTCTCAGCATCTTTTTTGTATCGTGGTGACCAAAACTGGATACAGCCTTCCACGTGTGGCCTCACAAGTTTGGTATAGAATGGTACTATCACATGTGATTTTGATGAAATCCCACTCTTGAGGCAGCCTAGAACTGCACTGACTTTTTTGGCAGCTGCAGCAAAAAATTCTGTTAAGTGGTCATCCACTAAAACACCTAGATCCCTTCTATAGGTGCTACCAGAGGTGGGTTCCTCCCGGTTCGCACCGGTTCTATAGAACCAGTAGTAAACCGGTGGTGATGTCACGGAGCCGGTTCTGTCGGTGCCGGTCCGTGGATGCTGCCATCTCTTTTTTGGTATTTTTTTTTGGAATTTTTTTGGGGATTTTTTTTTTGCTTCTGCACATGCGCAGAAGCCGAGTTTTCAGCACTGCGCATGCACCACCATCTTGTTTTAGGCTTTTTTGGGGAATTTTTTTGCTTGTTTTGCTTCTGCGCATGCACAGAAGCCGAGTTTTCAGCACTGCGCATGCGCGCACAGCCATGTGGTGCAGGAGGAAGCGAACCGGCGGCGAGGTAAGTTAGAATCCACCCCTGGTTGCTACTATTGAGCCAAGTACTGCCTATTCTGCACATTTGTTTTTTCCTGCAAATTTGATCAGGCCCCCTTCTATCCCCTCATCTAGCTCATTGATGAAGATATTGAGGAGTCCAAGACAGAACCTTGAGGTACCCCACTGCATGCTTCCCCCCACTGCATGCTTCCCCCCACTGCATGCTTCCCTCCAGGCAGATGTAGTTTCATTGAGGGCTCCATACTGAGTGTGGTTGGTCAGCCAAGTGCGAATCCATCTGGTGTTGGTACTGTTTATCCCACACTGCTCTATCTTATGAAGACGTAGGCTGTAGTCTACTTTGTCAAATGTCTCACTGAATTCTACATATGCTATATCCATAGTATTTCCTTGATCCACTAATTTAATCCATTGATTAAGTTACTAATATAATCACACTTGTGTTTTCCTTGGTCTTACTAATATAATCGTACTTGTGTTTTCCTTGGTCTTTTTCCAGCTGACTTTTTCTCACTTGGAAGGTCTTCTTCCTCTTGGGCAGGCCCTGGCAAAAATAACAAAATAACTAGTACTTGTAAAGCTAAACTTAATAAGAAATAAATCACTTTCGTTTTTAAAGGAAAGGAAGGAAAATAATTAAAATGTTGTTAAGTTGAAATTATACTCACTTCCTTTACTTTGAGTACTTCTCCTTCAAGTACTTGTTTTGGTTCGCAAGGCCTGCGATTTCTTCTACCAAGAACTTGTTCTCCTCCTCCAGCTAAGATGCAGAAATTATAAGAAACATTCATCAATCATAGAATACAAATAAGCAAACAAAAAGAGAAGCTTAAAACAGGATTGTAAGGGAAGTGAATTACTTACATCTCTAATCGTGGCATTTTTCTCAGCCATCTTCTCCTGGTGTTTTTTTCTTATTTCTTTTGTCTGCTCTTGTTCTGTATTTTATGGAAAAACACTTGTGTTATTACACAACATTCATGATAGACATTGCATATTAAGCCACCAATGACACACTAAATTAAGACTGGCCATTACAAATGGCACAGTCCATTTAAAATGCAATGCAGGGAAACAGATCTTTCCCCCAATAACTTAAAGGGAGTTCAGAGCCTCTCCCAAAGACAATAGTTCTGAAGGAAGGGTTTCCCACCCCCTGTGGTTTAGAGGAAGGAGTGCCCTTCTATCCCCACTGCTGCTACAGGTACCCACACAAACAATATGTTTGGTTACTCACTCTTGTCTCTCTGATGTTTCTTATATTTCTGGAGACAGAACTGCCAAAAGAAGACAAAGGGGTGAATTAAGCTCATTCTTGAAGTAGAGATTCAAGTGCTATTAAAGAAAGAACTACAAGACCCAGAAAGCTGTCCTGTCTTCCCTTCATCCTTTTCCAAGCTACGCTTCCCCAACTTTTAATGCTTCTTCATTGGATTTTGCAGAGATTGATAATGATGGAGAGAGCTTTACTTCAGGCTTGAGTCACATCCAGTTGCAATGCGCTTTGGTTGCTTTCTGACCATTCATTCTAAAGCACTTTGCAGTAGTTCTGGCAAATTGCTTGGGCTATAAAGCCACATTTTGAAAAGGAAGGTAACTACATCGATCTATTATCAATCTTATATTGTAGCATCTTCATAACCTAGTTTTCAAAGTAATTTATGCCTTCTCTAAGCAAAATGTTGATATTTGTAATTGGGACAAAATATGGTGAATTTGGATTTTTAGCAGCAAACAGGCTCATTACAAATGAAGCTGCTGAGAATAATTATTTTGCTGTCCTTCCCTCTGTTTGTCAAAATCTGTAAGAATAAAAATGAAATCCTCTAGCTCCAAATAGAATTTTGAAAACAATATTAATCTTGCAAATAATCCATCTAATTCTTCTAAGAAACTATTTTATCTCAAAACTGGGATCTGGAAGGAACTATATTAAAATTTGATTTTATATATTATATTATATTATATATTATATTATATTATATATTATATTATATTATATTATATTATATTATATTATATTACATTACATTACATTACATTACATTACATTACATTACATTACATTACATTACATTATTACATTTATATTTCTGGAAATGTTAGTGGCACATAATAGATTGCTTTCTGTAAAGTTAAATTAGGATGATGTGATATGAGCTAAAACTGAATTTGCTTGGGATTTTATTTGTTTATTTGTTCATTTATGGGGGGTGTCTATGTGAAAGTTGGTGTGATTTCCATAGGCTACACAATTTGCCAAATTTTATCCATAATTTTTTAAAAAGAAAGTGTATTGTTTCTAACCCTTCTCGGCTTCTTGATTATTGTTCCGATGTTAATCTTGGTGTTAATCTATGCAAATCTGAGTGCTGATTGCTGGTGGGGAGGTATTTTGGTCTTTTCATTCCTTTTTGGCTTGTTGATTGTCTCTTTTGCACAGTATGTAGATGTTGCTTATGTCTATGTGTCTATTAATTGCCAATTCGTTAGTGTGCCAGGCTTCCAGGAATTCACTAGCATTTTTGGTCTAAGATGGTCAATAAGATAGATTCATAAAGGCAATTTCTCAGTTATGGAAAAAAAGATTATCAGGAACAAATGTTCCATTGGACCCCATATGCTAATTTTATTTAGATAGAGTGAATCTAATCGGCTAGTTCATCCTCATATCCCTCTATCCAAAGCATGAAGACCCTCACTAACCACTGTTAACCACAATCCTCATGACATCACCTGAATTTTGCCTCTAGCCAACTGCAGGGAGAGCTGAAGTTGCCTTTAGCTGCTCTGCTGTTTCAATGATGTTATAATGGCCCGCTTCTTCCAATACAAACCTTGCTGTATGAAGAATTGACAGTGCCTCTGAGATAGTGTTGATGACAGCATGGTCAGAGGCTCGGATCATCCTATCTCTAGTTTAGTGTAAGGTGACTCTGGGCCTCCTGATTACTAATTGTATGGATTTTAGGCAGCTGTTTGTAAATTGTCAAGAATTCATATGGAGTCTGCAGTACAAAAATACTATTAAATCAGCCACTCTGTACCAGCTTCTATCCATCTTTCCTCTGACATGGTTCTGGGCCACTTATAGAAGATTTTGGCACACACTATTTATTTGTTTGCTTTTCATATTTAAGAACTGCCCATTTCCCTCCCAGAGGGACTAAAGGAGCTGTACAAATGAAATATTAAAAACACAAACACCAGAGGTGGGTTCCTCCCGGTTCGGACCGGTTCACCCAAACCGGTAGCGACCTGCTGGTGATGTCATGGTGATGTCACGGAGCCGGTTCAGTTGGTGCCAGTCCGTGGACGCCGCCATCTTTTTTTTTGGAATTTTTTTTTTGAAAAAAATTTTTTTGGAATTTTTTTTAAAAATTTTCTTCTACCCATGCGCAGAAGCCGAGTTTCCGGCACTGCGCATGCGTCACCATCTTGTTTTCAGGGTTTTTTTTTTTAAAGAATTTTTTAAAAAAAATTGGCACTGCGCATGTGGCGCGGGAGGAAGCAAACCGGCCACACGGCGTGGGAGGAAGCGAACCGGCAGCGAGGTAAGTTAGAACCCACCCCTGATAAACACCCTATATAAAATTTAAAAGAGGCAAGCAATGTTAAAAATTAACTAGGAAGAGGGGTTTGAGGGCTCTAGCCAGCCCCACGACTATGTGCTTTTCTGTGTACCCCAAGGAAAACCACAGGGCCATGTTTCCCAGCTTTTCTGGAAGGCTGTCCTGTGGATGCCTTTAAATTGATGATATTAACACAATTAACCAAGAAAGAGCCTGAAAGAAGATGTGCAAATATTTTTTAAATGTTCAGGTTCAAAAGTTATTCTAAAAATTATTCTCAAATAACTTTTGCTTGTTCCTAAATTCCTTTGATTCCTTTACTTTACTTTATTATCCAATTTTAATATAGTTCCTTCCAAATCTCATTACTTATGTCATGTTATCTGTCGTGTTACCTTTTTGAACTCTAAATCCTAGAGTCAGACATGCAAGTTGACACGTAAATAAATAAAACTGAAGATCTCTTACCTCAAAGAGGGCTTTCCCTGCATATAGAGGAAAATCTCCATGATGGAAATAAAGTAAACCTTAACTAAGCTAAACTACTCCTAACTAATTAAACAAATATATTACATATGATAAATACAGATATATATATAAAGATATAAATAGTTTGTAAATAGGTATAATATGAAGTAAATAGATGAATAAATAAACAAATAAATATTGTAAAATAAAACAAACCTAAACTATGTAAATAAAGTTAAATAAAAACAAAAGAAATTAACCAACCAATCCTTAATAACTAAGCAAGCACCCACACAGACCTAAAAGCTCTGGTGAATAGTTTTCACTCAGCCCACCCAAAAGTTTTATTTACTTCTCCTTTGTGAGCTCATGCACCTGTCAGCAGTATTATGAGGCGTGACCTCACGAAGGAAAAGCAAAGCAAACTGATTAGCTGAATGAATGCTACTCAGAGTGCTATCTATTTTTCAATATTGGTAGAAAAGTAAATACAAAATCCTGCTGATGCGTTTGGTGGAATCAGAGGATGAAGTAACAAGAAAAATGCAACAGAAAAATTAGTGTCCCTGAAGAAAGCAGGGAGATGTCTGGAGAAATATGCACCATTGAGAGTGAAAAAGTGGTGCAGTGGTGACTGAGCAGAACTGGAGAGATTTCTGGGTTTGCAGAGTAAATTATGCTGAAGGTGTGCTGTGGGGAACTGCAGCTATGGATCTACATTTGATGGGTCCCAGGACACATGCCTTCTTTGTTGTGGTGACTGCCTTATGGAATAATCTTTCCAAAATTAAGTTGGCTCCATCCCTTTTGATCTTCCAAAAAAACCCTTATTAAACCTTGGTTAGGTGACCAGGGCCGAGTCTGGTGGAAGGTGCACCTGAAGGAGCTGTGCGGGAGAGTTTGGGCAATATAGAGTTTTCCCAGAAACAGACCTGGATCAAGAGACTGCGCAGACCAGAGCTGGATGAGAGAGAAGGAAAAAGTTTAATAGTAGCTTGAATTCCCACAATACTCTCTCAGGGTATATCTAGTAAGTTAGGTTATAGGCAAGATTCTGTCGATTAGGTTTAAGGAAATAAATAAAGGGTTGAACTCAGTTGGATTTCACTGTGCCATTTCTGGTCTTGATCCTGACACTGGGTTCCCTTGGAGTCAGAGACCTATCTCATTGGCTCCATTGTTGAGGGGGACATTTTTATTCCCTTCAACTATGGGATTTCTAGTTTTTTTTAAAAGGATATTCATTATTGTGGTGTTTTACATTTGTATTTGCTATTTTGCCCTCCCTAGTTTTTGAGGGTAAAAGTGAGGGATGGGGGGGGGGAGGGTCACTTTCAGACTTGCATGATTCTGTTAATATACCCTCTAAAGGTAGAACTAGCATTGCTGGTTGTGTTTCTTGCCTAGACTACCTTGCAAGTCTAATATCAATCTTGGAAGTCAATTTGACGTCAGTTTTTGGTGCAAGGATATTATATATATTCTTATTGGAAAGTCTATTTGATTTCCATCTTGCACAAATGGTTAACCAAGTTGAAGAAGTTTGTTTTGATGTACAGAATAATTTTGTATCTTACAAGTAAATCTGAGGTATAAATTCAGTTCTCACTGGAAACTATCCTTGGACTATACTGTAACTGGATACATGGATTTGTGCCTCATCCAAAATTTGGGTTTTCCAAGCATATAATCTATATTTTAACTTCATGGGATATCCCAATTTGGGAAAATTCTGAATAATGGTCGCATTTATTGTAGCTTATAATACCAGCCAGTGATTTATTTCTACAGTGTTGAACCTGGTTGTTAATACGTATTCATGACTTAAAGCTGAATAGTGATCCTTATTTTTATAAAAGCGATATAATATATTTTATAATTAATAAGTACTTAATGATATATTGGAAAACCTGAATCCCCAGGACATTCTAGATCCCTTGTTTATCTTTTACATTTTTGCATGTCTTTTTATCTCCCTTTGCTTATATCCTGCTTTTTTACAGTCTCAAGAATTCTGCCTGATATTAAATTTATATTAATTTACTAATATGCTTATTATATTTATATTAGTTTGCTATGTTGAGCCCAGTCCCAGGAAAACTGAAAGCCATCCTGGGATTGGGATCCTGTAAGTTACAGAGGAGAACAATATTATTTTGCTGATGTACCAAAATTGTATTTCAAGGCTTCATTTGTCATCGTTTGTCGCAAAGTCAGCCAGATATTCAGACTACATTTGGACCTGGCATAGGCAGATGTGGATGTTTAATGGTGTTTCAGATATCATTGCATGATGTAAGCTGTTCCGAGTAAGCTGCCTTTTGCAATTGACTGATGGTGAATTTGTCAATGCCATTTAGAATTAGAATTCTTTATTGGCCAAGCGTGATTGGAGACACAGACCAGGAATTTGTCTCCTGTGCATAAGCTCTCAGCGTGTATACAAGCAACAAGTGATAAATCATTATCATTATCATAAAATACAATCATCATAAATCATAAGATACAATACTCAGTGATAGTCATAGGATGCTAATTAAGCAATCGACATATTGTAAATCATAATAGGATACTAAATAAAATATATATATAACTAAATATATCAACATAAATCATGAGATACAAACAACAAAATAATAGTGATAAGAAGCTAAGAAAATAGGTAACAGGATATATGAGAAGGATAATAAGAAATACAGCCCTATTAGATGGTTTGACATCTCAGGGCATAGACAGTGTTGTGGGAAGTTGTTTAGCAGAGTGATAGCATGGGGAAAAAACTGTCTTTGTGCCTGGTTGTTTTGGCATGCAATGCCCTATAGCATCGTCTTGAGAGAAGAAGTTGAAACAGTTTATGTCCAGGATGTGAGGGGTCTGTAGATATTTTCACAGCCCTCTTTCTGGCTCATGAAGTATACAAGTCCTCAATGGAAGGCAGGCTGGTTGCAATCATTTTCTCTGCAGTTCTAACTATCCATTGAAGTCTGTGCCTGTCTTATTTGGTTGCTGTGCCAAACCAGACAGTTATAGAGGTGCAAATGACAGGCTCAATAATTCCTTTGTAGAACTGTATCAGAAGCTCCTTGGGCAGTATTGTTATTGTTATATTGAATGGGAAGGATAATGGTAGAAAATAATACTTCTCTGTTCGTATGATATTATTGGTCCCATCAAATCTGCTGCCCTTTCCAATTGATTCCATAGGCAGAATTGGCATATTCTCATACATTCTGTATTGGGATGTTATCTCTCTCCTCTTTCCATCACTAGAAGTCTCCAACGAAACATTTTTTTTAAAAGAAAGAGCGAAGCTCTTCTTGCCTGTCATCTTTTTAGAAGACCGCTGGAAACATGACTCCTTCTGGTGAAGCAGAATCTGATTCTCATATAGGGCTCTTGGGACACTCAAACCATAGAGTTGGAAATCATTTTTTTTCCTTTTCATTGCTGCACAGTTCAATGTCATACTACACTTTCGTGAATCAACAGAGTGTAGTTAAAAAAGGAGAAATTGGTATGTCATTATTTCATTGCAGCAATTTGCTTTCCACTAACCTGATGACCCTCTGGCTTGTTCACAATTTCCAGCCCCATTTATTGTTTACTGTTTATCCTTCTGGGTTCAGTTCCAAGTGGGGAAAAAGACACTGGATTCCTGGAAGTTGCTTGGAAAGAAGGTTTAATGGTGGACAGGAGCACATGGCAGGGGCTCCTGAACAGAAAAGGTGGATCACATGCTTCCAGATGTTGGGTGAAGAGAAAAGGGAAAGAAAAGATGCTGAGTCTCTTGGTTTTATGACCTCTGTTGGGCCCCACCTCTTAGTTTCCTGTTCCTGTACAGAAATGTATCCCATTGGCTGTCAGACTCCCATCCATTGGCTGTCAGACTCCCATGGGGCAACTCTGTAGGCTGTCCTGAATACCAAGCTAGTTTGAGTGCTGGCTGATGCAATCTTCCCAGGTGCCATGAGGCAGAGGGCTAATCCTATCTTTCTTATGTAGAATAGACTGCCCATTGACAAAGGTGGGGGGGGATGAGTGAGCTGGGCCATTCCTTGATGGCCCATTGACAAAGGTGGGGGCTACTAAGAGTGAGTCTGTTTCCTTTCTAAAAGCATGTTTCTCAATTTCTGTAGGGATATTCTATATAATTCTGCCTTTTTAATTTTTCCTAGGATATTTCATTTTTCCAGAAGAGGGGTGGGTGCTAACTTCCTACAATATCTTACTTCTCTTCCATGAGTTTAAGGTAGCAGCTTCCTTCCTCCCTGTCTGTTTCAAGTCTGTGCACGTGGGAACTGGATGCCTGTTCACTTTATGCATGGGCCTGTTGTCTAAGCTCAAGAGATACTAAACAAATCTTTGGGAAAATGCATGCTGAAAGTCTATGGAGATTCTCAGTCATCCAAAGGTTGATGACTGGTTGTCCCAAAGGTGCTTTTTTCAAGAGGCAACTGGACTTTCTGGTTTTTCTTTGAAGACGTTTCGCTTCTCATCCAAGAAGCTTCTTCAGCTTTGACTGGATGGTGGGGGAATGGAAGGATTTATATTCCTTGCAGACAGCTGGTCATTTGCATCCCTTTAGCAGGTTGTTAAGGTGGAGGTTTATCTGTGTCATCAGGGTCACCTGAGTGGTGCAAATGGATGTGGCACCTTCTTGGAACTGTTGAAAGGATTGGAGATAGATGATGTCGTATCCCTCCCCCTCTGTTGAGAGAGGGCTGTTCAATTTTGAGGCCATTTATTTTGAGCCCTCATGCATGCTGAAAGGGTTGCCTAAATGACAATGGACACAATGGCCCCTTCTAATCATTAATATAGCAAATTGCAGTTATTAAAATGTTAGAGGTTCTGAGTAATACTTCTGCTTAAATTACTTTGACATCATTTTCAACCTGCCCACTTGCATATTATGATTCTTTAAATTATAGCTTTTCCTAGTACATCCTCAGCTCTGGCATATACATCCAATCAGAAATATAACATTTTTATGACAATCCTTTTGCTTTCCCGCCGACGCTGTTTTCAATTATTTCTTCATCTATCATCTAATGGGACTTACTATTTTGATCTTTTGTCAGTGATAATTCAACAGTGAGTCACCAGCTTGATCAAATCATTGGAAATGATAAAAGAGTTTCCAAGGCAGACTGTTTGCCTCTAAAAACTGTGATTGTGTCCTACCCATTCTTCTCTGCTCTACTTGGTTGATATCACAGAGCTTGCAAATGGATTCCAGATAACAATTGTCCTCCATTTCAAGAAGCTATGTAGGAACTACTTCCGTGAAGCCCCAGTATACACCTGCAGTGCATGTTTAAGAGACTGAGAAATCTGCTGCTTTCACTTGGATACTTAAATGTTCAAAATAGGTCTAAAGAAGTTCCTTTCAAGCAAGGTGATTTCTTGAAGAGAGACACTCAACACAGTAAAAACCTATCATCGAACTAATTCCATGTAGGGGATGATTCCTGCCCTCTAATACTCTCATTCTCTAAAATGTTTTCTCATTCAAACAAGTCTAGATCAATGAATGAATGAGAATCCAGCTGAGACTTTTGGTAAGTTTTGCGCAGGCTGAATACTTTAATATCGATTTTATTACTTTCTTTAATTCCTTTGAAGATCAAAAAGAGCTGAGATGTCAAAGAATTACCTGTTCATTCTACTTGGAAAGCAACTTATAGATTTATTCAGCATCTACAAAACTCATCTGAAGCCTTGACCAGATGGTTACATTTATTCATTCATTGTCATCAACACACTCTCTTAGGAAAGCACTTAAAGATAAGCTGGAAGAGTCTATAAATTGTAAGATGTTTAGCTAAGAAAGAGAGGAGACAATTGGTGATGTATAATTTAAGAGAACAAGGAAGTATTTATTTATATTACCATTTTTTACCTTTCCAGCAACAGGAATCTCAAATTAGGTTTACCTTTCAAAACAAATGAAAAACTTTTGCTTGTTGTGGCACATTTTTAGCTGCTTATGTTTTACAGCCATTGATAGTAATGCAGCTCATGAATGAAAGCGAATATATGTGTCCCAGGATAATGCATCGGATCCTGCAGTAATGCATCTCATGAAAGTTAACTTTATGTGATGAGTACAGCATCTTAATGAGCACAGCATTGGTGAGCACCTAGCTGACCTTGGCTGAACTGGAAAAATTTAATCAGGGTTACATTTATTATTTACCACGGGTCCACCAGGAAATATAAATTTAATTTTTTCAATTTGTAAAGCTGTTGTGTTATGGGACATGTGATACCCAGCACAGAATTTTTCTTCTCAAACTGCCACTACCTCATAACACAAAATGTTCTCCATCTTGTAGCACAGGGGTGTCAAACTGGTGGCCTGCGGGCTGGACGCATCACATGCAGTCCATGCCCACCTCAGCTCCACGAAGGGGAAAAATCAGAGGTGGGTTCCTCCCGGTTCGGACCGGTTCGCCCAAACCAGTAGTAACTTGGTGGCCTGGGTCGCTAGAACTGGCAGCGACCCAGGCCCGCCATGCCCCTGAACCTGTTCTTTCGGTGACTCCATAGGTGGCGCCATTGCTTCTGTGCATGCGCAGAAGCTTGCGACCAACGTTCCCTCTAACAAGGGAAATCGCTGCGCGGCAGTTTGAAACTGCTGCGCGGCGATTCCCTGTCACGTGCGCGGCTGCGCACCAACGTTCCCTCTGACATGGGAAATCGCTGCGCGGCAGTTCAAAACTGCTGCGCGGCGATTCCCTGTGACGTGCGCGGCCGCGCGGCCGCGCACCTTAGAGGGAACAGTGCTGCGCACGCGCCCACTCAGCGCGGCCATGCGGCGTGGAGGAAGCAAACCGGCAGCAAGGTAAGTTAGAACCCACCCCTGGGAAAAATGTCATGATATGATGGCAATGTGATGCCATGAGTTTGACACCCGTGTTCTAGCCTTTTCTCTGTAGTTAAAAAAAAGTTGTTTTAATAGCAATCTTCTCCAGTCTGTATCTTCCAGATAGATGGAATTTGCTAGCTGATAAAATTACATGGCCCTTATTATCCACAGTCTTATGATCAGTGCTGATTCGGCTGGAACGGAACTCTCAAGAATAATGGGTATAAAAGTTAGTCCATCTCATCTGGAAGGTGCCTAGTTTGGGAAGATTTCTGATGGCTCTACCAAAGCCTCTTTTAGCTAGTGTTGTGTTAATGTATATGTACATAACATACATATACATAACATACATACCTGTATATGTAGAGCCTTCAAATCAGCGTTGACTCCTGGTAACTGCCTGGACAAGTCCCTGCAGTTTTCTTGGTAACGTTTTCAGAAGTGGTTTGTCTGCTTCCTAGGGCTGAGAGTGACTGGCCCAAGTATCACCTAGCTGACTTCATGCCTAAGGCAGAACTAAAATACAGAATCGCCCAGTTTCTAGCCTGGTGCCTTAACAGCTAGGCCAAACTGGTTCTCAATGGTCTGTAAGTAATGTTTAAATTGAGTTCCTAAACACAAGAAGTTTTAAATTATGTAAAAAAAATCCTAAATCATTAGAAGGGGAACATAGTTATATATACTGTAGGAAATGACCAGGCTAAACCTGAAGGAGGGGTCAAATGCATCATCAGTCACAAGTCTCTTTGTGCCCACAAGAGATCTAAGTCCACCCCATCTTGAATTCCATTGACCCTTATCTACCCCCAATTTGTTTGGACCATTAGTAACTCAGATTCTTGTAGAGCAGGGGTCTCCAACCCCCAGTATGTGGACCGGTACTGCTCTGAGGCATACCAGAAACTGGTCCACGCAAACAAGCAAAGCCCCATCTGCGGGATGCAGGCAGCACATGAAACCACGCCCCCACTGGTCTGCGGAAAAACCTCTCTCCACAGAACCTGTCCCTGGTGCCCAAAAGGTTGGGGATCACTGTTGTAGAGAGCTTAAGCTTGCAATAAACCTTTATACCATTTGAACAGCCTGGATCTTCTGATTTCCCTGGTACTTGACATATACATTGCATCTATCTACGTATCTCCATCAACCCTAAGAGGTAATTCCCACACATCAGAGAAATAATTTATAGAGTCTTATGCAGGGGTAAAATCCAGCAGGTTCTGACAGGTTCTGGAGAACCGGTAGCGGAAATTTTGAGTAGTTCGGAGAACCAGTAGTGGAAATTTTGAGTAGTTCGGAGAACCGGCAAATACCACCTCTGGCTGGCCCCAGAGGTGGGAATGGAGATTTTGAAATATCCTTCCCCCAGGAGTGGGGAGGGAATGGGGATTTTGTAGTATCCTTCCCCTGGAGTGGGGTGGGAATGGAGATTTTGCAGTATCCTTCCCCTGCCACACCCACCAAGCCACACCCACCAAGCCACACCACGCCCACCAAGCCACGCCCACAGAACCGGTAGTAAAAAAATTTGGATTTCACCACTGGTCTTATGCATGTTACAGATTCCTTTGTCCTCAACAAGAATAATCATCAAGGTTGGGAGGATGGTTTTTTTTTAAAATGGGAAAGGCTTAGTCATTTTCAGTTTAGTCATTTGGGACTTTTTGGCTTAGTATTCACCAACCCATAAGAAAACTTTTCCCAGGAATAAGTATACTCATTGTTCTCAAATGCAATATATTTTATATTAAGATGACATGATTTAATGCTATACTGGTTTAATGAGCAAAATTCACTAACATCTCTTGACTGAAGAAAGCAGCCTCGTTGTTTTAACAATGGCACATTTTAGCAGCAGGAAAGTTGTACAAAGAGATCGTTTATGCTCTAGATGCTTCTTGTGCCCACATAAGCCGCCTACTCTCCAAATATCCCAATAAAGGAATTTCACTTGTGACTGGAACAAGCATTGTTTCTCTAAAATCTGGTACCCACATTGGCTTTACATAGTAGACATCTGGGAGTTCCTGATCTCCACATGTGATGCGGGGAAAAGAGCAGGGACCAGAAGGAATTGCTTGACAAAGGACAGGTACGATTTATTTAAAAAAAAGAAAGATATTGTGGCATACTGTAGAGATGATGCTGTAAGACTAGATATTGATTACAGGTGTTTGCTGTGCAGCATGAAGTTTAAACTGCAGTAACTACACTGAAAGCCATGGTTATACCTATGGCAAGTTAGAAGTGTTGAATATATAATTTATGCTGGTCCTCTTACCTGCAAGATATTCAGACAAGTTGGAATACTTTTTAATTGTGGACTACGAAACTCAGGATGACTAATTTAGTTTTTGGCTTTACCAAAATAGAAGCCATCTGAATGAGCCCGTGAAGTATAAATTATTGCAGCATGTGAGCCTGGTCTATTCATAGGTCTGTGAAACCCTGGGCCAGTTGTGCAACTGTAAATATCACAGATTAGTTAGCAAGTATGATGTGTGCAGACTTTAAAGCCCAACTGCAGGATTGAAAATGTCAATTGGTGCAGCTCTTTGAGGAGAGTTTCATTTTTAAGGCAGACACTGCCATATGTTAACATTTGCCTCCACTGAAACAATAACCCCAACTTCTCTTTAGAGATAAATTGTTCCTACCATGAAAGTCTTCCAGTTGTGTTTCCCACCAGCTTCTGCTATATAAGTGTTGTCCCGTAGAACTTCTATAACTTCTTAGAGACAACTGTTTATTTTTTTTTAAAAAAAGGATCATAGACAGACTGGTTGAACAAGGTAAACCTGGTGCTCCTTTGCCCATAGAGTTGAACAAGTATAAATATTTTGTAGATATTAGATATCCTGAGTGAATTCAGTGAGTAGTAATACCTGACTGGGCATGTCTTGAGTGGGTCCAGGTCTTCTTGACCTTTGGAAGGGAGGCTACCAGGAATGATAAGCTAATTGTTAGAAAACATCTCAGAAGAAGGTAATGAAAAAATTTCTATAACTAAGAAAACTTTAGGGTTGGGTTATGTCCATGTACCGTGTTTCCCCGAAAATAAGACCCTGTCTTATATTTTTTTGAACCCTGAAATAAGCGCTTGGCCTTATTGCCATGCACTCAAAAGCCCGATTGGGCTTATTATCAGGGGATGTTTTATTTTGGGGGAAACAGGGTAGTTGCCAGATTCAATTGATTGATTTTGTGCATATCAAATCATTGTCAGTCCTTGGTGACCACATAGATTTTCTTCATGACAATCTCCCCCCCTCACCTGGTCTTTAAGAGAGACTTTCTCTTGCCTTAAATGCCTTGTAGTGCAATGTTGAGGGATTTCAACTTCTAAAATTGGTTAATGTGCTATAGGGGTAGGGTGTGGGTATGTTTACTATTTGTGAAATTATTGATGGGAACTTTGACCTCGGTAAGAAATTCACACACGCTGCTCAAACGACCATATTGACAAATCATTCTTGCATGCAAGCCTGCGGTGCCCTTCCTCCCCCAGTTGAGTAAAATGCTCTTGCATGCATCTTCTTCAAGAATGCACAGTCCACATGCTTCTGTGACTGTCCCATGGTATCCTTTGAAGAATGGCTCCTCTGTATTGAAAGTTCTGAGGGGCACTTCTGAAGGAAAAGCAGTGGCCTCTGCTCCTACTGAGTGCTTTTCTAGTGACTCACTTCTGCTTTGTATAGTGCTGGTCTGTCTTACAGCCTCAGTTGACACCAGGACTTCTCTCTAACTCAGTGGGCGCAGCAGGCAACGAGGGGCTTGTGCTTTAGCGAACGTGTTCTTCTTGACGACCTCTTTTGTAACA
The DNA here is from genome assembly GCA_003457575.1 of Thermophis baileyi. Classification (NCBI taxonomy): domain Eukaryota; kingdom Metazoa; phylum Chordata; class Lepidosauria; order Squamata; family Dipsadidae; genus Thermophis; species Thermophis baileyi. The sequence goes on from QLTV01001698.1 coordinate 11,961,838, forward strand.
TGGACTTCCTTTAGATTACAACTCATGGAATTCCATTCCGATTGGGAATTCGAAGAATTGTGCTCCGGATCCATTGAGAAAACTCAACTTAGGGTAGGTAGATGCCTCTCAGGTGAACACCGGGATCTGGTTGGATTCCACTGGAATTCCCAGGGCGGAGGCAAACATATTTTTAGGGCTAGGATAATGTGTAACCCTGGCCATTGTGCCTTAATAACCGTAATATCTCTAGGGCTGAGATCAAATATCCCAGCCCAAGAGATATTATGGTTACTGAGGCACATTGGCCAGGGTTACACATAACCCTCAGCTAAAAACTATGGTTTACATGCTAAGGTCTCTGGTTTCATGACATGTTAAAAGAACAAACCAACAAACTTATTACAACTGATATTTATTGGCTCATATTATAAAATGTGGATTCTCAAACTTTCTGTCCTTAAGTCACACTTGGGTGGGAGATGCTGGCAGAACTGAGTCACAAAGTTATCCCTATGATGGAAACATTTATTTCAATATGTAAAGAAATACCTCATGATTCTTCACAGGAATAACTTTTAATCAGCTTTCACACAGTTTCAGGAATTTAATCTGTATTTTTTTTCTCTTATCATCCTTCTGGAAGCAAGTTGGTTGCTTCCTCAGGAGGTTCTAGTGTAAGAGAAAAAGTTTTAAAATCATTTTTTGGGAACTACAAGGGAGCAACTGAACAGGAGACTATTTGTATGGTAACTCAGTTTAAAATCTCAGTGTTTAGTATCATGTGTTGTTCTGTGAAGTCTGTGGTACCTGATTTATAATCAGCATTTCTTGTTCTGAAAATTACCTTGAACAATTTGAGTAAAAATGTAATTATCAATACCTGGGAACTGATTTTTCTTTTGCTAAATTTTATTGTGATCTTGAAATGGTTCTGATTATGTAATCTGAACTCTAAAAGTCCATCTTTTAGGAGATTTAACCAAAACCTTCTTTTTTTAAAAAAAAATATTGGTTGCAATTGTATGATACATTGACACATGCATTTTTTAATTAAAAAATGAGTTGTGACTTTTACACTGCAAATTGCAAAAGCCTAAATTTTGTTGAACAATATCCTTTTGGTGTTTATATCCACTAAAATCCCCTCTAGTTCCTTTCTGAAAATAATATCCAGTTTTATTTTTGTGCCACCCTTTTGCTGAAAATGGATTGGCCAGTTGGTCAGTAGTGTCCAGTGTCATTTCAATAGTGAGATGGGTAGCATATTTTTAAAAAATAAATAAAATAAGTAAATACAGCCTTGCACTAAAGAAGGGTGAAATACAGCAGGTTCTAACTGGTTCTGGAGAACCAGTAGCGGAAATTTTGAGTAGTTCAGAGAACTGGTAGCGGAAATTTTGAGTAGTTCGGAGAACCGGCAAATACCACCTCTGGCTGGCCCGAGAGTGGGGTGGGGTGGGAATGGAGATTTTGCAATATCCTTCCCCCAGGAGTGGGGAGGGAATGGGGATTTTGCATTATCCTTCCCCTGGAGTGGGGTGGGAATGGAGATTTTGCAGTATCCTTCCCCTGGAGTGGGGAGGGAATGGGGATTTTGCAGTATCCTTCCTCTGCCACACCCACCAAGCCACGCCATGCCCACCAAGCCACGCCCACAGAACCGGTAGTAAAAAAAATTGGATTTCACCACTGGACTAAAGCTATTGGGAAGATCTGGTCCTTTTGTTCCCTTTATAGTGTTCAGAAGGGACAAATCAGTCTGTGTAATTGCAGAAAAGTAAATTTGTCCTGCAACTGGATCTGAAAACGAGTCAGAAGATTTTCACTCTGGAAACTCCTGAGATGATACCGTTTCCTCTAGGAACCTGATGGGGAACAGGAATCTTCTGGAGTCTTGTGACTTTCCATTATTGTGCTCAGAATATACAGTTCAGATGTATTTGGCTTCAAAATAGCAGAGAAACATTATCTGGAACTACTTTTTTTTACAAAGAAAGTGAACTGCTGGATAAATTCCTGGAGTTTTTGACTGTTTAGAAGTAGAGCACATATGCACATCGTAGTCTAGACTGGCCCTGCCAAGTGACTCATTCCATTTTGTCTAATGTGCTGCCAAAGAGAAAAGTAACAGCAGATTTAATGGGCAGGGTGTACTCAAAGATGCTTCTCTGGTCTTATCAATTATAGGTTTTTTTTTTAAAAAAAATATACTTTAGAGCACCCTGAGAACATACTCGTAAGATCACTTAGCCGACAGCTCAAATGGCTGTCAAATCGGGCCGAAGCCATCCGGCCGCTCTAAAGCACTAATAAGGCAATCCGAAGCAAAAACCAAGCCAATAAGGCAATCCGAAGACAGGAGCCGTGATCGGCTCCCAGAGATAGGCAGCGATGACAAGCTGCCTGAGGCAGCTGGAGCCGACGCTCAAGCCTCGCAATTAAATCCCCAGGACTTACAGTTCGTAGTCTTCAGACAACAATCAAATAACGAAACTCATCTAAAGCTAATCAGAGCTGCACAGGTGGAATAGCAACCAGTAACAGATCAATTGCCACAGGATGGTTGGCACAACTGTCCTCGCTGAGTGACTGAGTGAAAAAGCTGTCAAGCATAGCAACAAGGGCGGGACCTGAACAGTTTTGACAGACTCAGTCCAATCAGAGAGCAGATGGAATTAACCCATTCCTGGATGCTATATCCACCATGAGGGAGAACATGCTCGTTCTTTGTTTTCATTCCATCTTACATTCCATCTTACCTTCCACCTTTGAGGGAGATGGGAGGTTTAAAAATGTGAAATATAAATAGATGATAGATAGATAGATAGATAGATAGATAGATAGATAGATAGATAGATAGATAGATAGATAGACAGATAGATGAGAGAGACGCACGTCCTAACTGACACTTGTAGCTCCATTGCGTTCATCAGCGTTGTGTCCAGGGAAGCCCATTGTAAAAGAAAACTTCTCGTGAGTTCAATCAAACTTCTCGAACTCACGAGAAGTTTTCTTTTACAATGGGCTTCCCTGGACACAACACCGAGGAACGCGACGGAGCTACAAGTCCCAGGTAGAATGTGCATCTCACGGCCAAACACATCCCACCTGCCAGAAATGAGTCTGTGTGAGACTCGTCACGCCACCGCCGCTGCCTCGTGGAACAGGACTCTTCAAGGCTTCTTGTGCCATTGCATGCACGAATGGCAGCACTACCGTGAGATTCGACATACCGGTACAGCCGCGCAGGATGCCAGCTCAGCTGGTATGATGAAGCTCGCGGCAGTCCTGCAGTTCGTGCATGCAACGGCACAAGAAGCCTTGCAGAGTCCTGCTCCACAAGGCGGTGGTGGCGGGCCAGCCGCTCAGCCGGCGCCAAGAACAGGGAGGGGAGGCGGCGGCGATGGGACATCCAGTCCCACGCTCACCACCTACTGCACCCCTAAAATAATAAGCCCCCCCCCCCCGATAATAAGGCCAAGGCCATATTTCAGGGGTCAAAAGAAAATAAGACCCTGTCTTATTTTTGGGGAAATACGGTAGATAGATAGATAGATAAAGATAGATGATAGATGGTTCAAAAAGAAGTTTTATTAAGTGTACAGAGTTCCCCTATGGCTCCTTTTGCATTATTCATGTTCCTATCAAACCAAAGGCAGGAAGGATAATTTCGTTTAGGACTCACCGAGGGTAAGTTTGTGCAGCAGGCAGGA
>QLTV01001698.1:11969386-11994980 GCA_003457575.1 Thermophis baileyi
AGAGATAGATAGATAGATAGATAGATAGATAGATAGATAGATAGATAGATAGATAGATAGATAGATAGATAGATAGATAGATAGATAGATAGATAGATAGATAGATGATAGATGATTGATTGATTGATTGATGATAGATGATAGATTATTGATAGATAGATAAGATAGATGATAGATAGATAGATAGATAGATAGATAGATAGATAGATAGATAGATAGATAGATAGATAGATAGATAGATAGATAGATAGATAATGGATGGATAGATAAATAGAGACAGAGATAGACAACCGACATGGACACAGACAGACAAATTCAGGACCTTATGGTGGCCTACATAGTATTCTTGCCTCCCATTTTCCTCCCAAGAAGCCTGTATAGTAGGTTGGATTGTGAGGCAGCAGCTGTTCTGAAGTCACCCAATGAGATTCTGTGCCTGTGGGTGGAGAAGAACTGGGGTCTACCTACTCTAACACAATAACCCCTTATGACTATGCCAAAGTCAATATAAATTGGCAAACATTTATAGCATTAATATAATTCATTTATTCATTTATTGAATAAACTCTTCTACACATAGCAGTATCTGTTGGGTGATGTAATATAGGCAGGCCACGCAGCAAAATTTTATGTTTCGTTCAATTTGCTTATTATACAGTATCTGCATCTATTGTAGGTTCCTTTGGAATCTGGATTTCTTAAGTTCACTTTTGTGCCCTCCCTCGGAAGACTGCCAACTCAATGCTACCTTGATGACTGCACAACATTCTGTGTGAGTATTGGGAAAGGATCTGAATATAAGAGTGTTAAAAAAATCTATTTTGCTAATTTATATGTTAATCTTTGTCTCAGTTATGTTGGAGTGGGGAGTGGAGCAGGGGTGGGTTCTAACTTACCTCGCTGCCGGTTCGCTTCCTCCCGCGCCACGCAGTGCCGAAAAATTTAAAAAAATCCCCCCCCCCAAAAGCCAAAAACAAGATGGCATCGCATGCGCAGAAGAAAAAAATAAAAAAATAATTCCCAAAAACATGTTTTTTTCAAAAAAAGATGGCGGCATCCACGGACCGGCACCGACTGAACCGGCTCCGTGATGTCACCGTGACGTCACCAGCGGGTTGCTACCGGTTTGGGTGAACTGGTCCGAACCGGGAGGAACCCACCTCTGGAGTGGAGAGAATTGTCTCAAAATATGTCTAGCCTGGAAATAAAAGGTTGGGTACAATAGGCAGAAAAGTAGTTATAGCCTAAAATAAATGGTGTGTTTTTTCCAGTGCCTGAAGTAAATCTAAGCATGTACAAATCCAGCTCAATATCTGAGATTAAAATGTGTACTTGTTCACCAGAAGAGAATACCTGTAAGGTTGATTCTAGGAACCTCAAATATGCAAAGTAGCAACGAGAATCTAAAAGATGAGCCAAGCTATTTAACTTTAAAGACAGAGTTACCAGTTACTTTCCTCTTTTCTTTGAACATTAAGAAGGGAATCTTGGAGATTCTCAATCATCCAGGTCATGGTTGTCCCATAGATATTTTTCTAAAAGGCAACTGGACTTTCTTGGATTTTTCCTTGAAATCATTTCGCTTCTCATCCAAGAAGCTTCTTCAGTTCTGACATTCTTCAGATCTGAACAGCCTCTTGGATTTTCAAGGAAAAAAACCAAGAAAGTCCAGTTGCCTTTTGGAAAAAATACCTTTGGGACAGATTAAGAAGGGAACCAGTTTAGGTTGGGACTAGTATATAGGAAGGGATATCAGACCTCATTGACCAATCCCATTAGCCTCTGCTTTGGTCCCTTTCTTCAGCTTCTGTTTTCAAACAATGATCCATTAGACCAGGGGTGTCAAACTCGCGTCGTCACAGCGTCGTCACGTGACATACTGGGATTTTTTTTCCCCTTCGCTAACCCGGGCGTGGGCGTGGCTAGCGCGTGATGCATCTGGCCCACGGGCCGCGAGTTTGACAGCCCTGCATTAGACCATTTTAATGATTAATATATTTGGTGGGCGAAGAAGTCCAGTCCAGTGCGATCAAAATACCTATGCTAGAATCCCAATCTATGCTGAATCCTTTATATTGTGAAATAAAACAGGCAAGGAAGACAACATAGCTGCTAGCTAAGATACAGGATGGCCCAGTAGAAGGCCTGGGAACTGAGTTGTGGAGAGAGCAGGCAGATTCAAGGGCTGTTGCAGAGGTGGGTTCCTCCCGGTTCGCACCGGTTCTATAGAACCAGTAGCAAACCTCTGGTGATGTCATGGAGCCGGTACTTGTCTTTAACAAGTGCAACATGCAGAAGAATTAAATATATCTTTCATCCTAGGTCTGTCTTGCAAGGGTTCCAAGAAGGTACATGTGGTTGAAGTATAACCTAAACTGTCTTGAGCCACAAGCAAAACTTCGCAGTTACAAATTCTTTGTTTTGTCCTGCTAGGAAATGTTTTGGTTTGAAACTTTGTTTTCTTTCATACTTATGGGATTTTATTCCAAATTTATCCCTCTGATAATCATGGGAATCCCAGCCGTTCCCCTTGGCCTTTGTTTTTGAAATGCTCCATGTTCTCTTCTGCCTGGCTGCAGCTGTTCCAGATTTCTGCACTGTCCTGGATATTGAATGAATTTTTTTCTTCCAGTTTTGTCTTTAGTGTCATTCGAAAGGGACCAGAAGCTGATTGTATCTTAAGACCCTGTCCTCTCTGACAGACAATGCGCTTGTGAAACAGGGTAGAGGTGGTAAAAATCAAATGCATATTCATTCAATAACTAATTCCCTCAGTTCTCCACACATACTGTATTTTATTTCTCAGATATTTATTTGTCCTAGTCATGTTTTCTGTAGGAATTTTAATTCATTATGCAAGGAGAGAAGCATAGCAGCACATAATACTGAGTCATCTCTCTCTCCCCCTCTCCTCCCCCTTCCTTCCTTCCTTCCTTCCTTCCTTCCTTCCTTCCTTCCTTCCTTCCTTCCTTTCCTCCTTTCTCCTTTCCCTTCCTTCCTTCCTTCCTTCCTTCCTTCCTTCCTTCCTTCCTTCCTTCCTTCCTTCAGAATGAAGTAATTGCTGAAACAAAGGAAGTGGAGAAGTCATCTGCCATAGGAAGTGGAAACAAGGGAACTGGTGAAGCTGCCAGCTACCTCAACGATAAGCACAGAGTTTTCAAATTCCAAGAAGACAAGGCAAAGGGAGGGAGAATGGATGGGAAGGATCTTTTCAAAGCTGAGTTCGTTCTCGTCACCGACTCAGATGAAGATACACAGGCTATTTTAGGCAACGGCTACGGACATGAAAGTTCTGAGGGTTTAGCTGCGTTCCATGTGTCCAGTGGTGATGAGTGCAAAGGACAGGATGATGTGCCACAGATGCCACAACACACTGACCTTCCCTGCAGTTCAGCCAGTTCACAGAAACCCTCTCAGGTAATGCCCAGGGTCATGGTTGAGATAGGAAGTTATGCAAATTGAATACATAATATTTTTTCATTTCCATACTTCAGGAAAGGAAACAGTCTGATCTATGAGTAGTTCACACACACAAACATGGGGCGGGGGAGAAGTTGAGGGGGAGGGGGAGAAAGGGAGAGAAGGAGAGGTGGGCATGATACCAATAAAGGAGAATATTTGTAGGTCAGGGTTGAAATAAGGGGTCCTTGATGCTCTCTGAGCTTGTTTTCTTGCAGATGTTTCACTACCCAAACTAGGTAACATCATCAGTGCTAGTTAGAAGTAGAATTTGGTCTCAATTTATATTCTAGTGACCCATCCTATCAATGTTGGAGGGAATGGTCTTGGAGGTTCTTTGGTTGGGCTGTTTACTGTTAGCTTGTTTGGCAGTTCCTTGATTGGGGTATTGTTTACTTTTTGGTTGTTGGTCTGATAGCGACTGTTACCCATAGACCACATGATGGCTGAAGGAATGTTGTATCTGAATCAATCCTGGGCCACAACCAATATCAAGATGATCAAATTATTACAAATAGAGCTCATGAAGTCCTAGAGGACTCTTTTCTGAGAAATGGCAATGCGTGTGGATTATCCCATGTAAATTATTTTTCCAAAGTGGGTATTTATGGGCAGTAATTGATATTTAAAAACATTTTGATAGTTCTGATAGGAAACTCTTAGGAAACCCCTGTGGAACATCTGATTTCACTGAAAGAAGTTTTTTTAAAAAAAAAATAGCCAGGAAAGAGTAAGGAACATGCCCATTTGCTGATCAACTTCCTTGGCATGTATGCACGAGAAGCTGCGTGTACCATTGATTTCAGCTATTTGGCCAAATTGAAGGACCATCGACAGAAGGTCTAGAAGGGCCTTTTCGGTTCTCTTTTTAGAATTGTTTTCATTGTAGATGCTTTCATATTTTTGCAAAGTTATGATATGATTGGGCAACAGCTGTGGGAAACAGATAATTTCTTTTATGCTAATAAAAATGGACGTGAATAGTTTAAAATGAAATACCAGACCTTTAGCATCTCACTCTGCTATTTAATTCTGGAAATTAAGACAGCCACGCTCCCAGGTAGAGAACTCAATAGACGTTACAGATTTTATTCTAATCTTTCTTCTTTTTCTTTTCTTCCTCCAGTTAACTTCTCCTCTGTCTGCTTCTGATCATCTTTCCCATAAATCACCAGCTGCTCCTTTACTTTCTCCAACTAATCTGAAAGTAGAACACGGACTGGCCGTTCCAGGCCATCAGGCTTCTTCTCAGCAAGAATCTCATAGCCAGTGGCGGTCTGTCAATGGATCCTACATCCACCAGACATCCACGTATTTCCAGTCTACTACTTCTTCCAGTTTACCTTCCTCCACACCGAAAATACTTCCTTCCTCATTTGAGAGCCTTGTAGATCATGATCAGTTACCCCACAATGTTCAAAGTCACAAACCCGAAAAGGAACCCACCTCTTTGTCACTGCCATTAAGCAAGGATCCCTGTCCTCCTTCACGGGTTGTCACTTCAGCAGATGCTCTTCAGGGCTCGTCCCCTCAGGCCTATTCTCCTCTTCCTCCCAAGAAACTGGTCCTCTGGCCCCAGGTTCCCATTCATATTACAACACACGTCTTATCAGCAAGTCCCATCCAACTGCCACCTTCTCTACACGGATCCTCCTCAAATATATATAATGTAAACAGCCACTGTAGCCAAATGTCCTTCAGTGGGAACCCGCCAGTGTCTAGAGTTAAATCTCCTCTTCCAACTAGACTTTCTCTTTTGACTGCTATTCTGAAGTCGGGGTCTTCTCCCAAAAGGCCATTTTCTCCCGCGTCCTGTCCTGCCACTTTTTCTCCCAATTCCTTCGATTCTTCAACTCTGGCAACTGAGCAGAAATTTAAAACTACCCCTCCCACTCCCAAGAAAGCTGCTTCACAGTTTTCTATCTTCAGGTCCAATTCCCCATACCAAGATGAAGGTCATTTTTCAGGGCTTTCTAATGCGCCAAGGAACAGGATGGTCTCCTCAAGGTCCAGTCCTACCCTTCAAACCTGGTCTCTGTCCCCTAAAAGGACGCTTGATACTGGGGCATGTTCCCCTGACAAATTGCGTCCTTTGTCCCCCACAATTTCCTCCTACAGGAAAACAGTTGTCTCTCCTCTGTTAAAACCCAAGCTGACCAGTTTCCCCTTACCTCCCCATCTTTTGAGGCAAAGGGTCATCAAAACACGAGAGCCAGAGAAGTCTACAAAAGTACGCACCTGCTCTCCCATTTTCACTGCCAAGTCCCATCCGGCGCCAATCTTTGCAGTCAACCAAAGGCCCACAGTCTCACCCACAGCACAAAAACTGTCTTACTCTCCAGCTCCTGTGCATTCTAGTAATCAGCCTAAAGAACACTTGCTACATGTCTCTGCAAAGGACCGAGGTACAAATTTATCAACTCATTGGCCTTTTTATCACCAAGATTTGCCATCATCTATTCCTCCAGGCTGTCACATCAACTCCCCTTTGCTTCAGACAAACTCATCATCCCCTCTTCATTCAAACTTCAGAACTTGTTCACCCTGCTCAAGACACAAGTCCCCGCCAGTGATAACACCACGCGGATCCCTGGCCAGAAAGCATTCTCCTTGCCCACAGTTGTCAAGATCAAGGCAGATTAGCTCACCGCTGTCTTTTTCCTTGCCTTCTGATTGTGAGAATAAGACTCCTCAGGTACTCTATCTGATTGCTTCTTTCTATTCCTCTAATCCTTTTTCCATTTCTGTTCCAGAAAAATGGCACCCCAAGGAAAAGAAAATTGTAAATATAGACATAATTGCATTTGTAATGTTTTCACATCTGACAAAACGTTAGAAATGTGATAGTGAAATATTTCTCAAGCACGTGGGTTCCATGGATATAAACATATAACCAAAATGATTTAAATCATATTTTGTGTGTGTGTGTGTGTGTGTGTGTGTGTGTGTGTGTGTGTGTGGGAGAGATTTATGGCAACCTGGATATGTATGGATCTCTGTATTTGTAAAGCTTAAATTCCACATCTGATTTTCCAAATTTCCAAATTAACTCTTTTTATGTTTGCAGCCTGAGATAGTATCTTTTAGCATGCTTGTAAAGTTTCAGAATTATTACATTTCACAAACAGGCAAGTTACAGGTAGTCCTCGATTTACAACAGTTAATTCAGTGACTGTTCAAAGTTACAACGGCCCTGAAAAAAGTGACTTATGACCATTTTTCACCCTTACGACTATTGCAGAATCCCCAGGGTCACGTGATTTACATTCGGATGTAAATGTAAATGTAAAATGTAAATTGACAACTGACTCACATTTATGATGATTGCAGTGTCCCGGAGTCATGTGATCCCCTTTTGCGACCTTCTGACAAGCAAACTCAACGGGGAAACCAGATTCACTTAACAACCTTGTCACTAATTTCAGAACTGCAGTGGTTCACTTAACAAATGTGGCCAGAAAAGTCATAAAATGGGGCAAAACTTCTCACTGAACAACATAAATTTTGGGCTCAATTGTGGTCATAAGTTGAGGACTACCTGCATACAGACAGTATTTCTCTAATATTTTATTCATGAGAATCTGACAATTCAATCTGCATTCATCAGTAAAAGAAAGAACTGAGGAGGTTGTACTGGTTTAATTTATTTAAGTATGCTGCACCCTCATTATCTGAAACTGATTTTGTTGATTGTTACCTCATGGAGCACTAAGGTTCAAGTTTGTGGTAAGAGGGGGCTGGTTTGAAGATTCCCTTAATCAAAAACAGTGATTGCTGCTGGTAGGAATTCACTTTGATCTGTGAAAATGCTTAAAATTAACTTCAGTATAATAGACAGCCGTTCTGTTACTGGTTACAAATATTTACATATAAAATCAGTTCTTCATGTAAATCATAGCATATACTAGTTTGTAATAAATCACATGTATGAAGACTGCTAATAATTACATCCTATTTTTGCATTCATCCCCATCTGTAAAGGATGTTTTTACATTCTTTTTGAGACAAATTTGCAGATAGAAATGTCTCTTTCATCCACACAAACAACCCATCTCCCCATTTAGGATATTTCAGCACGCAGCTCTCTCTCAAAGGCAATTTCAGAAATCCCTTTACTGCTATGTAGTGATTTGGCACTGATTGCTATTCCATTGCAGTATCTGTTTTGTAGATGATTAAAGCTTTCATTGATAAGGATGCTCAACAACCCTGTGGACTGTCAAGCGTTGTGGACAGCATATAGGATAATTAACATAATATAGGAGAACAGTTAACTTTCAGTTTTAATAATATCACTTCAGGTGACAACAGGTTCCTCTGTGATTGCAGGAAATGTTCCTAAGTGCCTTATTTAAAACTTTCCTCGATTTATGTGGGTCTGCAGGCCAGATCAGTGCAAGCTGATAGTACCCCCTTAAACACACACACACACACACACACACCCACACACACACCCCACACACAACCATTCTATTCTTTTCATTCTGATGCTAGAGAGATACAATGCTACATATGACTAGAGAGAACATGCTATATCAGGGATGGCGAACCTTTTTTGGTTCGGGTGCCAAAAGGGTGCGCATGCACGCGATAGCGCGTGTGCACGTGCCCACACCCATAAAGCAATGCCCTCCTCCCCCGTGCATGTGCACAATCCCTGCGCTGCCCTCCCGCGCATGCGCACAACCTACTCTGCCTCCCCTCGCGCATGCGCACAGGCCTCACTGAAGCCTCCGGACTTCCAGTAGGCCCGTTGGGCTGTTTTTCGCTCTCCCCAGAGTTCAGGAAAGCCTGAAGCCTGGGGAAGAGCGAAAAATGGCCCAACGGGCAAACCGGACATTCGGAAACGAACTTCCGGTTGGCCTGTTGGGCCGTTTTTCGCCGTCCCCAGGGTTCAGGAGGCTTTCCTGAAGCCTGGGGAAAGCAAAAACGGCCGAAAAGAAGGCCGAAAATCAGCTGGCCAGCATGCGCATGTGCGCTGGACCTGACATAGGGCAACGCCTCGTGTGCCCTCAGATATGGCTTCGCGTGCCACCTGTGGCACTCGTGCCATAGGTTCGCCATCACTGTGCTATATGTTGTCCCTTAATGAAATTTTATATGGTTTCTACTCTCTTTCCCTGAGGTGGGTAATTTTTACATAGTGCTTATCCTATGTAGTGATTTCATTTATATTGACACCAGGAAACAGCATGCAACTAGTCTGTTCTCTTCAGACATACATAGCCACAGGTATTTTTTTTAATGAGCTCTGAGTCCTCTTCCAGTAATTAAAACCCTCCACCAGTTTAAACCCTCTACCTTGTGAGGACTACTTCCAACTGTGGCACCCTTTTTGTGAAGGACTCCTATCAGAGGTCTTAGAAAATGAGCCCTAAAGGTAGAGCTTCCTGTTACTTTTCCAGCGTCTGTATCAAATCTCAGATTTCTTTCTTACAAAAATAAATACGCTTTAGGTTGAGGCAATTAATGTTACAGTACTTGTGGGAAAAACGTCTGGTTGACACATTTCCCGCTTGCTCCTTTTCTACTACAATTGCATCTCCCAATCTGCTGTGATCTAGATGTTTGCAAAATCAGGCTGAACTGCATGCCTAGATCCAGTGTAAAGCTGAGGAATGACTGGTGGTGCAACCAAAAAGCGTCTTAAATCCACAACAGGGTTGAATAGCCATGAATAATTATGTTTACATTTGTCACACAGTCATCCAGATGTTCAGACTGGACTTGGCATTTTTGTTCACCTATTGAGTCCTTCTCAAGGACCTGGGGTAGGCAGATGTGGATGTTTGATGGTCTTAAAGGTATCACTGAGGATGTAAGCTGTTTCGGGTGAAGCTGCCTTTTGCAATTGACTGATGGTGAATTTGTCAGTGCCAATGGTATTCAAGTGGCACTCCAGTTATTTTGGGATTTCACCCATTATTATTAAATTTATTTGTCATCCATTTTGTGGTTCGAGGCTACTCTGAGCAGCTTACAATGTGATAAAATATACAAATATAAAAACAATTATAAATATAAAATAGGTTAAAATTACAAAAAACAAAAAACAAAACCCAACCCAACCAACCCTCAAGCTAACTAACTAAAAACCCTGGGTTTGGAACAGAAAACTGTGGTGCCTTCTCTATTACTACACCAACCATCTCCAGCCAACAGCTTCCCCTTCAGGACTCCAAGCCAACCAGCATAGCCAAGCCTAAAAACTTTCCCTGAAGGCTGAAGGCTAAACCCCATCTGGCAAGATCTTCCAAAGGGCAGGGTCCATGGCAGAAAAGGCTCTTCTGTTCAGTCCTACCAGCTGAAATTCATTCGCTGATGGGATCCATAGTAGGATCTAACCTTCTCCAGCTCCATACTTAACTCATTGTCATCAGAACAGAGAAACATCATGACTCGGGAGAGTGGTAATAATGATATTGCCTCTTGCTGCACGTTGAACTCTTGTCTGTGAGTAATATTGCAGTTCTTCTGTGACAGTAGACATAATATATGTGGCATGTCAATAGTAGAGTTCTACTATCTGAAATACTGCACATGCAGAAGAAAAAGGAGTCCCTGCGGATTTTACTCTGCCAGTCGTAACCGACTATAGGGGTCGGTGCTTATTTCCATTTCAAGGGCCATTTAGCAGCGCTGTCTGAAGATGTTTCCATGGTCATGTGGCCACCAGGATGTTACAGACAGCTGTTTCCTCTCCACTGAAGTGGTACCTATTTATCTACCTGCATTTGCATGCTTTCAAACTGCTAGGTGGGCAGGAGCTAGGTGAAGATGACGGGAAGCTCTCCCGTCATATTTGCAGCTGGGCATGTACACGCAGAATCCCTAATTAAATCCCAGCTCTCCAACTTTATTGAAAGGGACCCCGCAGAGTCAAAATTCTTATTCAGGGGACAGGATGAAATGCAAGCAGCGAAGAATAAAGTAAAACAAATGACGTTTAGTGCTGATTTTAATGCTGACAAATGACTGTACAAGGGAGATCAGTGAGCTGCCAAATCCACTTTGTCTCGTAAGAGTTACTAACATTTGGTTTTGATAACTAAAGTTCTTGTCATGCTGGTGATGCAAATTGGGGGATAGCAAGGAAAGCGAGGACGAGAATTGTGATGATTTAAGAGAAATTAAATTTGCATTTCAGTGCTTTACAATATCCTAGTAAAAAAATTGAAAAGAAAGTGAAGTCCTAACTTAAGAAAATGGGGACAACAGGAAAATATTTGTGATTTGTTACAATAGCATTGTAGAACACCATATGAGTTGTTAAGAAGAGTATAGAAGCTCTTTATTAAAGAAAGACCATTTAATAAAGACCATTATTAAAGAATGGTCAAAAAATTTCCCACTTTTTCTGAAGGCTGAATGACATTAAGAGTGAAATTATTCCAAGCAGTTTCTGAGATATTTTGGTTAATTAATGTTCTGTACTGTCTAATAAATGGAATAGTGGAAGAGCTAACGACAAGGCAAAAAAGTTTTTCCTTCTTCGCTGAATATCCATTCCTTCGCAGTTTGGATATTGTACTTTTACTTGGTTAACAAGTTTGAGATTCACACTGAGATAGTGTAAGAAAAATTACCCCATAAAGGTGATCATCCATCTCTTTTCACAAGGGTCTCAGTGAGCTTGTAACTGAATATATTACCTCTAGGGACAGAAAGAAAAATGTATCTGGGTTAACTAAAATACACGAATAGATATCCAGCCTCTGGAATAAATTATAATGGGAACCCTATGGTATAAATTATGGCATTAAGGTGGAAGTGCAATACTTTAAAAAGGCAGAAAATCATTTTACTGTGTAACCTTTTTCTCCCTTATACTAAGACAGCATTCATATTGAAGTCTTAAAGGAATTAGTTTGAATACTATCACATCTTTCCTCTTTCTAATTGTGATTTACAGTCATACAAGATCAATTCAAGCTACAAGACATTTGCAGCCATCCCAACAAACACACTGCTTCTAGAACAAAAGGTTAGTTGGGTGCTCAAAGGTATGGGCTGGTATTAATATTAATTTTGAAATTAAGGGCATAAGCAGATAACTGTGTTAAAGCTGTTTGCTGACCTTTGAGGCTGCAAAAAAGCAGATTGCCGAGTTCTACTCAGTCACAATGCTGATGGTTACTTCTGTCCTTCCTCTTTTAATGTGAGACAAGTTAAAGAAGTCAATTGGTGTGTATGGAGATTGTCAAACATCCAGGTCGCGGTTGTCCCAAAGATGCTTTTTCAAAAGGCAACTGACCTTTCTTGGTTTTTTTTTCATTGAAAGTGTTTTGCTTCTCATCCAGGAAGCTTCTTCAGTTCTAGCTGACTGGAGGGGAGGGATTCAGGTGACTCTGAGGATACAGATAGACCCCTATGTGGCCTCAACTACTATGAAGCATCCACCTACTCCCCTTCCCATGTCAGGGAGAGCTTTCAGTGGTTGCTCTCACAATGGTAGGTGATGGTTGGTGGAAGAGAAAACTAAGGCAGAGCAAACTAGCACTAGCAATAGCACTTAGACTTATATACCGCTTCATAGTGCTTTACAGCCCTCTCTAAGAGGTTCACAGAGTCAGCATATTGCCCCCAACAATCTGGGTCCTCATTTTACCCACCTCGGAAGGATGGAAGGCTGAGTCAACCTTGTATTCCAAAGGTGCTTTTCCCCAGGTGCTTCCTTCACTTTTTCTTTGAAAATGTTTCACTTCTCAGCCAAGAAACTTCTTCGGTTCTAGCTGACTGGTAGGGAATGGGAGGATTTATATTCTTTGCAGTTATCTGGTCGTTAGTACTCTGAGGGTCAGTCATTATTCCTCTGAGACAGCTAGAACCGAAGAAGTTTCTTGGATGAGAAGTGAAACATTTTCAAAGAAAAAGTCAAGGAAGCACCTGGGAAAAAGCACCTTTGGAATACAAATGGTGGTTTGCTCTGCCTTAGTTTTCTCTTCCACCAACCATCACCTATCATTGGGAGAGCAACCACTGAAAGCTCTCCCTGACATGGGAAGGGGAGTAGGTGGATGCTTCAAACAATATGTTGAGCCACCAGCCAACTTGCTTATGATTTCTTAGTCTAGCTATTTCTGAAATGGGTCTACTGATCTTCTGAAAAGAGAGCTGAACCTGTATCTGAAAATAGCCTGTCTGACACATCACAGGGATGGAGGAGGGGTAAAGTGAGAAGCAGAAGGTGCCACTGATGACAAATAACTGGAAACCAGAGGTGGTATTCAGCCGGTTTGGACCGGTTCGGGCGAATCGATAGCTGAAATTTTGAGTAGTTCGGAGAACCAGCAAATACCACCTCCTCTGGCTGGCCCTGCCCTCGCGTGGCAGAGCGGATTGCCGCGTCTCAGCTGAGCTAAACAACACCAGCGCTGACACCAAAGGCGGTCTTTGAGTGCTGCGCACGCAAAATCAACAACTTGAGCTGGTAGAATTCCTCTGTCTTTCCCAGTTTGGAGGAACCTTCCGCGCAGCGGGAGACATGCATGCGCAGTGCTAAAAAAATTATTTTTTTTAAATGCCGAAAACAAGATGGTGACGCATGCGCAGTGCCAGAAACTCAGCTTCTGTGCATGCGCAGAAGAAAAAATAAAAAAAAATTCAAAAAAAATTTTTTCCCAAAAAAATTCAAAAAAAAGATGGCGCCCACGGACCGGCACCGACCGAACTGGATCGGTGACGTCATCGTGACATCACCAGCGGGTCGCTACTGGTTCGGGCGAACCGGTCCGAACCGGGAGGAACCCACCTCTGATGTGTATGTTCAAAAATCAGATGCTTAACCAACAAAATAAATTGGACAAGAGCTTATTTTAATTATAATGCTTAGATAGTTGACTATCTATGATAGTTGACTAGGATATGATATAAATTACGTTATCAGATATTATATAAGTGCATTATTATTGTTATTCTTGTCTTGTCTTAATGTCAGAATAATGCAAATTCATTCATAGGCACTCGATGAACAAACCAAAGCAGAACTAGAAGTTGAGGACAGAACTCTGGATACCCATTCAGAGGTGACAATTAATTTCTCTGTGTTTAATTGATTCCTATTTAATTCATTTCGTTTTGGCCGTATTGCTTTCTCATCAAATTTCCACAATCAGAATTGAATAGGGAAATAATTGCTTCAGCCTGCACCCTGCTATGGATGTCGTGGAGGTGACACGCACTGGGCTGTGCAATGCTTTGCATCTGAAAGTGAAAAAACTGCTTCAGAGAATGGATTAGTGTTTTCAGAGCAACTTGTGCAACTATTTAAAACAACTGCACAATCCTAGGGGGAAAAAAAAGCCTCCTCCCCTCCTCCTCTCTCCAGCCAAATCCTATAGGACTCCTTTGATTTCATGGTGAGCTCATGTGAGCACTGAACACCATTTGGCCTTTGAAGTGAAAGCGCTGCACAACTTTAGAAACACCTGGTAAATAATTTGGTTGGGTAGGAGGCGGAGGAGGAGGAGGAGGAGAGTCCAAAATCAGGTTTAATTGGTCGCAGCTTTCCCAATGGATACATTTTATTAAAAAGCATAAGCTTTAGTGAGCTCCAGCTGTCTTCATCAACTGCATGGATGAGTTAAAATGATGTAGGGTTTAAATTGGGATTAACTGGAGTGGGGAGGGGGGGGAAGACAAGACGCCTCTGCAGATGCTGGCTGCATGTGTGCAAGATTGCAAGTACCTTATCAATTAGCAAATGCAATGTGTTAAAACCCATTGTGGTTGTTGAGACCTTCTGAGACGGTCTAAAATCTCTTGTTGCACATAAATTCGGCAATCTCTTGGCTCAAGGGTGCTGCTGAAATGGATTTGATTCAAAGCAGCTATTTGAAATCTGGAATGGAGCAATGATCTGAGTGACATGGGATCCACTGTGGAGCCATGGACTGTGCAAACTACCATATACTTAACAGGATGAAATGCAGAAAGCACACCAACAAGGGATCTCCTTGGCTTTCGTTTTTCTTGGTGGGAAACTCATATGGCAAGTTGGAGGGAGGGGGGGGGGAAGTGTTTAGCTAGAAAAAAGTTGAAATAAGAGACTTAAGTCTTCAGTCTTTCCAAATTCTGCATAGCACCACCCAGTCTTTATGTTTTGAGAAAGGGCACCATCAAGAGAAGAATGCCAAGGAGATTTCCCGAGTACCAGGAGCGTTCAGTTTGGGTTGCAAAACTCTGATGACCACTAAGCAGAAAGCAAGAGAGATACCAAAATTCTAGGCGCCATCTAGTGGTCATCCAAAGTCGTGCAGCGCAGATCGAATAGCTCCACCAAGTGGAACTCATCTCAGTACAGGTAGTCCTTGACTTACAACCATTTGTTTAACAACCATTCAAAGTTACAATGACACTGAAAAAACCTGACTCTTGATCATTTTTTCCACACTTATGACCGTTGCAGCATCCCCATGGTCATGTGATCAAAATCAGAATGCTTGGCAACCGGCTCACATTTATGACGGTTGTAGTGTCCCGGGATCATGGGATCACCTTTTGTTTACCTTCTGGCAAGCAAAGTCAGTGGGGAAGCCGGACTCGTTTAACCTCACCAATGCGGTGGATTCACTTAACAACAGTGGCACGAAAGGTCGTAAAATGGGGCAAAACTCACTTCATCTTGCTTAGCAGTGGAAATTTGGGGCTCAGCTGTGGTTGTAAGTCAAGGACCACCTGCTGCAGCAGGTCCCATGAGAAAGAAGCGGTGCTAACAAGATGTTTAATCTCTGGAGTTGAGAATCAGAGGAAATCATTTTCTCTCTTTAAAAACCCCATAGATGTGCTCGCCTGCCCAACTCAGGCAACAAACGGAAGAACTTTGTGCTGCTATTGATGAAGTCTTGCAAGAGCCTTTGGCCAGGGTATGCTAACGTCTAAAGCCACTTGCTTGTTTGGGTTGCTTCCTTTCACCTTCTGTAATTGAACACCTGCTCTTTTCAATCCATTCTTACAGCGCCGATGTAATTCCTCTCCAGGCTCCCTGAAGAGCGTACTCGATTCAAATACGGGCAAAGTAAGTGAATAAGAATGCTAATGAAAATGAGCCACGGTGGTGCAGTGGTTAGAGTGCAGTACTGCAGGCTACTTCTGCTGCCTGCCGGCTGCCTGCAATTTGGCAGTTCAAATCTCACCAGGCTCAAGGTTGACTCAGCCTTCCATCCTTCCGAGGTGGGTAAAATGAGGACCCAGATTGTTGGGGGCAATATGCTGACTCTGTAAACTGCTTAGAGAGAGGGCTGTAAATCACTATGAAGTGGTATATAAGTCTAAGTGCTATTGCTAATGAAAATCCTCCCCCCCCTCCAAAAAAAGTCTCAGTAGTATTTTTTGTTGCTGTTGTTGAAACAGGGATGTGAATATGACTGTTAAAATTAAGTAGTAAAAAGGGAGATGTAAATCCTGGTGTTCCAACTGCTTTTGTTTTGATGTTGCATTCAACCACTCACCTACAGTATTTCCCCTACAGATACAGATACAAAATACGGTGGTAACTTACATTCCGGGTAGTCAGGACGGCATGATGAATGTGGAAGAATAATCTTTTTCTTCTGTCTGAGTTGTGGGTTGTCTAGCCAGAGCATAATCACCATGCTTTATGTATGTGTTGCTATTTTCTATGTGCAGCTCCAGGATAATTTAACCCTGCTGCATCAGGGATGAAGGCCTAAGAACATCATAATGGTGGTGCCATCCCAATGGGGTTGAGAAAAGGTGGGCAGTCATAGAATAGATAGTGGATAAATCCCACTCAGTGGTGGGATTCAAATTTTTTTACTACCGGTTCTGTGGGCGTGGCTTGGTGGGTGTGGTGTGGCTTGGTGGGCGTGGCTTGGTGGGCGTAGCAGGGGAAGGATACTGTAAAATCCCCATTCCCTCCCCACTCCAAGGGAAGGTTACTGCAAAATCCCCATTTCCTCCCGATCAGCTGGGACTCGGGAGGCAGAGAATAGATGGGGACGGGGCCAGTCACAGGTGGTATTTACTGGTTCTCTGAACTATTCAAAATTTCCACTACCGGTTCTCCAGAACTGGTCAGAACCTGCTGAATACCACATCTGATCCCACTGAAACTCAAATATTGCAAAGACGAAGAAAACCATGAGGAGTTTCCTCCAGTGTGAACCTTACTCGGTGGTGGCACCAGTTCCCTAACCTTTCATTTTGCTCACTCTCACAACATAGAACAGGATTTGATTTTTTTTAAAAAAGAATTTAATATAATTTTTAAGTGAAGAAATTTTTAAAAAGATAAAAATGATACAAATATTAGAAAAGCGGAAAATGAGAAAGAACAGGGAATAATAAAACAGAAAGAGAAAAAAGATGTTGAAGGAGCATATTGTACTATATTAATTTATTTGATTCTTTTTTAGTTTTTATTGTTTTAAATGTGGTTTTATATTCTGTAAGCCGCCTTGAGTCGCCATGGGCAAATACGCAGCAATATAAATTCAATAAATAAATAAATAAATAAATAAATAAATGTTACAATATGCATTCTCTAATAAAACCATCGTCATCTGTTTTAAGGTCTATTGTCAGGTTGATGGGAGAAAATAATAGGTATGAGTCAACATTTAGGAGATTTTAAGATCTATGAATCAAAACAGAAGAGATTTAAGAGCATACTTAAAAATGAAAACTGGTACAAAAATAAGCCCCACTTAATAAATAAATCTTCTGATTATTTTTTTTGACAAGAGTTATACATGAATTTAGATTTTACCCTAATTTTACATATGCTGGAGACAGTTTGAAGGATCTAACCGGCCCTGTAGAATCTTTCTTCGTCACCAAAGGCATCTGGATTTTAACTGATTTGCATGGGAAATTCTGCAGGAGATCCTCCTCTTGACCCCTGATTTGTATTTAAGGATTCTGTAGGGAATCTTAATTCCCCTTGATTTATATTGAGGCCTCTCCTCTTCTTGCTTAATGGAGCAATCTCACCCACAGAGTTTGTTGATGATCCAGATATAGAGGTCTGGCTATTTGTGTGCAGAAGTATGTCCCCTTCATGCAGGGGTAGAAACTCCTTTAATGAATTGGTGGTTATTATCATGTTTGGTAAACTCGATTTGATATCATCCAGGTCCTATATTGAGTTCATTAGCTCCTCCTGAGAATGCATGGTAAGGGGTGCATTGAGTCAAATTTCTCTCCCTCCTTCAGCCTGATGGATATTTTCCCTGAAGAATATATGTTATCAGAAACTTTCCTGGATGTACCCTCCCGTTACACCTTGGCAAGCTTCCTAGGAGTCAGGAGTGGCAGGCACAGATATTTTAAAATACTCCAGTTGGCAGAATCCCAAAGCTCTGTAGAAAAAGCTTAAGAGCATTTGGGGTAATACGAGTTGTTGAAACAACAGCACAAGCCTCTTAAAGCCTTGGCAGTGTGGGAGCCTTGTTATCTCCGTTAATTCTGTCAGTGTTCTTTTACACCTAAGTAACTATGACAGATTTCAGGACGGGCCTTTTCTTTAACTATTTATGTGGATCATTTCTATATGTAGTCCTCGACTTACAACAGTTCATTTAATGACCATTAAAATCACAACAGCACTGAAAAAAAGGCGACTTATGACAATTTTTCACAGTTATGACCTTAGCAGCATCCCCATAGTGAGGTGATCAAAATTCAGATGCTTGGCAACTGGTTTATATTTATGACGGTTGCAGTATCCCTGGGTCATGTGATCACCTTCTGCAACCTTCTGACAAGCACAGTCAATGGGGAAGCCAGATTCACTTAACAACCAGGTTACGAACTGAATAACTGCAGTGAATGTAGGGAAGCCAGAGTCACTTCACAACTGAGGCAAGAAAGATCGTAAAATGGGGCAAAATTCACTTAACAAATGTCTCACTTAACAACAAAAATTTTGGGTTCAGTTGTGGCCATAAGTCAAGGACTACCTGTATAGCATGATTTTTTTTTCCAGTTGTGGTACTTATGTTTCAAATTGCCCTTCAGTGCCAAGCTTTGAATTGTCTTTATCAGAGTATTGTATTTCACTGTGTGTGTGTGTGTGTGTGTGTGTGTGTGTGTTTTCTGCCCTGTATTGGCATTCTCACCACCTTCTTTTACAAAGCCAGGGAATCCTTCTTCTCCTAGTCTTTTTTATTTCTTCTAGCTTTTTGTTGGCCTCTGACAACTGATCAATATGTAAATATGACCTTGTGGGCCATAAGCAGGCGGTTATTTTGCAGTTAAGGACAGTTCTGTGTTAGCCTCTAATACAGGGGTCTCCAACCTTGGCAACTTTAAGACTTGTGGACTTCAACTCCCAGAATTCCTCAGCCAGCTTTGGGAGTTGAAGTCCGCAAGTCTTAAAGTTGCCAAGGTTGGAGACCCCTGCTCTAATAGGTTGGAATCCAGTTCATCAGTCTCAGATTCCATTGTGACTACTTCTCTGTCTTTGTCTATTACTTATCAGAAGATAAGAGCTTGTCAGACTCACAGTCAAATAAGATAAAGTACTTACCAACTGTTGATTTAAGAGGTAGGGTAGGCTTACATACCTTTCTTTCTTTCTTTTTTTTTTTTGTAGCTCAGAGAGTCCTGTTTTTCGGTTGCTTATCTTTTTTCAGTTCGGAGGTTTTTCTATATCAAGTTTTGGTGCAGCCCTTTGTAGCTAGCTAGTTGCCTTTGTCACATTACTATTTTTACTTCCTCCAGTTATGTTGGTGTTTTGGGTCCCTTGTATACTTAATAAAACTCATAAAACTTTAAAAACAGCATAACAGCAAGATGAGGATAAGAGAAAGGCGTTAAAAGGTGAGTTAAGGGATAAGGTTTGTTCAAGCACAGTTTACTCTTGCACGTCTCTAATTCAACGCACAGCTTCCTTACTGTCTTTGCTGTTGGGTGGGAATGGAAAACAAATACCAGCAGTGGCCAAATGTAACAATTTAGCAAAAGAAAGTTTCTGCACAACGCCAAACTGTTCTAATGCGAAGTTGTTGGATTCCTTGCAGATGTCTACTGTTCTACAGAGGCCAGCTGGTAGGGAAACCAAATATGTAAGTATCTTCATAATATGGTCTTCACATCTGTTTTTAATAGCAGGACTCCACCTTTGAGAGGACTTCTGAGCAACTGTACAGAACTCTGCCTCCAATAATTGAATAATTAAAGTGAGTCTCTGAAAAACTGTGGTTTAGGCTGAGACCTTGCAGAGCTGAGAATAGCGTTTCTTTCTCTTTTCATTCTGAATTAGGCACTGATCAAAGCATCTTGCGATTTTGTTAGAGGCAAGAATGCTGCATTCAAATTGACATTGTGAGTTGCGATTGCAATAATTTTTGCTTCTATCAGATTGAATGACAGAAATCCATCTCCGAGGAATGAAGAATGTGCACATTTTGGAAAGCACTGGGTTTTATTCATCTCCATCCCAGCAGCTGTCATCATAAATTTCTGTGGAGGAGACATGCTCAAACAAAGTTGGATTTTCTTCCACTTTTAATAAGGATAAATAAAAGGATGGTAACTGCATTTTCCCTTATATCAATAACAAACTGGTAAAAAACAAGGTGAAAAAAATCAATATAAATAAATAAATGGTTTTAATTTCTCTTTGATGTAGTTTTTATTAGACATTAGTAAAGAGTTTCATTAGGGCTACCACAAAAATCTAGAACCAGAGCTGCAAAAATCCAGATACCAGCAAATACATACAGAAAACTCAATTCGCTGTTCTAAAGTGGTTGTCTGAAGTTTTGCATCACAGACCCAGTAATCCAAATTTTATATTAAAGCTTTGTAGTGAAAGTTTACTTAGTAAATCATTGATAGGTAGGAACTAAGACAAACTCTAGGAAGAAGCCATTTGTGATAATGCCATCTCCTGTAGTCATCAGGAATCAATGTGGATAACAAGAAAGTTAAGAGAAAAGAATCTAGAATGTCATAATGACTATAGTATTGATTATATGTCATCAAGTCAATATCGACTCTTACCAACTTTTTCCAGGATGACATAATGGATTATAAACCTACTAAAATCCATCTTTATTTCATACTTCTGCACGATATGATTAATATTCATCTGTGTTCCTATGCTTATTTCCAAGAAATATACCGTAATTAATCAATAGTCTAGCAAGATAGTTTTATTGGAGCAAGATACAGAACTATTGATTCCTTTGTCATCTACATAAGCACTCGAGTGCTTATGGTAAGGTGAGTTAAAACAGAAAATCATATAGGTTTTCCTATTGAATGACCACTCTTTTGTGATTGTTCAAAATTATAACAGCACTTAACAAAGATTTATGACTGGTTCTCATAACCGCGACCATTGCAGCATCCGTGTGGTTCCATAATTGCAATTGTGTGCAATTACAATGGTCACAGTGTCTCACAGGTACATGATTGCCATTTGCAAACTTTGCTGCTGGCTTCTGACAAGTAAAGTCAATGGGGAAGATGGTAGGAAGTCGCAAATTATGATCATGAAACATCGTGCTTAATAACCATGCAGGATTCACTGAATGATGACAACTAGAACTGCCACAACTGTCATTGTGAGTTGGCAGGATCATGTGATGTCACATTTTTATGACCAGGTCACTTAGAAATGGAGTTGCCAGTCCCAATTACCATTGTTAAGTGAAGACCATTTCAAGATAGGTTAATGTTCCATGTTTAGGTAACATCAGAAAATCCAGCATACATGCATTATTAATTTTATAAAAAGACTTCTTATTCATACTGTATCTTTACACCAAATGTGGTCTACACATTCAAGCAGTGGACACTCTCAGAATAGAGGGACTTCTGTTGTAAAATGAACCTCGTAGTCATCCTATTTATAATCCGGCTTCTTGATTTTTCTGATGGACAGTTCCAAGGAGAAACAATGAAAGCTGATTTATTTTGTTCTATATAGCTTAGTCAATAAAAGCAAAAACAGAGAAATAACAAACTTTGGACTGCCTATGTTATGCCAGTCCTTTGTGGTCAGTTACCAGCATGGAAGTGTTTATTCTGTCACTCAGCTGAAATATTATCACTATCATTGTGTAAGACATATGCAATTGCAGGTTATTTGCTATAAATGTGGAAGCTTCTATTGAATAGGTTTCATCGTTAGTATGTCTATAATCTAAATACTGGGTAAATACGGTACTGTGAATACTTTAGATTGCTAGTGAGCATACTTCTTTTTAGCACCTTTTCCTCTTTGCTTATATCTCAAGTGGTTCTGCAATATGGTGATGATTTTTGTTTGTTTATATTAAAAAAAAGGAAAGAAAGAACAGCTGGCCCTCAGTTCATTTTCTGCTTGAAAGTCACCCGTTTAAGAGCCGAGGTGGCGCAGTGGTTAGAGTGCAGCACTGCAGGCTACTTCAGCTGACTGCTAGCTGCAGTTCAGCGGTTCAAATCTCACCAGGCTCAAGGTTGACTCAGCCTTCCATCCTTCTGAGATGGGTAAAATGAGGGCCCAGATTGTTGGGGGCAATATGCTAACTCTGTAAACTGCTTAGAGAGGGCTGTAAAGCACTATGAAGCGGTATATAAGTCTAACTGCTATTGCTATTATTTTTCTCAAGACAAAAGAAATGCTCAAACCAAGTCAAAACAAAAAAACCCCACAAAGATGGGCACAGAAGTGTGTACTATTGAATCCTCTCTTCTTAACACAAGTAACTCTCCCTGATTTAATTGGAAGATTCTTTTCACTGAACTAATATTGTAAATATTTTGTTCCAGGCCAACCTCTACTTAACAGCTCCTGCAGTGACTGAGACACATAAGGTACATTTCTAGTTCACTACTATCCTCTTCAGAATATTAATTAGGTTGAATGACTGAGTGAATCACATTCTCAGACTCCATGTGATTTGAATAAAAATTCCACATAAATACAAAACGGTGGCAGATCCAGCAATAAAGATGTAGCATCAAAGCAGACACAAAGAATTATCATTATTTTGAAAAAGTCCTGGGGAAATATTTCTCTTAATATCAGAACTCTCTTAAGAAAGAATGCGCCAAGTCAAAAGGAAATAATTTGGCTCTGCTGGAAACTATATGCCTGGCTATATGAGTAGGTAGGGCCATCCCTAATTAAGAAGAGATTGGACAACCATTTATCTGAAATGGTATAGGGTCTTTTGCTTGAGCACGGGGTTGGACTAGAAGATCTCTAAGGTCTCTTCCAATTCTATTAATTTGTATTATCCTACCTGATATGTGAAGCCCTCAATGTTTAATGTGTGCTAAGAGCTGTACTAGTTTGGTTCCAACAGACATCTGCACTCTTCTGACATTTTTGTGCTGAAATCCAATTCCAGTTCTCCCTCATGCCCCAAAACTCACACATACATGTTCTGCACTGTATATCTTAAACAACTGCTTTTGATGGAGAAGAAAGGGATGACTTGTGATACTTTTTCACTAACAATCTTTAGCAGACCAGCCCTAAGTATGGCAGTGCAATGAACTTGGGGCATCACCAGCTGCTATCTTGGGCAACCTATGGCAGTAAGGCCACATGAGATATTTTTATCACCACAGGATCCAATCACGTGTTAGGGCTTCTGCTAGAATTTTTGTTACCATAGCTGTCATAACTAATCATGGTTGGGGGGCAGGGGTGATCAAGAGTGGTAAGAAGCGAATGAAGGCAAGTATATGTGTCCCAGGATAATGTTGCAGGTTCCAATCTGAGTCGGTCACTGGGACCAAAGACTGATTCTGGCAAGCTTTCGGGCTTGTGTCGGAGCCCATCATCAGGCAACTTCTCTCTCTCCAGAATATCTGATGATGGGCTCCAGCGTGCGCCCAAAAGCTTGAAAGAATAAACCTCTGTGACCGACTCAGATTGGATCCTGCAACATTATCCTGGGACACATATACTTGTCTTCATTCGCTTTTTATCACTCTTGATCACCCCTGCCCCCCAACCATGATTAGTTATGATAGCTATGGTAACAAAAATTCTAGCAGAAGCCCTAACACGTGTATATTACAAGCCAGGGGTGGGTTCTAACTTACCTCGCTGCCGGTTCGCTTCCTCCCGCACCACGTGGCCGAGCCTCGGGGGCACGCGCGCGCAGTAAAAAAAAATAAAAAAAAATTTAAAGAGCCAAAAACAAGATGCCGATGCATGCGCAGTGCCGGAAACTCGGCTTCTGCGCATGCGCAGAAGAAAATAAAAATAAAAAATAAATTTTAAAAAAATCGATTTTTTTTTTGAAAAAAATTCAGAAAAAAGATGGCGGCGCCCATGGACCGGCACTGACCGAACCGGATCGGTGACACCATCGTGATGTCACCAGCGGGTCCCTACCAGTTTGGGCAAACCGGTCCGAACCGGTAGCAACCCACCTCTGTTACAAGATAAACAAAACTCCGACAGGTGTGATAAGGCCTCATTCTCATGGTAGAGTTTAATCTCCTTAAAAACTAAAGTATGGTTTTTGGAAACAAAACCCATTGTCCTCCACTTTCTATCCAATTGTATTCTCCTCTGTTGCACTGCTGGATGATATTTTGAGATACAAATAAGGGCCGTCTTGGGGATAGAGAGAAACACTGAGGTCCCAGGCGCTTCTGTTGATATAAACACTCACAGAAGAGAAACCTTTTAAAAGACTGGAGGACTCAAATGAATGTTTTGCTAAGAGAAGAAAAGGCAGAACTGATTTTTATTTATTTATTTGGGGATTAGAAAGAGTTAAAGAGGGAGAGGGAAAGAGCAAGATGGCAAATATTTGATAGAAAGGACAGAGTCTATGTTTTCTCCCCCCCCCACTTCTTTTGTTTCCTACCTTTATTTTTTTATTTTTCATGCTTTTATTATATTGTAAAATTCTAATTAGAGATAGAGACAAGCTCTCATGTTTTAAGGATTGTATTTGTTATCTTTCCCATAAATTAATAGTTCTGACCTAGCCTCTTTTGAATGCCCAAGCCATCAGTGGTAGCCCCCTGCACGATACATGGAAGCACTATTATAGCTATTACATATTTCATTTTACTTTATTTATTCATTAGATGTATATCCCGCCTTTCCTCCAGGAGCTGAAGGAGGCATACCTCCAACAACCCTGTGAGGTAGGTCTGGCTGAGGGATAGAGATGAGCTAAAAGTAAGTCATGCAGTAGGTTTTCATGGTTGAGGGTGGACTTGAACCTGGCTCTCCCTAGTTAAAGCCCAATCAGTTAAGCATTATGCTGCACTGAAGCTTCTCAGGGCTAAGGTGCTTTGTTTTCAGTGCCAGCATAGAAGGTGGCATGTGCCAGCATGTGGTTTACCATATAGGAACAATGAACATGCCAGTTTGAGGATTTCCATGACCTGAACCACTGATGAAGAATGTGAAAGGCAGAAGCAGTTCCGGCTAGTATTTTCACTTTTTGGCACATGATCTCAAAAATCTGGATTAGAACTTCTTGCCTAGTAGACCAAACTCTCTGTACTATAGATCATCTCTGTTAAAGTTGGCACAGATATATTTTTTTTTCTGTACCATGCATTGGAAACATTCTTCTATGCTTTATCATTGGTTCAAACATTATATATTTGTCATTCTGGCGTATGACCTATTTAATATTTCTGTATCATGTTCTCTCTTCACTACTAGACAAAGCCTGGGGTAATCCGACCAACTATTGTAAAAGCAAAAATAATAATAAAAGAAGAAGAAGAGCCTGTCCAGCCAAACCCATTCAGAAAATATTTGGAAGGAAGAAGTGATCTTCAGACCGAACAGGTAGAGTTTCCCCCTTCCTTTCCTAATTTTTTATTTATTTTTTATTTATTTATTTGTTTGTTTGTTTGTTTGTCAAACATGTACAAGATAGCAGGTATAGGTATAAACATAAACATAATCAAGGTGAATACAGATAGATGAGGACAATAGGACAGTAGGACAGGGACGGTAGGCACGCTGGTGCGCTTATGCACGCCCCTTACAGACCTCTTAGGAATGGGGTGAGGTCGACAGTAGACAGTCTAAGGTTAAAGTTTTTTGGGTTTGGGGAAGAAACCACAGAGTCAGGTAGTGAATTCCAGGCATTGATCACTCTGTTGCTGAAGTAGTATTTTCTGCAGTCGAGTTTGGAGCGGTTTACATTACATACACTACATATACACATTACATACAATACCTTTAAAA
>QLTV01001698.1:11995126-12022248 GCA_003457575.1 Thermophis baileyi
GGTCTAGCGAATGTTTTGTATGCTCTAGTTAGCAGTGTAATGTTGCCAGAGAAGAAGCTACGCAGGATTAAGTTGATTACTCTTAGTGCCTTTTTGGCAATGTTGTTACAGTGAGCTTTGGCACTTAGATCATTAGTTATGAGTACTCCAAGATCCTTGACAGAATGAGGGTCGTCAACAAGGTCGTGTCCTCCAAGCTTGTATTTTGTGTTCTGATTCTTTTTGCCAATGTGTAGGACAGAGCATTTGTTGATTGAGATTTGAAGTTGCCACTTGTTTGACCATTCTGATACATAGTCAAGGTCTTTCTGAAGGGTAGTACCATTGTCTGTGGTGTTAAATAGTTTGACATCGTAATTCTGCATCATTTATCATTTATTTTCTTTCTGCATGGACGTTTGCAGAGGAGTTGGTCCAGGGCTTCTCTTGGTGGGCATTTAATAGAGGTGCAAATAACATAATTGCACAATGGTTGTTTTTCTTCATGTTTGTTCTTCCTGGATTCTTTGCAGAGTTGACTTGTTTTGCACTGCCCCTGCCTAGTTCTCACAGCAACACTATCAGTGCACGATGTAATGAAGGGCTTTGTTTATCACCTGGCTTACCTTAGAGCCCTGTCCTGATTTGGCTGTGAGGGAGTGTTTGTCCCAAGGCCATCGAGGCAGCTTCTGGGCTTTAGGGAGGACTAGCACACAACTGTCTCCATTCCTACTTCAGCACTTGGCTCTCTGAATAACCTATGAGCAAGATTTTACAAAAAAGAAGTTAAAAACACATGGCACAAGATAGTCCTCTTTCTGTTGTGTGGCTGCCCATTTCCTACTCCCCAGCATCCTCTAGCAAGGGTGAGGTCTATGTGAGCAGAAAACAAATGGTTTCCTTCCTTCTCTGACCGATCCAGAGGTCCTCTGACTGTTTGGACTGGCTTTCTGAAAGCCTCCAGATTCTGTGATCATTATTTCTCAGAATAGCCAAACTTCACAGGGTTATTATCTGAATAATACGCAAAGATATTCACATAGGGTTTGAAAAAAAAAGAGAGGAAAAGATGTAAGTGCAATAAGTAAACTTAAAAAATAAATCCAGCACTGTTGTTACATAGAGGACTGAACCAAATGTTCTTTTTCAAAATATATCAATCCACACCTGTATACTAAAATGCCTTTGGATGCTAGTGCAGGGCTTAAAAAGATAACAATAACCATAACAATACTCAGAGTCAAACACATATACTTTTATAGTTTGCTGTAGTCAAAATAACATAAAATACAACGGGGCTTTAAATAATCATAATTACCATTATGATTTAAGCTTTCATTCACTTCTCTATCATATGCATAAAGTGTGCTGGAAAACTGATGAAATAAGTAGATACTGTACTCCAGTGGTGGGCTGCAACCGGTTTAACAACCGGTTTGGTGATCGCGCGCTTGCATGTAGCATTCAAAATACAGCAATTTGAAGCTCAGCTGCTTACCTTCTAAGGCAGCCCCGGTAAGTAGAGCAGCGGAGGCATGGAAATCAGCTGTGCTGCGCGAATCAGCTGAGCCAGAAAGAAGGAAATATAGGACAGGATAGCGCAGGGGCGGGTGGGCGGGGCCAGCTGATCGTCGGAACTACTGGTTCTCCTGAACCTGTCCGAACCGGCAGCAGTCCACCACTGCTGTACTCACTAAAAATGTTTAGAATTGCTGTTTGAGATAGGCTTAATCTCATAGTCATCTTAGTCCCACTGGATTAGTGAATTTAAAAACTCTGGTTTGTGCTGCTCTCAGGATGAACAAAAAAGATGCCAAGAGATTAAACTTTTGCCTGTCAGAGATTTGTTGAACCCCTTCTTCTCAAAGGAGAACTTCTCTGCCCCTAACTTTCAACTGCTATAGAGTTTAGAAGCTTGTTTCTGTCTCCCTCTCACAAGCAGTACTAGGGGTCAATTGACAGCTCTCCTAAAAACACAAAATGGCACATTTTGGTTTCTCTATCTGAGCTGTTCATTCCAGCCTCTATGTGTGGAATAAGATGGGCTTATTGTAAACTGGTATTTAGGGTTATCAGTCGTAAATTACATTGAAAAGAAGTTGAGTCATGGTAAATTTCTTTTCATTTTGGGTTGAAATATTTCGCTGTTTATCCTGAAGAAGCTACTTGGATAAGCAGAGAAACGTTACAAACAAACAAACATGTGCTGGCTTAACAAGGGTTTTAGCCTAGAATTAAGAACTGTTTATTCTGGTGAATGTAGTCCATGCCATGTGATCACAACTGTATACTCTTATTGGTCATTGAAGTATGCCTGTGGGCGGGGTAATTGAAGTACGCTGTCCCAAAGGAATTTATTCCAAGCACTCTACCAGGAAAAGATGTAGCAACAAGGGGATGGCACTGCTATTAATCCTTTTTTACTGTTCTGAATCAAGCGTCGATTGGTTGTGCTATCATCAGGCAGCTTAACAAGACGCAATGGTCCATTCAATCAGATTATATTTTATTCTTCAGGCATCCTCTGACAACACTCACGGTTATGTAGAAGTTCTTCTGAATCTACAGTCATACTCTGGAACCATCACGAATATTGTAAAAAAGGATTAATGCTTCCCCATCTCCTTGTTGCTACATCTTTTCCTGGTAGATTGTTTGGAATAAAGCCCTTTGGGACAGCGTGCTTCAATTACCCCGCCCCCAGGCATACTTCAATGACCAATAAGAGTATACAGTTGTGATCACATGGCATGGACTACATGGCATGGACTACATTCCCCAGAATGCTATGTCTTAAAGAGACATTTCTTAATTCTAGGCTAAAACCCTTGTTAAGCCAGCACAAACAAACAAACCAAACAAACAAACAAACAAAGTGCAGTTGCCATGACTCAACTTCTAAACAACTCTACCTGGATGACTGAGAATCTTCTTAAACAGTTCAGCTGAAAGTGTAAATCTTCCAAGTAAATAAGAGAGAAGTCTCAGGACAGAGTCAGTTTTTTCTGAGACAATATTATAGTCAGACAGATTTGTATTTGTATACTGACTTAAATAGTTTACAAGTTATAGGTGCCTGTAGATACTGACCCTACTAGGAATGTATCACTGAACTTCATAAAAATCTACAGTAGCATTATTTTTTGTGAAATTCTCCTCTGCCACTATAGCATTTGTGACTCCCCACAATAAAAACAATAACCACATTAGGAATTTCACTTCCCCATATTCCAGGGAAAGAGCAGGGAGGGAGGGAGGGAGGGAGGGAAGGAAGGAAGGAAGGAAGGAAGGAAGGAAGAAATAGAAATAGAAATAGAAATAGAAATAGAAATAGAAATAGAAATAGAAATAGAAATAGAAATAGAAATAGAAATTGCAATAGACTTGTATATCGCTTCATAGTGCTTTACAGCCCTCTCTAAGCAGTTTACAGGATCAGTCTATCGCCCCTAACAGTCTGGGTCCTCATTTTATCGATATCAGAAGGATGGAAGGCAACTTTGAGCTGCTGGCAATGAGAAGTAGTTTTGGGGAAAACATTGTTAAATGTAACAGAATAGGAAATTTTTACTATGGAAATGATAATTCTGCTGGCTACTGTAGAGTGTATGTCAGTCCATTACAGTAATAAAGTTAGTTTCAGTGTCAAAACCAGGGTTGAGCATATGGGCCAAAAAACCGAAACACACTTGTGTCTGATCAATTAATGCAATACAAATTTGCCTTACTTTCTACTGGGCCCATCCTCTCTAGTTTCAGGAGCCTAAAATAACCTGACTTTTACCATTTATATGGAAATCTACTGAGTTTTTGTCACACATTATTGTTACAATTTCACTGTTATCTTGGATTAGCTTGCAGCATTTTTAGGAAGGATTCCTTTTTTTTTCAGCCTCGTTGAAATAGCCAGGTTTTATCTTAATTATTCAATTGAGTAACTTACTTTTTTCCTCTTGCTTGTTCAAATGCCTGAGCTAACCAGCCAAAAATGCACTCTGTCCTTTTCTACCACTAGGGAGCGAGATTTGCTGAGCAAAATGACCATTATGGTCTATCTAATTCAGACAAGCATTTTTCGTTGCTTTTCATATCTTAATTCTGAAGATTACCGTTGAAGATTCTGCAAGGAACCCTGTTAATTCTAACTAGCCGTGTAAAATTACAATCAGTTTTTAAAATCAATTTCATTTCAAGTTAAGTTTAAAGCAGCTTTTCCATAGAACTGGCTTGGATTAGTTTCCATCAGTTAAGAGACAGGTGGCCTTGGGCAAGCCATCTTTGGAAAAAGTATAATATCAAGCTTTGAATATCTCCATCCTGAAGGCTGATTTATGTATTCACCTGGCAGGAGATTATCTGTCCCCAGTCAAAAGACAGCCAGCATGAAATGTCAATAATAGGCAGTTAAAAATGTTTTTTATTGCCTTCACATCTAACTTCTCCATTTATTTTTTGCAAAATATTTTATCTCATGTTGCCATTTCAGAAGAACATCCAAGTGCATAATAAACTTTAAATCAGTTTCTGAAAACGCCAGCGTTTTGAAATGCAAAAATATTATAATTGGGTATGAGTTTTTCATCTTTAATCTTTCTTAGGGAGAATCATTTTAATCTTTTTGTGTAAATATAGCATATTTTTTAAAAGAAAATTGTGTTAAATTATTTTAAAATAATAACATTAATGTGTAGAGTTGAAATGTTCCCCTGCTTCCCAATCAAATTCAATTAAATAAGGATGAAAGAATGTGTCTCAAATTTGCAAGGCAAATTAATCTTTGTTTAATTTTTTTTTAAATGATGATTTTTTTTAAAAAAAGGAGCAAACAAACAGGCAAAAGGAGAAAAGAAATAAAATAAAGATTGGTACAGAAATACGGTATCTTTCACTGGACAAAAGAATTACCATAAGGCTAGTGTTGAGTATGTATTTGATCAGAAATTAACCATAAAAAAATTAAATTCCATTTCACAATTATATTGTTTAGCAATATGTTAGAATTTAAATCTCTGAGTTAAATGCCCAAATCTCCACTATTTGTTGTTTAAGAATATAAAGAAAAGTGAAAGAAAAGAAAAGAAAACATTATTAAAAACAGTGCAAATATCTATTAGTTTCTACCTGCTCCTTTATAAGTGCACCTGCAGCTTATGCCAATAAGCAAATTAATTTTTGAAGAAGAGAATCCTTAAACTAGGAAGATAGGAAAGTCAAGAAGATTGAAGTTCCCCCAATTTTTGTTGCTATGTTTTTTTTTTCTATTAGCCAATGATTACATTGTCAAGTGATTCTTCTCTGCTTTGGATTTAAGATGACTCTGATGCTATTTTTTTCTCAAAGGCCGGATTATTATTGCAAAAGATAAGAGATAATCTTTTGTCCAATTAAAAAACCCAGAAGCAAATATTGTCTCCTATTTAATACCCCAATTAATCTGTTTTGCAAGAGTAGCATCATCAGGGATAGATGCAATAATAAATAATAAAATGTCAACATGAAGCAAAATAAAAACCCAGAAAAAGGTAAGATTAGTTTATCTTCTTGTATGTGTGCTTGATATTCCAAACTATTTGTAGATGTAGAGGTGACATGATAGCAGTCTTCCAATGTTTGAGGAACTGCCACAAAGAAGAGGGCGTCAACCTATTCTCCAAAGCACCTGAAGGCAAGGCAAGAAGTAATGGATGGAAACTTATCAAGGAGAGATCCAACCTAAAACTAAGGAGAAATTTCCTGACAGTGAGAACAATTAATCAATGGAACAGCTTGCTTCCAGAAATTGTAGGTGCTCCATCACTGGAGGTTTTCAAGAAGAGACAGGACAGTCATTTGTCTGGAATGGTATAGGCCCTCCTGCTAGTGCAGGGGGTTGGACTAGAAGACCTCGAAGGTCCTTTCCAACCCTGTTATTCTGTGTTCTATTTAACAGAAAGGCTTGGTTAGGAATAGGTCAGTCCCTTGCTGAAGCACAGCCTAAATTTCTAAATTAACTTTAAGATTCTAGCATAATGTAAATTTCAATTCTTCCAATCACATGTTTTCCCACTGCTTTTTATAAGCAAAACTGATAATTGTGAGAGAAAATTGAGTTCAGAACTTGAAATTATACATACCTGATGTTATGTATTGAATATATATAGTTGTGTTAAGCCCTGCTAAAGTGAAACTAACCTTTAGATGACCCTAACTGTTAACTCCAACTGTTTTGGAGGGAAACTTAGAACATTCATATTTGGGCGGACTTTGTCAAGTATTATGATTGGTTAAGGCCCTGTGGGCCCAGAGTATAAATTACAGGGATTTGCCTGCAGTTCCTCAGTTCCAGTTTTCAGTCAATAAATGTTGTTGTATCTATTATGGTCTGTTTCCTGCCTGCTGAAGGCCACTACACAATACCTGACCTTAGGAAAGAATGCTTACTAAAGATGGAGAAATGGATGAAGAAATTTTAAGTAATGCAGTTGCTGGTAGAAATGGAGTGCTACTGTCTGAACTGTTGTGAGAAATGAATGTTTGTTGAAAGAAACAAAACTGGCTGTGTATAACTTTGTGGTTTTGACCATGCTCTGATATGGGAGTAAGGGTGTGATAGAATCATAACAGATGAATGAGTAGTAGTGCTTGATTTAAAAAGTATGCATAGCAAAACAAATGACCAAGAATAAATGGCTGCTGAATGAATAAGGACAAAATACAAAACTGAGTGTTAAAGAAGTATATATTTATTTATTTATTAGATTTTTAAAAATTCTGCCTTAGTACTTATAAGTAACTCAAGGCAGCGAACATACCAAAGGCTCCTTCCTCCTCCTCTTTTCCCTCACAACAACAAACCTGTGAGGTGGGTTGGGCTGAGAGAGAGAGAGACTGGTCCAGTCACCCAGCTGGCTTTCATGGCTAAAGTGGGACTAGAACTTACCGTCTCCCTGTTTCTAGGCCTGAGAATGAATCAAGCTTGATTTCCAGAACAAATATATGGAAGAAGAACGAACTGGTGAGAGAGGTGGAAGGATTGTGATAGTTATGGCTGGATGCAGTTAACGATATCCTCAAAAACAGAAAGGTAGCAAGTTTAAAGCATAAACAGCAATATATCAACTGGTATATAGACACGAGGGAAGCAATGACGCTTTGCAAGCTTTGTTGCATTTCTATTTTCACATTTTAAAAAAGTCTTTAGCTTACCAAAGAATCAGGGGTGGGTTCCTCCCGGTTCGGACCGGTTCTCCCGAACTTGTAGCAGCCCGCTGGTGACGTCATGATGATGTCACCGAAACGGATCGGTCGGTGCCAGTCCGTGGGGGTCGCCATCTTCTTTTTAATTTTTTTTTGCATTTTTTAAATTTTTTTTCCCTTCTGAGCATGCACAGAAGCCGACTTCCGGCACTGTGCATGCTATTGCCATCTTTTTTTCGGCTTTGTTTTTTCCCCCCGGATTTTTTGTTACTGCGCATGCGTGTGTGTGTGAAGTGCACGCCCACCCACGAGGCGCGCCCACGCGGCGCGGGAGGGAGCGAACCGGCAGCGAGGTAAGTTGGAACCCACCCCTGCAAAGAATGTATGCGTTTATTCCCTTTCTGCAATTGTATAACATTGCTTACTCGAAAACTGAACAAAATGGGCATGTAGGTATATGTGCATTTATATAGTGTGTGCAAAACATTTCATTTGGTACATTTAGCCTACGTCCAGTCATTTGGGCTCTTTTCAAGAGGATTAAAGGAATGCTAGAAAAGGATTAAAGGAATGTTCGAACATCTGTATTGAATTTGTTAAATTGAGAGAACAGCAGTTACTGGCTTGTACAATGTTTTGTAGCCTTAGGCCTCACAACTAGAAATATGTCCTGAGCTGTACAAATTGCTGAAACGTATGTTTAATTTCATTGACTAAACTATTTGTCAGCTGTGTCACATTATTCCTATGGATTCTATGCTAGCCCTTTTTGAGAAAGATAAGGATGTTGGTGATGTGGTGTCATCGTGACATTTTGACTAGGGAAAAAAGAGAGAGAAATCCATCCATTTTCCTCCTGTGTTAATGCATAGTCCATTAGGCAGGCAGCATGTTTCTAGAGAATTCAGCTCTTCATTAGCTGATTTTGTTATGACTTTTACCAGTACATTAATTTTGTCCATTTGAGTTTAATCTATAGTGCCATTACACATCAGGGATAATGCCAGCATGTTCAGAGTTGATTTCTTGGCATGACTACCTCTGTAACATTTTACTATGCTCTTTGGTATTCTTTGTGGACATTTGAAGTTGGCTGTTGAATGTCTGCACATTTATTATCTAGTTCTTTCTTTCTTTCTTTTTAAAAAGCAGATTGTATTTGCAGTAATGGATACTGGCATTGGCAGGGGGTTGGAGCAGAAGATCTCGAATCCTTACATTCAATGATTCTGCTTTATGCAGAAATTTGACAGGAAATAATTGTACAATGTATGACATCTGCATGTCCAGACAGGAGAAAAGTCTCAAATTTGGTCTTCATCAGCTTTTTAATTGGCTTTTCTCATAGAAAATGTTCCAGCAGTTTCCACCGGTGAACAGTTGGATGCCATTATCACTTTCCTATCAAATAGTTGCTCCAAATGTTTCTTCTCCCAGGAAAACATCTTGTATTCTCCAAGAAAGAAGGCATTTCTTTACATTTGGAAACTCTTTTGCAATTTTGGGGAACCTGAAGTTTGCTCTATATCTAAAACAGTGTTTGCCATTTTGATACATTTTTATGAAGTCATTGTCTTTTGGACCATGCCTGATTTATACAGAATTAATTGGTCATGTTTCTGCATTTCGATGAGTCATGATCAGTAGAGAAAAACTCTCTCTGTTACAGGAGCTTCCAAGCATCATCTTAATCAAAGATGGGAACAAGCCCACATGAGCTCAGCAGAAGACATTATAAATTCAGAAAAAGAGAAGAGCATAGTGCAAATGCTGTATTGTTTTTTTAATGTTCTATATTGCATTTTAATTGAATGTCTGTAAGCCGCTTAGAGTTGCCTCTAGTGAGATGGGCAGCATACAAGTTTAATAAAATGGTAGTACATTTCTTTTGTATTGCTAGTTTTAGAGTATTTCTCTTTTCATTTTGGAGCAAAGAGATTCAGTATAGCAATAGGCTTGATCAAACAACTTTTCTATTAAATGGATTTAATCTAATAAATAAATCTAATGATACAGTAGATAGATGATAGATAGACGACAGATAGATTTATAGCAAAATAGATTTAAATTAAAAGAAAGCAGCATAATTATATTTTCTCTCCCTCCCTCCGTCCCTCCCTCCCTCTCCTCCTCCTCCTCCTCCTCATCATCATCACTAGATTTTACTTTTCCTAGCCAACAAACTGTAGTGATATTTAGTAGTAGAAATTATCTAAATACTGTTTTCAAGCAATTGGAATTTACCTCAGTCCTTAAAAGTGCATTTTTTTACTCTATAATTCAGCAGAATTTCTCTCTCCTGCATCCATTGTTAAAGAGGACTCCCTATTCTCTTCCTAAATTTTTGTAGTTATGTTGTCCTTTTTTTTCTCTTTTGTTCCTATTTTTCTTGTCCTATTTCTCAATTTTAACCATACTTATAAGGCTGTCCAGGCCTTTCGTTTGTCACATGTATAATTCTTAGATTTCTTGCTTACCTATCTGGAGACCATGTCCCTGAAGATTCATAATAATACATTTGGAAAAAAATTACTTCAGTGTCGTTTATCTAGAAAAAAAAAAAAACCCCTAGGCCTGCAGACAATTTCTTTGTTTGGTGGGCATATTTCCATACTGCCAAATCAATAAGGATTTCTGGCCATTTAAGGTAATAAACACAAACATTAAAAAACCCCAATAAAATACAAACGCGACCCCCCAAATAACTAGATCAGTGATAAAAAGAACATAAAAATACGAATAACAATAATAAGTGCCTGCCCCATCCAATAGCAATGCCTTCGGCTCTGAGTCTCCAGACCATGACTATTGCATGATTAGTATAAAGAATGTGTTTCGATTGTATTCCAGATGAAATTTATTCTCATTTATCCCCATTATTCTCAATGAAATTACTGCTGCTTATGTTTGGCTGTGACTTTGTCATTTTTGAGCTAGGTTATGAGGAATCTCCATTAATTTTATTCCTGTATATAAATCTGAATTAAGAAGTATGATTTATTTGTTTAAAATTTAGATTTCTATGGCTGCCCAACTCAACATTGACTCTAGGTGGCATACAATTAAAACCAATATAATACCTACAATATAGACAAAATAAATACAACATACACCTGTAGATCAACTGGGCACACTACCAAGCTATCCCAGAACTTTGGAAGTAAGGGGGTAGGAACCCAGCTTTTAAAATATAGTCTAAAAGTTTGCAGAGTGAGACAGTCTGAACTCTTGGTGAGATATTACTCTAGAACAGCGGTTCTCAACCTGTGGGTCGCGACCCCTTTGGGGGTCGAATGACCCTTTCACAGGGGTTGCCTAAGCGCACGCTAGCCCGCCATCTTGGTGACTGGCAACGCGCACGTGTGGGGAGGGGGCGGGGTGGGGTCACGGCGGCAGGGCAGGGGTCACGGCATTAGGAAGGTTGAGAACCACTGCTCTAGAATAAAGGTCTCCAAACTTGGCAACTTTAAGAATTGTGGATTTCAACTCCCTTAATTCCCCAGCCAGCCATGCTGACTGTGGGATTCTGGGAGTTGAAATCTACAAGTTTTAAAGTTGTCAATTAGGGACATCCCTGCTCTAGAAGGAAAGTGCTGCAACAGAAAAGATGCGCTCCTTGGGCCCAGCAGGTGACTTTCTTTAATGAAGGGTACATGAAACAGGCATATCTTGTTGGATTTTATAGGGCAAGCAGAAATTATGCAAAAATGGTGATCTCTCAGCCGTGCCATGAAGGGTTTTGTAGATAATAACTGATACCTTGAATTGCACCCGGAAGCTTACTGATAACCATTACAGCTAGACTAGTGGGGCTATTCTTAGATGCATTGCTTATTCTGCTGTGTTCTGAGCCAGCTGTAGCTCCTGAGTGTTCTTCAAGGGCAACCCTATTTAAAGCCATTGGAATAATTTACATGTGCGGTTACCAGGTATGAGTGACTATGAGAATGGACTTCTGACCCAGGAAGTAGCGCAATTTGGACACCAGACGATTCTTTGTGAAGATTCTCATGGCCAAGTTGCTACCTGCTCACTGAACAGGAGCCAGGACTACATTCAAATTGTTCTGGTTCTGAATGGAGAAGTGCCACCCCATTTAGAATCAAAGTTGAAAATTCACTGACATCAAAAGAATCATGCAATCATAGCTACCCAGTCTCTTCATGGTGAATTTAATCTTGTCTTCCCAGGTTGGTACAATCTCCAGGATTGAGATATGATCTCAATCATCTTATTTGGGTGACCAGAGATTATAATGTTTAGTTGAGAACCATTAACATACTGATGGTACCTGATCCCATATCAACAGATGACTTTGTCACTTAGAAGTTAAACAGAAGAGTTGAGAGCATTGAGCCCTGAGGTATCTCACTACCCGGTGGCTTCAAACTAGATTTCTTGACACCTGTCAACATTTGGAACTGACCACAGAGAAAGAAAAAACATTCCAGCACCAGCACTCCTACTTCCAAACTCCATGGATGGTCTAGAAGAATATCATGATTGGTATAATGAAACTGCTGAGATATAAGAAAAACCAGGACAGTTGCACCACCCTATCCCCAGCTCCACCAGAGGTTACCGACAAGTGTGATCAATGCTACCGTGTTTCCCCGAAAATAAGCCCTCCCCCAAAAATAAGCCCTCCCCGAAAATATTTAAACGCATGCGCAGCCAGTCCTCACCATTTCCTCTGGTTAGGGTTAGGGAGAAAGAGCTGGAAATCAGGTAAGACAGCAAGAGGAGCCCCGTCTTGCTCCACGTGCCCCAAAATAATAAGACCTCCCCGAAAATAAAGCCAAGCGCTTATTTCGGGGTTCAAAAAAATATAAGACAGGGTCTTATTTTCGGGGAAACATGTTAATTCCCTACTATGCTTGACTTGAAATCCAATTGAAATGAGTCCAGGTAATTCATTTCTTCCAGACTGTCTGGAACTGTAGTCTGACGACATTCTTCACCTTTTCTGGATAAAAATGGTCTAGAACCATTGAATCCAGTGATGGCTTCTTGAGGGCAAGTGGGCACACCATTGCCTCCTTCAAGCCAAGTGAAACAATCCTCTTCTCAAGGATAAATTTACTGTTGCATGGATTTAACCACATGCCACCTGTCAGGAGATCAGGAGGGACATCGTTTAAATAAGCAGGTGACTGGATAGCATGTCCTGTCCACTCCCTCAAGAGTCACAGAGCCAAGCATTTCCCACATAACAAAACGAATCTATGCCTTGATCACATCAACCGGATCTTAGCGCCTAGAGTAGTCTTCATAACAGCTTGCAGATAGTCTTGTGATTCCTTCCCAGCAGGGAATGGGTCACTTTAAACAGGATTGATAGGTGGTTATGTGTGGATAACTACATTTTTCTACTCTTATTCCCATGATGTAATCCATAATATGGGCTCTTACCGATGCCTGGTTGATCTGTTCTTTTCTCCAACACTGCTCTAGAAGTCTCTCTTGCCTTTTATCTCCTCCAAAAATGAAGGAGCAAGACCCTGTACTTTACAGGCAGATTTTTCTCCCTAACAACAGCAACTAGGCATGTAGATTACAGCCTGATCTTCAATATGTGCATATTTGTGGGTGAGAAAATAATAGTTCACATGAGTCAAAAAGGCTGGGAAAACAGATGAGGCAAGACCAGTGGTGAAATCCATTTTTTTTTACTACCGGTTCTGTGGGCGTGGCTTGGTGGGCGTGGTGTGGCTTGGTGGGCGTGGCTTGGTGGGCGTGGCAGGGGAAGGATACTGCAAAATATCCATTCTCTCCCCACTCCTGGGGGAAAGATATTGCAAAATCTCCATTCCCACCCCACTCTGGGGCCAGCCAGAGGTGGTATTTGCCGGTTCTCCGAACTACTCAAAATTTCTGCTACCGGTTCTCCAGAACCTGTCAGAACCTGCTGAATTTCATCCCTGGGCAAGACACTGATAAATATTAGTTATATAAACAGGAGAAATCAATTCAGCAGTTCTTATAAGCATCTTTTTTTTAAAAAAAACCAGGGAATGTAAAAGAGACTTAGAAGGTTTAAGGTTAAGATCAGATTTGTTGGCTAGGTTCCCTGTGATATCTATTATAAAGCTTCAAAACTCAAGCAGCCGAGGTGGGATGAAGCAAGAGTGCTGATAGATTGGAAAACAGCCTCTCACATCACAAACCTTCGGGATCACAAATCATAAACAGAAGTATTGCAATTGGAGTCTAGCTTTCAAATGAGCAAAAATAAAATTGGTTTGACTCTCCAAGAAGGGTGACATCGATGTCAATGTCAAACACGGAGGGTCTTTAGGATCCTAAAGTGCATGTTGTTTCTTTTCAGTTTCTGTTGTCTTTCAGGGAAAAGCTTCTTGTTTAGATCTAAAGGGGCACGGTATCCTAGCGGTTAAGATGCTGGGCTTGTCGACCGGAAGGTCGGCAGTTCGAGACCCAAGCACCGCATGATGGGGTGAGCTCCTGTTCTTGCCCCGGCTCCTTTCAACTTAGCAGTTCAAAAGCATGCAAATGTGAATAGATAAATTGGTTCCACCTTGGTAGGAAGGTAATTACATTCCATGCACCTCGTGTATGGTCATGCCAGCCATATGACCACAGAAGCGTCTTTGGACAATGTTGGCTCCCTTGGCTAGAAAATGGAAATGAGCACCGCCCCCTAGAGTTGGACACGACTGGACAGAGGAAACCTTTACCTTTTCTTGCTTAGATGCTTTCACAATGAAAGGAAAAATAATGTCCTTTTTTCAATCAGTGTTAGCTATTGCTGGAAACAGGGGTAAAACTGTTTCTTTCTGCACATAAGGAGACACGATTCCAAGAACTCTAGTCTGCTGTCTGCACAAATACACCATCTGGCATTTTCCTGATAACATGATCAATAAGTCCTCAGATCGCCATTCATAATGAGGATATTAGGAGCAGATTGTACTGGCCTTTAGTTTTCAATTTGCCGAGTGCTTTTTTTTTTTTTTTAATGTTATGCCATTATTATGTCATCATGGCTACTTCAGTTGCCTTTTAATGTTCTTGACATTTCCATTTGCAGACCACTCATCCAATTGTGCCTATTCCTGAAAATGAAGCACTCAGTTCTAAAGAGGTAAACCACTTCCCAGTTCTGAAAGCATGCAGTGCTATGAATGAATATTAGTTTGGGTGTGCTTTTATTGGTGCAATAGCTAAAGGAAGCAGGCTCTGCCTGGCGAAGGCCCCCTTATTCAATAAGCCAATAAAGTTATTTTTTGCTAATCTGTCATTTTGTAAAAAAAAAAAAAGTATAATCATCTGCTTGCATCATATGCATAACGTACGTTTGTTTTTGTTTGTTGATCAAAAACCTCAAGGGACTATTTAGACCAGAGGTGTCCAACCTTGGCTACTTTAAGACTTGTGGACTTCAACTCCCAGAATTCCCTGGACAGTATGCTGGCTGGGGAATTCTGGGAGTTGAAGTCTACAAGTCTTAAAGTAGCCAAGGTTGGACACCTCTGATTTAGACTTTGTTTAGTCGAGGACTGATTAATAGATTCTTCTTTCAGTCTATACTACTCTTAGTAATTTGTCTTCAAATCTGTATTATAGTTCCAACAACAACAAAAAGAAATACTCTGTGCATGTGATATAAGCAGATCAGATACTTTTCTTGACTGGTCCTCAAAACCATGATCAACAAGTCACTTGGCTGTGCTCACACAGTACCCGTTTGACATATGATTTCTTTTCAGCTTTCCTCGGTCAGAAGAAAAGACAAACCACCCTACCAAGAAGACCTAAGTGAAGGAAATTTTCTAGACACTGAAAGTCCACACCAAAGAGGTCACTCTCCACTCAGCAGAAACTCAAGAAATAATTTTGCAAATCTCAGCTAAGCCATAAAGATCTGACATCTACTGTATATATGCCATGTAGCTACTACTTCTTGTGGCCCTGGAATAGTTCTTAGGCTCTGGAATCACTGTGCCTTAAATACCAGCTGCTCGGGTGAAAGAATCTCCATATTTGCGAGCTTCCGAAATTCACCCAGCTGGCAATTCGGTAACAACACATGCAGGACAATGTGACTCGATCCAATAATAGATGTTAATAACGATGTTGTTTTGAATTTCTAATAATGCTTGGGATCTTTCGGAGGTCTGCTCAAACGAAAGAAGGTGCTGGAGACTGTCATTTTGCTTTTTAACATTTTAGATTTTTTTAAAATACCAAGGTAATGTTAAGTATTTCTTGAACGTTATACATATTTCATGTTTTAAATGCTGCAAGC
The DNA here is from genome assembly GCA_003457575.1 of Thermophis baileyi. Classification (NCBI taxonomy): domain Eukaryota; kingdom Metazoa; phylum Chordata; class Lepidosauria; order Squamata; family Dipsadidae; genus Thermophis; species Thermophis baileyi. The sequence continues at coordinate 12,010,548 of QLTV01001698.1, forward strand.
CCAGTAAAATAGGTAATGTGGAGGGTGCAAAAAGAAATGCCCAGGAAGACATTAGTACTCCTAGAGACATTATACCAGTGAACCTGAACTCTATAACAGTTCACAACTGGATTATAAACACTGAGTTCAGCCTTCACTAAAATACTGTCCCATCGTAAACCTTCTGCACGCATCATGTTTAGCACTGGTTTGCTTTAATTGCAGTTTGGCTAATTTGCAAGAAACAAGTTAGAATCAGTTGCTGGATAAGCAAATTATTCTCGTGTCACTTGGCCAAATTCCTGTCTTATTTTATCTTCTTTTTAGCTGTTTTTGCCTTACACTCTAATCCTAACCACCTTTCATTTGAGGGTTCCTTGGTGCTCTCTGAGCTTGGCTGTTTTCCTGCAGACGTTTATTACCCAAACTAGGTAACATCATCAGTGCTAGTAAGGAGTGGGGTTTCCTCTCTCCCATTCCTTACTAGCACTGATGATGTTACTTTCTTCATTATTGTTGAAACTGAATGGTCACTAAACAAATGGTTGCAAGTTGACAACTACCTTTATTTTCTACTTTAGTTTAATTGCTACTTTTATTTTAGTTACATTCAAACTGTTTAATATATTACCCGGCAGCTTAAAAAAAATATTTCATGCATGCGTGTTACCACGTATTAAGACCGAATTTTCAGTCATTAGCTCTAAAACTCAATTCCACAAAAGGCCTATGTGTGTTTTAAGACTTAAAGAGGATGTTTTCCTCTGTGTACTTTTTAAAAAAACGAACCATTACAAATTCAAAACATTCAATTCTGTATTCAAAAGAGTGATTCTACATTCACAGCAGACAGTGTCCCTCATTTTGGAAATATTTAGAGGGCGTTGCACTCTAAAGCTGCTCCTGTCCTTTGTTCAGTGAGTTTTATCCTATTTTACGACCTTTCTCGCCACAGTAGTTAAGTGAATCACTGTAGTTGTTAACTTGACTACGTTGTCCACCCATTGGATGATTTTCAGTTTATAGTTCAGGAAAGCGATACAGTGAGTCTTCGACTTACGACAGTTCATTTAGTGACTGTACAAAGACACAATGGCACTGATAAAAGTGATTTATGACTAGTTTTCACATGTATGACCAGTGTAGCCTCCCCATGATCATGTGATCAAAATTCAGATACTTGGCAATTGACTCATATTTATGACGGTTGCAGTGTCCCGTGGGGTCACGTGATCAACTTTTCCGACCTTCTGACAAGCAAAGTCAACGGGGAAGCCAGATTCACTTAACAACAGTTTGACTAATTTAACAACTACAGTGATTCACTTAACTACTGTGGCAAGAAAGGTCGTAAAATAGGATAAAACTCACTTAACAACTGTCTTGCTTAGCAACAGAAATGTTGGGCTCAATTTTGGTCGTACGTTGAGGACCACTTGTAGTCAATTCCTTTCCTTCTTGAGGGAAGGTTTTATTGGAGATATAAACTTATATATATATAATATATATATATCTCGATGGGTATATATGTAGACACATACATGCATGTTCATGCACAAGCACGCACACATACACAAATACACATGCATATACATATGCAAGGGTAATTTGAGTGAACATATGCAAAGTCAAGCCATCAAAAAGTACTTACATTTCATTTATTATGTAGGTATGAGAACCAGGATTAAAATAAGAATAGCTTTCTTGCAGCCCTGTTGGTCCCTAATGTCTTCCAGAGATAAATGAAGAACAGAGGTTCCATAGCACAGCAATTGAAGATCTCGCCTTGCTTAGAGAACATGGCTGGTCTGAAACCTGGCATATATATATTTTTTTAAAATACTATTTTTTCTCCCTTGAGGCGCCAATTTTCACACTGTCCTTTTCTTAATACCCCATTCCCTTCACATTCTAGCCACTGGACAAATACGGCAGATAGGTTGACTTATTTATTTACTTATTTTAAAAAAGGGCAAAGTAGCCAACTCAGAAAAAGAAAAATAGTACCGTATCTTTAAAAAACCAACAGTAAGGGCTATATACATATACATATACATATACATATACATATACATATACATATACATATACATATACATATACACATACACATACACATACACATACACACACATATACATATACACACACATATACATATACACACACATATACACATACACATACACATACACATACATATACATATATACGGTACATATATACATACACATACATATACATATATACATATATACGGTACATATATACATACATACATATACATACATATACATATATATGGTACATATATACATACATACATATACATACATATATACATATATACATACATACATATCTATCTCTATATCTCTATATCTCTATATCTATCTATCTATCTATCTATCTATCTATCTATCTATATATCTATATATCTATATATATACACACACCTACACACACACACACACACACCTACACACACACACACACACACACACACACACACGGAAGTGACTTTATGCCTAGTAAGGGTGAACACAGGGTGACATCATCTATTCCTACCATCCAGAAATGGTTGCTGGCGTCTATTGGCAATGGGACAACCTGAAGGTAAAGATAAGTGACAGAGCTGGTTTCAAGTTCAAGATGGTTCTACATGACCAAAAGAGCCCATTTTGAATAAAATCGTCTCTTTCCAATTTCACACTGGTTTGAATTCAAAATGATTTGTGCATCATGACTGTCCAGCCTAAAAGATGAATTTTTATAATTACTTCACTGTAGGAAACAGATCTGCCTGTACTCTGTTTTTTAACATTCAATCAGCAGGGGAAAGGGTTTGCACTGGATTGCAGTGTGTGAAAAATCCTGGCACTGAAAACAAAGAATGGCATGATTGGTAAAAAAAATATATAATAATATTGAGAAGGTACACAGAAAACTGGATTCATTTTTGCAATAGGCCTGGCAAACCAATTGTAACTGATTAAAAAAAAAAGTCTGAATTAAAAATGAGAAAAAAGGGGGATATCTATGGCTGAAACAGCCTGATTACATTACAAATAAAAATCTGAACGAGTAGGATAATCCAGCTAAGAATGCATGGCTGTTCTACACATTAGTTACAGTCTATGCTAACTTATTTTAGAGAAGATATATAGATCTCTTCCACAGTAGAAACCAAGCAAAAGAATCATTTGCCATAGTAGCAAAATAAAGAAGGATAAAAGATAAAACACAATAGAAAAAAAACCCTATTGGGATTGGACATTAAAAATAAAACCAGCAACCAAAACTAATCTGGATAGAAGACAGGCAGAAGTGGCCGAAGGGACATTTCTTATTTATTTATCAAATTTATTTGCCAACCATGAAGGCGGCTCTGACTAATTTACATCAAAGTATGTTCCTAGGATCTTTTTTTTATGAGGGAAAAACTCTTTTGGTCATCCTGACTCAAGCTGTGGAAGGAGACAGAGATGATTCTCTCAAATTTTAGAGAGCTGGCAGGAGAATAACAGAGGAAATGTTCCTTTTTATAAGAATAAATCCAAACCAGATTGTAAGGCAATCAGAAGTACTATTTTGGACTATGCTATGAAAAGAACCGATAGCCGACATTGTCTACATACATTGTAAAATGGGTTAGGGTGAAGCTATAAAGTTGCTTATACAGATAATCCTCAATTTAAGATCACAACTGAGTCCAAAATTTATGTTGCTAAGTGAGAAATTTGATCGGTCACTAAATGAACTGTTGTAAGTCGAGGATTACCTGTAGATTGTAGTATTTTACCATCACGCCACTCAGATGATCATCTGGAATTTGGTATGTTTCTGTGTAATGAATTTGGTTGCTGTGCCTTTTGAAATGGAAATTTCAGATGGATGGCAAGGATCACAAACTCAGCCATCTCGAATACTGTGGGGTTTTCATCTGAATAAATGAGGTGGGAAGGAATAGTGTCACCGGAACAAGCATCTGTTCTGTTCAGAAATCATATCATTTCTGAGTAAAGACGGTGTTCAAGCTACTTTCAAATGTATTAGGTGGTTAGATCTACCTTCAAATGTTACTGTAGTTTGGCGCCATGATTTTTTTTTTCTGATCACAAAAACGTTATATAGAGTATTTACAACAAATGTTTGTACATAATATTTGAACTGCAAATATTTAAGTTGTTGTAGTTGGAGATTTGCTTTCTGTACATAGGATATTCCTTCTTTGACATGAACGTGTATCTATTTTTCTTTTTTAAACATAATGTAGGATATGCAGAGAATTACTTATCAGTCTGGCACAACACTGGCACACAACCCATGCTGAAATAAGCAGAAGTGTTTCAACTTAACATTGTTTCTCTGTGTATACTACAAACCAACTATTGATAGCACATGGCAAGCAGGCTCAAAAATACGGCAGCCCCAAAGAGATGTGGATTGACTGAGGAAAATATTTATTCCGTATCCCAAACTGTTGACTGAGCATTTAATGTCTGTAGTGGAGAAAATCACTTGTTTGGAAAAATCACGTAATGTTTTCAAAAGAAATAAAATGAAACTATATATTGTACAAAACGTTTCTTATGTGTTGTTATGTCTATTGATTACTGGCTAGAAGGATTGGCCAGCAATTCTCCTATTTGAACTTTGGTATCCAGAAGTTATCATTGCAGTAAGTCAGCCTCAGGTTGTGTGCCCAGTGTTTTCTAAAAGTATTCAGAAATGTCCACCATTTTCTTTTTTCCTGCAAGGATCGTTTTTCCTGATGGAATCCAAAAACTCATTCCTGTGTTTCATGAGCATAGTAATTTAGGACCTTTTCCAAATCCTCATTCAGGCATTCTCCTAAATACTTCAGGAAGAATCAAGTGCTGAATAATGCCTTCTGTAGTAGAGACACGCACTGCCTCTCCTTCCAATCCACACATTGGACGAAATGCACAAAAAGAGCTTTCCCTCAGATCCGGAGCCCCACAACTGGACAACCACCTCATAGAGAACCAGATGTGCCACATTCCAGTGGGCAGAAGCAAGGTGTGGGGCAGACAGGGAATTGCCACAACCCTGTTTTTACACTACTCATATTTGTATAATGGGAACAGCTGAATAAGAATATTACTTGAATCATGATTTCAAGAATAGATATCTAAAATGGAGTTTTACTATTTGGAAAAGGACTGCATTAGACTAAAGGCAAAGCTGTTCCTGGTCTTCAGGTTACAAACGGACTCTCCAGAATGGGAGGAGAATGTGGGGATTGGGAGAAATTGCCTTTTTGTACAAATTTAATACAGGGCGGAAAGCCTAACTGCATTTCGAATTAAATGTAAGATATTAAAAGATGCAAATGATACAAGAGGCTTGGATTTACCTGACTTGAAAAGGTATTTTCTTTTCTGTTGTTTTAGTTTTCTTTTATCTTTCTTTCTGTTTTTCTTCCTTATTCTATATTAGTTTGTATTCATTTTTACCTTTGTTTTTAAATGTTTAAATGAAATTATAAACATGCACACATGTACATACATACATCAGTGATCCTTGGTGAAATCCAGCCATTGGGCTTCTCTCTCTCTCTCTCCCCCCCTCTCTCAAAAGGTGGGGCATCACAACACTCGATTCCCAACATGGAAGTTGTGACTGATTGCATACCAGTTCAGGGACCCTTCTTCCCTTATCTTGGGGAGTCCTTTATCTCCACTGGCTGGCCTACATACTGTATTCTCTTCAGTGTTTTGGCCCATAACAGGTATACAAATAACCTGAAAGGAAAAGAATAATACACATAAGGAATATAATGTTGGAGGAATCGTGTTAACTGATGTTCAACTGATTTAAAGATGGATTATAATAGTATGCCTTGAGGGGAGGGGGATATATTAAATGGCCAAGAAGGCTGAGGAAACTCCCTCAGAATAAAGAGTTTCAAGGAAGTTGCCCAACATAGGGAAAATTAATCCAAAATACAATTAGGATAAACATCGAAACAGCAACGGACTTCAAGAACTGGCATGCATTCTTGGCTGCTCTTTTCACTTGTCCATTTGTAAAGTTTGTCTTTGGATCGAATTGCTTTTTACTAGCTAGGTCAAGTGACACAATTGTGAGAGAAGATGCAGTGTTTTGCTTTGTTGTTAAACATAGTAAATCTTGGACCTAGACCATTGGTTTTAAAATGTGGTCTTGGGATTTCATCTTGTTTAAATATTATGGGGCAGTGTTTACTCATGCATCAATATGAAGAGCTCCTCTTCTCTGGAATCCTTAAGCACCCAGCTGGATTTGTTGCTCTTGTTATATTTGAATGATGCTCTGTCTTTTAAAAAGAATGTTGGCCATGCTAATAAATAAAATAAGGAAGTGTAGTTACAACAAGCAGTTTCTCTTTTTTCTATGTCTTCTTGTCTATACTTTTCTGATGAAAGTGTAAAATACAGATTTTATGTAAGCCTGGAAAAGGGGAAGAAAAGGAGAATCAAAATGATCAAAGAGGAGGAACTATACCCCTCTGAATTAAAATTAGCACTTATGAAGATGTTTCATTTTTAATTTAGGGGGGGAAAGGCAAGTGCGCATATGAGGGGAAGGAGAGGGATATGATCTGTAAAATGAAACGTAATCTAAAAGAAGTTGATTTTCTTTTACACTTGACACTTATGAGGTCCTTCTCCATTTGCACTTAAGTGCAATCCATACATGCTCAGCAATCCTTTTTTTTCCTGCTGTGTCCACATGAGATTCATTTCATATGATCTCTAGTCCATGCTTCAATTATCTTTAGCAATAGCTCTCTGAAATGCAGCTAGTGAGGTAGGTACCAGGATTTCCTAGACTAGTGAGAACTGTTATGTCAACAAAGCCTGCTTCCCATGGCTTTGAAGAGTGTTGGAAGAAATATCCATCTGGTTCAGTTCCAAGTGGGGAGAAAGACACTGGAAACATAGAGGCTGATTGGAAAGATGGTTTATTGATGAACAGGACCACATGGGTTTGAGGTCCTGGGCAGCTGAACACATGGAGTGGAGAGTGAGAGTTATTTATAAACCTCTCTGGGCTTTGAACTTGAGCTTCCTGTTCCTGTGGCAAGAGCATGTATTCTATTAGTTGCTGTCAGACTCCCATGTGGCTATGCAGGGGTCATAGCTGAGGTTGTCTGAGTTAAGCTTGGTTGAAACTTGGAGGGTGATGATGTAATGAAGAGGCTTGTGTTCTGTGGGCAATTCCTAGTGTGTCTTAATGGCTTTGTCCTGGTTTGGATCTTGAGTGAGGGCTAATTCTACCATTCTACCTTTGTTCAAAATATCCTTTCTTGAATGGATTACCAAATCTGCATTTCTAAAAGGGGCCTCAGCTGGGGACTTCTGGCTGACGTTGCAGTGAGATCAGACGTGAGGAGCGGGTCTCCACGCTCCCACGCTGAGTTTCCCCATTGGAGGGCTCCGAAAGGAGCTAAAGCCACCCTGTAGGGGTGGTGAAGAAAAGAGGGGCGCCCTGCAGGTCGCGGAGAGCAGCAACTCTCCTGCCTGACCCAGGGCTTCTTCCCTCTCATCCACAACGAGGAGGAGAGGCAGCCATTATGGCTGCCATGAAGCTGGGACAGCCAAGGCAACAAAGAAATGTGCAGGAGTGGTGTAGATGAACAGTGACTAGAGCTGGGTTTATTATTATTATTACTGCTGATTCTATCAAAATGAATTATACCCAGAAGCAACACTGTTCTTGTATTGCTATTGATGTATATTTAAAAAAAAAAAAGAATAGACAGGACTTACGGGAACACCTTTTACTGCAGGGATGGGTAACCACCAGAAAGGAAAATTCCCACATTGAGAATGTGGCTAGAAACTATCATGCATTATAACACAAGCACAAGAGAAAGAAAGCTAGAATCCAACAACTATGAGTTGTCACATTTGAAAGCAAAGTTACTTATTAGCAAAACCATTTTCTTGGAGAAAGACCTAGGTCCGTGATGGTGAACCTATGGCACACATGCCACAGGTGGTACGCAGAGCCATATCTGAGGGCACGCGGGGCGTTGCCCTATGTCAGCTCCAGTGCGCATGCACGCGCTGGCCAGCTGATTTTCGGCCTTGGGGAAGGCTGTTTTTGCCCTCCCCAGGCTTCAGGAGGCTTTCCTGAAGCCTCTGGAGTGCGAAAAACGGCCCAATGGGCAAACTGGAAGTTCGGAAAAACGGACTTCCGGTTTGCCCGGTGGGCCATTTTTCGCACTCCGGAGGCTTCAGGGAAGCCTGAGGGTGAAAAACGGCCCAATGGGGGTGGGGCGCATGTGCGGGGATGCGTGCATGGGGTTGTGTGCTGGTACGCATGCACGCTAGCATGTGCGCGCACTCCCATTTTTGGCACGCAAGAAGAAAAAGGGTTGCCATCACTGACCTAGGTCAACGTCAACCCCAATAACAGCTGATTGTGCTGGGAGGACTACATAGAGAAGCAGATGTGTCTCTAGTTCTGCGTCTTCATGGCACAACTTTCCCACCTGATGTGCCATTCCTCTGTGGTTAGTCTGCTTTTGCACCCAGGGTTAATTTCTTTGGCAGAAGTGTTGGGTCCCTATTTGGGTTCCTTCCTCCCTTTGAATACATTCATGCAAAACACAGATTATGAACCACCTTTACAGAAAGTCAATGGAAATACAGTAATGTATACATTTTCCAATGGATGTTTGTTTTTTTTCTTATATATTTTTAAAGGTTTTAGCTTTGTTTTCATTACTGCCAACCAGATGCCTCTCACTGGTGGGAATATAATTGAACTTCCATCACTGATCACAAGACCCACATAGGTCCATACAAGTGCAAATGACCCTTCAAATAATCATTTAAATAACAGTGTGGGTATTTTCTCCCTTATTTATTTATAGAACAAAAATTGTATATAAAACAATAGAAAAAATACAGAAAAGAAAAATAAAGTGGGGAAGAAAGATATCAGTTGCCAATATGGGAGTTTTTTAGTGGACATACTCAGAATTTTGAATATATACCAAAAATGGCTGCCATGTTGCTACAAGTAACATAACAACTACCATACTTACCAGAAGTTGAATATGATGTTTTTCACCTCTGCTACTGGTCTTTGACAAGGAAATCCCTAACACTCTCTCCTCGTAAGCAAAACCTTTCAAACTGACTTTGTAAGTGAAGTACTGTACCCCCAGGCCTTGACTTAATTTCCATAATTTCATATACTTTAAGCTATGCTGTCATATGTAGAGATAAAGCTCAAGAAAAACTGATAAAAACTTCACATATAATGGCTTTATAGTAAGGATTTGCTCAATTGTTTTGTTCCAAATGATCTTAAAAAGATTCCCAGTCATTCAGCTTGCATTTGTCATCCCCATGATGCCTAAGGGTTCTTATTTTTATTTTTTAACCTTGTAAATAATACATTTTATAGCATCTCTGACTAATGGTTAAAGTACAAATGTTTTCCCCATCACCAAGAATGTTCCTGTGGCAGACGGCCGGCTGAATCTGTGTGGCTTCTTTTTTAGGAGTTTTGACATCAATGTAGACATAGATAAACACTTCAGACAGTCCTGCTCCAAGTTTCACAACATCTGATGCAGCCCATCCTGACAGCAATTGGCTGTTATACTCAAGAATGTGGGTCAGGCCCTGGAGTTTAGCTTTATGTTGCTTTGCAATCATGATTTGCAAAGAAGAACTATTTGCCTCCAGATATAATACCCTACACAAGGACTGTTCTCCAGATTGTTCTGGAAGGAAGAGAGTCAAAAGAATTCCACTCAGAAGAAGCTACTGCTGGCTGAGAGGCTGTTGTCCGGGCAGAGATGACAACTGCATCGTTCAATACAATGTCAGAAATGCCACATGCTACTGTGATGGATTTTGTACTTCAGAACCTTCTGATTCTATTGACTGCTGCCCAGACTTCTGGCTGGTCTGCCACAAGCATACTCCAGAGCATGTAAGACTCAGGTACAGCAATGGGGTAAGTGTTATGTTCCCACCTCCATTTCTACCAGGCAGAGGAGTTGAACTCCTTCTGGAATGTGACCAGCTGAATGCTGTAAAAAGGTTCGGAGTCTTGGAGATGAGCCTTGGAACGGCTTGCCTTCAGAAGTTGTGAGTGCTCCATCACTGGAGGTTTTCAAGAAGAGACTGAACAGCCACTTGTCAGAAATGGTATAAGGTCTCCTGTTTGAGCAGGAGTAGAAGACTTTCAAGGTCCTTCCAACTCAGTGGTGAAATCCAATTTTTTTTACTACCGGTTCTGTGGGCGTGGCTTGGTGGGGTTGGTGTGGCTTGGTGGGCGTGGCAGGGGAAGGATACTGCAAAATATCCATTCCCTCCCCACTCCTGGGGGAAGGATATTGCAAAATCCCCATTCCCTCCCCACTCCTGGGGCCAGCCAGAGTTGGTATTTGCCGGTTCTCCGAACTACTCAAAATTTCCGCTACCGGTTCTCCAGAACCTGTCAGAACCTGCTGGATTTCACCCCTGTTCCAACTCTATTATTCTGTTATGAGTATTCTTAAGAGCTTGCAAAAGGTATGGTTGGTAAATGTGCAGAAAGAAGGATGGGGGAGAGGAAGTTATACTGTAGTTTCCTGCATTTGTCTTTTAAAAAAAAAATACTAGTAACATTTATTAGAAAATACATCAATCATTCCTCTTTTTTTTTTTTTTTTTTTTTTTTTTTTTTTTTTTTTTGAAAAGCAGTATTGGGAAAATGGAAGATGATAAACTGCATTATTAATACATTAATAAAGTGCTTAAAATTCAGTATCACCATGCATGGCTGTTTCATCTGCCATTACCATACTCTTGAAGCTTTTATTTCAGTTCTTTTAATCAGTTCAGCTCATTTGGGAAGCTGGGTCTTTCTCGCTTTCATAAAAAAAAAAAAAATTAAAACGTGCCTAGCAAGGGCTAAAAAAGAGCTATCCCTCTGAGATAGCAGTCCTATCTTCTCAGCTCCACAAGCGACTGACGGCTATAAGCAGTCAAACAACTGTTCCCAGAACGAATAGCAACAGATGGAATGACTTTGCTCCTATTTATGTCTAATTTAACTGTTAAACTGGCCTTTTCCACTCCCTTTTGTTTTTAACTTTAAAACTAAATATTGCTGGATATGTTTCCTGTTGGTTTCAAGAGAATTCTTTTGTCATTATGTCAGCTGTTTTGAAATCCAAATAGATCGCAAGATAACTGAGGATTAGTAACAGTGATATCATCTAAGTCTAAGTCTAAGTGCTATTGCTATTGCTATCTGACCACATATTACATGTGGCATCTGAAGATTAAAAGGCTGCAGTTCGTCAGCTCTGACATATTTAAACTGAGTCAGGCCATTGGTCTGATTTCCTGGGATTTTAAATTTTGTTTTTATTTTATTTTAGAAGAGTTTTAGTGAAGCCTCTTTTTTTGGTCTCGATTTACTAGTTGAATCCGAAATCTTTTGCATGAAAATATCTTCTGTCATGGAGCCTTTTTCTTCTCTTCTTCTCTTCTCTTCTCTTCTCTTCTCTTCTCTTCTCTTCTCTTCTCTTCTCTTCTCTTCTCTTCTCTTCTCTTCTCTTCTCTTCTCTTCTCTTCTCTTCTCTTCTCTTCTCTTCTCTTCTCTTCTCTTCTCTTCTCCTCTCCTCTCCCCGCCTCTCCTCGCCTCTCCGCTCCTCTCTCCCCCCCCCCCCCCCCCCCCCCCCCTCTCCGCCTGCAGTTGA
>QLTV01001698.1:12022521-12040579 GCA_003457575.1 Thermophis baileyi
CCTTTCTCTCCTCTCCTATCCTCCCTCCTACCCACCCCTCCCCTCTCCTCCCCTCTCCTCTCCTCTCCTCTCCTCTCCTCTCCTCTCCAATTCTCTTCTCTTCTCTTTTGTGTGTGCCTTTGAGCCAGTGTTGATTCCTGGCAACTATCTGGACAGGACTCTGCAGTTTCTTGGTGACATTTCAGAAGTGGTATGCACTTGCTTGCTTCTTAGAGCTGAGAAAGAGTGACTGGCCCAAGGTCACCCAACTGGCTGAGTGTCTCAGGCAGGACTAGAACTCTCAACCTCCCAGTTTCTAACCTGTTGCCTTAACTACTAAACCAAACTGGCTTTTGACATGGAGCTATAGGTTCTCATTCAAATATTGTCTATGGCTTCCATAGAGTCTTATACCAACAAGTTGCAATTCTAGAACCTCTTACTGGAAGAAGACTGATTGTGGCTTTCCTCCAAATGAAGGGAGGCAGGTTTCCATGTGTGCCTGCAATCCGAAACCATTCAAATGAATGGGACATAGCAGGATTTACTTCTAAATAAACTGTAAGAAATGTTGGAGTAAGCAGAACTACACTAATATATACAGAACCACACTAAAACTAAAGTATATTAGTTTTCAGCTATGGTTATGAAATACCACAATTTCCTCATTCATAATTGGCATTAGTCATCTATTCTGTACATAATACAGTATTTATTGCATACATGTTATATGATTTTTAAAGGGATGGGGAAATGGGTCCCCATACATTGAAAGGAACTCTTAGGTGGTGTTTGAATTTCCCTTCACACTGCAGGCTTCTCCAAATACAACTCCCACAAGAGCCGTAGTAGTGTAGTGGTTTAAATGCAGTATTGCAGGCTAACTCTGCCCACAGCCAGGAGTTCAATCCTGACTGGCTCATGGTTGACTCAGCTTTCCAAGGTCGATAAAATAAGGACTTGGATTGTTGGGGGCAATAGACCGACTCTGTAAACTGCTTAGAGAGGGCTGTAAAGCACCATGAAGCGCTATGTATGTCTAAGTGCTTTTGCTATTGCTATAATTCCATATGAAGAACATCAGATTGGAAAAAATCACTGTGAGAATAGCATGAGTACCTTTCTTCCTGCATGTTAAAGAATAAAAACTTGGTCAGTATTTTAAAAGCTCTACATATCAGATGTTGCTCATGATGAATAGGGGGGAAAAGTTTTGATTTGGCTACAAGCAGAATCTCATGAAAAGCAAAAGCAAAAAAAAAAAAGGTAATTTCTCTCCTCATACATCAAGCTCTGTAATCCCTATTGAGTACAAATTGCATTTGGCAGTTTCCCAAAGCATGATAGCCCAACCTCATCAGCGCATTTTCTTCAAGCTGGCAATCTGCTGTGTGGCTCTCCTTGCCAAGAGAAGCCCAGGTTGGAGAGTGTTTAATTACTATTAATTGGGGCTAAAGCGCCCTGGTGTGACTTCAAGCATATCAGAAGATTCCTGTCCAGTTCTTTGGTAAGTTTAGTACGTTCAGTGGAACTTACTTTCCTAAAGAATGTCACAATTCCTGAAGACCTGTAGCAAGGCATGGGCACAAAATAATGATTCTTAAAAAAAAAAAAATCTGCTAAAAAAGGAACAATGTAAAATTATTCAAGCAAGAAACAAGAGAATGTCTTTGGTGGAGGTCATGGATTTATTATTGTTTTGATTTTGCAATACCTACAAATGTTTCCACAGTGACCAGCAAATAATAGGAATTTTATTACTACTAAACATCCTGGTCCAGCTAAAGCGATTCTATTAGAAACTGTATTCCTCCACACATTTATTTAACACTATCAGTTTTCAAGCTGTTTTGCCAAGAGCTGGTTGATCCCCTGAGTGCTTACAATCTAAAATTTTAGATAGGAGAAATAATAGCAGCCTATAGGCAATATAAATCGGGAAGCAATAAACGAGAGCATGAATTTAAGTTTAGTTTCTGATGAACTTATAACACACTATGCCTTAAATCTAGAACAGGCATAAGTAATGAGTTGCCCTTCATGTTTGGTGCTTCAAATATTGTTAACACTACCCAGCAAAGCCAATGGGAACAGATTGTCCAAACTGTAATCCAAAGCACAGAATAGAATAGAATAGAATAGAATAGAATAGAATAGAATAGAATAGAATAGAATAGAATAGAATAGAATAGAATAGAATAGAATAATAGAGTTGGAAGGGACCTTGGAGGTCTTCTAGTCCAACCCCCTGCTTAGGCAGGAAACCCTACACCACTTCAGACAAATGGTTATCCAACATCTTCTTAAAAACTTCCAGTGTTGGAGCATTCACAACTTCTGGAGGCAAGTTGTTCCACTGATTAATTGTTCTAACTGTCAGGAAATTTCTCCTTAGTTCTAAGTTGCTTCTCTCCTTGATTAGTTTCCACCCACTGCTTCTTGTCCTACCCTCAGAGGTGCTTTGGAGAATAGCTTGACTCCCTCTTCTTTGTGGCAGCCCCTGAGATATTGGAACACTGCTATCATGTCACCCCTAGTCCTTCTTTTCATTAAACTAGACATATCCAGTTCCTGCAAGCTTGAAGGGGAACAAGTTGCTTTTCCTAAACCAGGAAATTCAGCCAATGGTTTTGTATGAAGAATAGAAGTTGAGGCAGGATCTGATGGAAATAAGAGGAAAAAGTCATTTTCCCACTAGTGACTTCTAGCATTTTCCTAAGTCTCACCCAGCCATAAGTGAAGTGATATACTGTAAAACCCATTTAACTGTCAGGGCATTTCTCCTCATTTCTAGGTTGGTTCTTTTCTTGATTAGTTCCCATCCATTGCTTCTTAACAGAATAACAGAGTTGGAAGGGACCTTGGAGGTCTTCTAGTCCAAACGCCTGCTCAAGCAAGAAACCATATAACATTTCAGAAAAATGGTTGTCCAATCTTTTCTTAAAAACCTCTACTGTTGGAGGACCCACAATTTCTGGAGGCAAGTTGTTCCACTAATTAATTGTTAACAGTTCACGTATATAATCAGCCGCATCACATAATTATCAAGTTATATAATTCATGATGACTGTGTGTAATCTTGCCATTCAAAATTCAAAGAAGGGTTAGAATAAAGAAGATTTGTAAACTACAGTGAACCTTCCTCTAATAATGTGTCTAGTCCAAGTAGTGTTCAGAAATTTTAACTTTATACTTTTCTATTCACACAAACTCCATTTTATTTGTTGTTTTATCTGAAAGAACCCAGACTGATTCTCAAACACTTAGGAAAGTGACAACTTCCTTTCAACCCCAATTAGTTTTCCACATATTCCACCAACTGAAATCTACATATGAGACTATAGGAACCTCTAGGAACTAAGCAGCATCGCGAGCTGCACTGGCTGCCGATTGTGCTCCGGTCACAATTTAAGGTGTTGGTTGTTACCTTTAAAGCCCTACATGGCTTAGGACCAGTTTATCTGCATGACCGCCTTCTGCCACACTCCTCCCAACAACCAGTGAGGTCGCACAGGGCTGGAACTTCTTCAGGTCCCATCAGCCAGAGGCCAAGAATTGATTGATTGGCCCATGTATGTTTGTGTGAATGTTTTATTTTAATATTGATGTATTTTTAAATTGTTTTTTTTCTATTGTTGTCTTTTTTATATATATACATATACATATACTGTGAGCCGCCCAGAGTCCTTCGGGAGTTGGGCGGCATACAAATTTTGAATAAATAAATAAATAAATAAATAAAAATAAATCCTCTGGAGTAACTTGTTCTGCCTTCAGGTGCTTTGGAGAATAGGTTGGCCCCTTCTTTGTGGCAGTCCCTTAGATATTGGGACACTCGTCCTCATGATTTTGCAGAGGTATGGTTGGATCCCTGTCGAAAATGGTGTAAGTTGATAATGGAGATATAATGTGTGCAAAGGAAGAGGATGCTGAAAGACAACATGAGACTTTCAGCTACAGAGCAATGATGGTGCTGGAGGAATGAAAATCTGACCCAATTAAGTTAAATATAGAAAGAAACCAGAAACTACCATCATGAATTGAAGAAATCATAATCAGAGTGACAGGAGAGATGCATGGGAGACTACTGGGGGAGGCACATGAGTGTGCTGGCGACAGGGGATTCAATTAATGTGTTTATAACATCATTACAGATATGCCACACTTATGTATCATTATTTTGATATTGTTGTTTTGTGCTGGGAATTCTGATGGAGAGATAGGATTGTTTGGCAGCAGAATATTGAGCAGCGATGAAGGGACTAATATGAAATCTTAGGAGGTGAACCAGATTTTTTTTTTTTAAGGGGACAGAGAAAATGGGCTGTTTGCAAAATGCTAAACCTGGAAGTTTCATGACTTGGCTCCCTGCTAAATGGGGAGAATTATAGAATTTTATTTATTTGTATCCTGCCTTATTTTTTACAAATAACTGAAGGCGGAAAATATATCCAACACACCTTCCCCCTCCTACACATCAACAACCCTGTGAGGTGGGTTGAGCTGAGATAGAATGAGTGGCCCAAGGTCACCCAGCCAGCTTTCATGGTTAAGCAGGAGGGAGGTGGGGAGAACCGAGGATTGTTATCTAGTTCCTTCAAGCATAGTTGAATCTCACCTTGGACTGTTTTAATCAAATAGAACCACTTGGGCTGGAAAGGAAGGTGATAATCCTTATCTCTCGAGGCAATTTCTCTAGATCTTTGGGCTCTGAAAAAAGATAAAAAGACAACTAGGAGAGCATCTGCCTACTTCATGTCTAGCTGCCAAATGCTGGAGTTCAGATTGTGCTAATAATTATATTTTGTGAGCCACAGCAAACAGATTACATTGCCAACTACGTTGCATCCACCATTAAACAAGAAGTAAATATGTTTTAGGCCCTGCTTGCAAATATCTTCAAGGCTTTATTTTTTAAAAAAATTTCCATTCAAATGTGTCTGATTCTTGGTGACTGTCTACACAAGTCCTTGCCATTTTCTTAACAAGGTTTTTCAGAAGCAGTTTGCCATTGCCTGCTTCTTAGGGCTGGGAGAGAGTGAATGGCCCAAGGTCATCCAGCTGCCTTTGCGCTTATGGTGGGACTAGAACTCAAGGTCTCCCAGTCTCTAGCCTGGTGCCCTAACCACTACACCAAACTGGCTTTTTAAAAGAAGTACAAAGCATAACATTGGAGAAGGAAAAATAGAAGTTATTTTCAAAAAACTGTACTTCAGGAATGAAATAGAAGCAACGTTAATGGAAGTAGAATGACTCCTAAATTCCATTACAAGGGTTGCACTAATGGGTATGCTTCTGAACACCTTTTTCAGATATTCTTTTACTTTAATTCATCCTTTTTCTGCAAGGATGAATTATTAATCCAGTTCACTGATGTAAAAAAATTAAGCCTTCTACTTGACATGACTGAGGGGTGGGAGCATCATCTTTGGGGCCAGTTGCACACAACAGCCTCACTAGCAATTTTCTAATTATTACCTCCTTTTTCTATGTATTGTGTTGGCAGGTTGCTTCAAAGATGGCCAGCATTATGAAGAAGGAGCAACATTTAAAGATAACTGCAACATTTGGTAATGTCCCTAAGAGAAAGAAATGAAAAATCCTCATTGATACAAGTGATTAAAACGGCCTATCATCCTAAGCTCACGTTAATTTGAATGAGTGCTCCCCTCATATATACAAATCAAAGAGAAAACATTTTTGTAAATGGTTGCCAGCCTGCATCAAAACAGCCCATGAATTACTTGCAAATGTGTTGCTGTATTGCTGGTGCTACAATGTGGATAAACTGGTACTGTAGGTGTACATTTACGCATTTTGAAGGTGGAGCTGCCTACCCTGATAAATATTTACACTGGAAAAAGAAATGTGGAGACCAATACCGATAGGGTGCTGTCAGGCACAAACAACCAGAGCCACACACGAAAGAGTTTAAGCTACAGTAGCTACTTTATTGTTCTATTGCCTATTTCATAGGAATCTTCCCAGACTGGCAGGTTCTCCTGAGAAAGACTAGATAAAGCTCAAAGGCATTCTGGGGTGTCAGTTCTTGCCCTCTTGTGTTTACATAATGAGTCCAGGCTAATTCCCTGTTTGATATCTCCTCCCAACTAGGACAGTTGCTCTCCAAAAGGTGCACTAGATTTCCTGGCTAGGTCTTATGTTTGTGGCATACAAGAGCCGTGGTGGCACAGTGGTTAGAATGCAGTACTGCAAGGGTAACTTCGCTGCTCCCTCCAGGAGTTCAATTCTGAGCGGCTCAAGGTTGAGTCAGCCTCCCATCCTTCAGAGGTCGGTAAAATGAGGACCCAGATAGTTTTGGGCAATATGCTGACTCTGTAAAACGCTTAGAGAGGGCTGTAAAGCACTGTTAAGCATTATATAAGTCTAAGTGCTATTGCTATTGCTATTGCTATGTGAGCATGAAAATTTCACAAGCAGATCCCTTCAGAATCATCTACTTATGCAGTGTTTGGTTCTTCATAATTTTGTTTTTTCATGAAAAACTATTCTAAACTGTTCCCTTCCTTTCAGTGAGTGTATAAACAGTCATGGGAGATGCACAGACGAAACGTGCCTCATTCAGCCCAAATTAATTGAGCAAATCAACAGCGGGACCAAGGGTAAGCATCTTGATTTGTGTGGCTCTGATGCAAACAGCTTCCCCTTTATTTACAGAGAAAGTATCAAGTGGGTTGTTGTCATGATATACTAATTCTTGTGAATGCCTGTGCTACATATGAATTCCTGTGCATACATACAGGTTTTCTAACATATTTTAATGTTAGAAATAAATCTACAAAATCAGTTAATCACCAAACAGCAACAAAGCTGAACCGTCCAGAGTTCTAGGTTTGCAAATGTTAGAATTTTGCAATTTATGACTTCAAAAAGGAATGATTTTCTGTTTCCACAACTCTTATTCCTTGTTACTTATTCCGTGAGATAGGAATCTATGTGGTCCTCCTAATGTAATGACGCAATGTGCTACAGGCATATTGCCAAGATTTGTTCCCCCCTCCCTTCTGATCTAATTGATTTCACAGGAGAGGAAAAAAACATTGACATCAATCGTAATTTTAGTTTCCTACTGTGATAACAACCTTCTTTGATAGGTTTATGCACCGCCATCCAAAAAAAAAATTATTCTTATCAGAAATTAACAGTTCTTTTGGCTTCACTTTCTAATAATATTCTGTCCTTGTGAATTTATAATTATTAACTGAGAATAATCATCCATACATCTGAAGAAATGAGTTCTATTATTTATTAATATGAAAGAGTATACTGCCACCAACTTTTTAAATAAGCTGCCATCAGATCAGGGGCGTCCACAGAGGAGTAGAAAAAGTCAAGGTGACAACCACAACCGGTGATCAAATCTTGTCCCTTTTTAATATATGTTAACTAGGGGCTTTCATAGCTATTTGTGGCTGCAATCTTGAGCAGTTTTATCACAAGGCAGACCTGTTTGAGATGGTGTTCAAAATATGCAATTTTGAGTGAGTCACTTTAAATTTCAAAAAGGCAAAAAAAAAACCCCCAAAAAACCCCACCAACCCCTGACATCAGCTAGGTTCACACAACACGGCCAATTTTGTGACTGAACTACATCATTTTTTTAAAAATACACACAATATACCAAATCATGAACTAACCAAGCAGGCTTTGTTCCCAGAGTGTTCTAAGCCAAACACATACAGGTAATTCTCCACTTACAATCACAACTGAGCCCAGAATTAGGGTCATTAGGTTGTTGCTGTCATTAAGCAAGGCACCTGTGTAGCTCTCCCCACTGCAGTCATTATGCGGAACATACGGTGCCATAAGGGATGGGGGAAGCCCTGGGTTGCTGAATGAATGGTTATAAGTTGAGGACTACCTGCACCCAAAACATCCCTAATAAAAATTTAAACCAACCAAGCTCAATATGTGGTGCAGAGCTGGGTTCCTGCTGGTTTGGACCAGCTCTATAGAACCGGTAGCGGGAATTTCCGCCCGCTCGCCAAATTGGTAGTGATGGCTGGCTGGACATGCCCACGAACCGGCTCTCTTGGCAGCGCCAGCTGATAACTACCGTCAGTTCTGGGGAATGAGCTTGAAAGAAGGTTTCAATGATCACCTTGGCACATTTCACCCATCGGCTGCCCTGCTGGACATGCGACCTGTCATGGTAGCTCCATTTTCTCTCTTTTCCATTCAAAGTGCAAACATCACTTAAGGATCAGGCACGTCCCAACTGTGGCCCGCAGGTGGCAGGTGGCCCTGGATAGCTAGTAATGTAGCCCCCCAAAATTGCAAACTTTTACCATTATTATGTATTTATGTACATTAAGTATATCATACTGTATATATTTCTATGTGACCCAAGACAATTCTTCTTCACTCAATGCGGCCCAGGAAAGCCAAAAAGTTGGACACTTATGCTGTAGATAAGATATCTTTTTGTGTATAACACCCAAAGAATGTATCATTTATAGGCAGTTGATAAACAAGACCACAAATCTTCCCTATGATTGTTTCCCCCTCCCCCCCACAATTGATTATTTTTACTCTGATAAATATTTGTAATGAAATGTAGACTTTCCCCTATTTCCTATTTTTAGAGTTCCATTATATCTGCACCTCGCTGTAGCCCAAGGATAGTGGATGTGTTTTCCTCTTGATGTTGTTGAAGTACAGCTCTCATCCTTCAGCATTGGAAGTATAGTTCAACATCAGAAAGTCATATGTTTCCCCTGCTCTTTGTAAACTGTCACAAAGCTAATAACAATCTGCAAATCATTCTTGCTACAGCAGTTTTCAGGTGGATTCAAAAACACCAAATCAGGGGTGGGTTCTAACTTATCTCGCTGCCGGTTCGCTTCCTTCCGTGCCACGTGGCCGTGCCACGCGGGTGCACGCAGACATGCGCAGTGGCAAAAATTCGCAAAAAATTCCCCCCAAAAAAGCCAAAAACAAGATGGTGGCACATGCGCAGTGCCGGGGACTCGGCTTCTGCACATGCGCAGAAGAAAAAAAAAAGTAAAAAAAAAATTAAATTTTTTTTTTCAAAAAAAAAAATCCCCTCCCAAAAGATGGCGGCGTCCACGGACCGGCACCAACAGAATCGGATCCGTGACGTCACCAGCGGTTTGCTACCAGTTCTATAGAACCGGTGCGAACCAGGAGGAACCCACCTCTGCACCAAATGTTCCGAACGTCTTCAAAATAATTTTTGTGGGGTCCTTGATGGTCTTGGTTGTTTTCTTGCAGACGTTTCAATATCAAACTAGGTAACGCCATCAGTGCTAGCGGGGAATGGGGTTTGCTCTCTTTTTATATACCAGTGACTTGCCTTGTCTGTGTTCGTGGGAATGGTCTTGATTCCTGATTAGACAGTTGTTTACTGTTAACCTGTTGCTCTGTGTTTTGTAGTTCCTTGGTTTTTTGCCTTGTATGTATTAGCATGTATATTCATTTGGATAAAAATCATGTCACAGCACATGAAAAATCTCTACAGCTCATAAGAAACTCTGTTCTCTCCTATCACCCACCTGTTTGGTCATGGCTACTTTATTGTGGTCCCTCTCCCGCCTCACACAACTAGTTCATTGAAGGACAAACATTGAATGTATGGGGGATGTTCACAGTGGTATGTAATGACAGTCTGTATATGCAGCTTGAAGGGGAAGAGGATGAACAAGACTTTCTGAGATGGTTCTCTCTGTGGGTGCTTCAGTGGGGCAGCCTTGAGTCCTATAGTGTTCTTGCACCCAAATGTTTGATTTCTTTAGGAAAACACAGCGGCTGTTGCAGACTTCCCCGAATTCTTTGTGGCTTCCTACGAATGGCCAGGCTGGATTCATGATCCTTTGGACCAAAGAAACTGTGCAGCATCCTGGGCGTTTTCCACTGCAAGTAATGTGCTCTTTTGGCTGCATTGTTGATGCCTAGAACTGTGATTGAACTACACCTGCCTTAAACTTACTCTTGACTTCTTGCTAGGTGCATTTAAAAAGACAGCATGCAATTCCAGTTTATTTTCTGTTTCTTCTTCCTTGTTAGATTGCTTCTTTTGAAAAAGAATGGCAAGAGACAGTGGTGGGATTCAAAAATTTTTACTACCGGTTCTGTGGGCGTGGCTTGGTGGGCATGGCGTGGCTTGGTGGGCATGGCAGGGGAAGGATACTGTAAAATCTCCATTCTCACCCCACTCCAAGGGAAGGTTACTGCAAAATCCCCATTTCCTCCCGATCAGCTGGGACTCAGGAGGCAGAGAATAGATGGGGGCGGGGCCAGTCAGAGGTGGTATTTACCGGTTCTCCGAACTACTCAAAATTTCCGCTACCAGTTCTCCAGAACTGGTCAAAACCTGCTGAAACCCACCTCTGCAAGAGTACTTCTCCCCTATAACCCTTCAAGAAAAAAAATCTAAAATGCTAGCCTCGAACTCAGTAGATTCTTTATGTGCGATAAAAAATATGCAATAAAAGTATGCAATCAGATACAAGAAATAGATGTTCTTTATAAAGAATATTGTGACTAGGGATAAGATCTTATAAAAATTGAATGGAACTAACTTCTTAACTCATCCATATTGATGTAACCCAGTTTTAACAATAGAGAATTTTGTTAGATATAGTAAATATATGGCATTTCTTGTAGGGCAACCATATTGGGGCAACATAGGTTTAGTTCTTGACTATCCATTGGCCAAAGGTCGTCTGCTTGAGCAGGGGGTTGGACTAGGTCCTTTCCAACTCTGTTATTCTACAATTCTATTTAAAAACCCAGCTGGGTCTATTTGCCTGTGCAATCCTAAACAACGATAAAAGAATATCCCCAATTTTATGAGAATCCTTTGAAAAGCTCTTGCATCTTCACAGTAATCTACCAAAATTAAGGAATGCTGGCTGGTTCTATGTATTCCATTTCAGTGATTTATTACGGCCTCTCACGCAAGGAGCTTTATAATTGACACCTGATCCTTTCCCATTGGATAGGTGTGGCTGCAGATAGAATAGCAACTCATTCCCAAGGCCGTTTCACAGACAACCTTTCGCCTCAGAATCTGGTATCTTGTGCCATCAAGAATCAGCATGGCTGTGAAGGAGGAAGCATAAGCAACGCTTGGTTTTATGTAAAAAAATATGGGTAAGTAAGATTGTTGTTATTATTATTCCTAGAAGTAAGAAAGGATCAAATAAAGAAAACAATATTATGATACACATACCATCCATTTTAGAGAGATGAGAAGTTTCAGGATGGATACCAGCTATTTCTCGGGGTTCATTTTCATTGGAAAACAGTCAGTGTGACTGGTGGTGTTTCGGTGATACAAAATATATTAACCGATGTTGACAGGCTGAGTGCAGGTTGTTAAAAGCTTTAAGACTCCAACTGATTCCTGTTCACCATCAGATGGTGGAATGTAATCTGGAATCCCAGGAAGAAGGGGCTGCTTCCCAAAGAGACAGTAGAGCTTGGAATGTCTGGTAGGCAGGAAGAAAGCTAAGCTGGCCCTTCCCTAGCAGCTCATAGAGTACAATACATCTATAGCTATGCAAAAGGTTGCTTTTTAAGAACTGGCACAGAGTCATAGCTGCTCCTATATAGTGTTTGTCTGCAAATCACAGTGAGACTCTGTGATTTGTAAACCACGCTTTCTGGTTTTATATGTTGTGTGTGTAGTCAACAAAATGTGGATATGGAATTACAGTACCTATTGTTAATTGAGCTATTTGGAATGCATAGATCAACCTACAAAAGCTTATATATAAGCTTATATATAACAATGAATATAAAAGCGTACACTGAGAGCATATGCACCAAAGACAAATTCTTGTGTGTCCAATCACACTCGGCCAATAAAGAATTCTATTCTATTCTATTCTATTCTATTCTATTCTATTCTATTCTATTCTATTCTATTCTATTCTATTCTATTCTATTCTATTCTATTCTATTCTATTCTATTCTATTCTATTCTATTCTATTCTATTCTATTCTATTCTAATAATATACATTATTATATATAATGTAAGCTTACATTCATCCTTTAAAAGAACTTACATATTACCGTGTTTCCCCAAAAATAAGACCTTGCCTTATATTTTTTTTGAACCCTGAAATAAGCGCTTGGCCTTATTGCCATGCACTCAAAAGCCCGATTGGGCTTATTATCAGGGGCTGTCTTATTTTGGGGGAAACAGGGTAGCTTTTCTCCAACTGTAACTCATTTCACTACTCTTTATAAATGTTAAGTACTCTAAACCCTTTGTATTGTCCATGTGAAAGTACATGCAATAATATGAGAAAGAAAAATCCAAACAGTAACACAAAAATATGATAAAAAAGATTTCTTGTAGCACATATTTTTAGTTGATCTAAGTAGAAAGTAGTTCTGCAACAGTGACAAAACCTCATCAGTGCTTGTAATTAGACATGATGGGATGATGTGACAGATTATAGGTGAAGAAAATTATAGCTGCCATTCAAAAACAGATCTGAATTCTGCCTGTTTGTTCCTTGTAGGCTAAATACTCTATTGCAGCTGTGAATAAAACAGAATAATATGTAATTATGCAACTATTCACAGTGATGGACATAAAAATAGAGTTTATGCCACTGAGATACTGATTTTCTAAATTGGTTTGACAAGGTTCTTAAGAACATATAACTCATTCTCTCCCTGGCACAAAAAGTACAGCCAATATTTATTTTTATACTGATTTTATTAAATATAGCAACTAAAAGTTACAAACTAATATAAACTAAAATAATAATAGCAAAAGTAGAAATGCAGAAAAGATGGAAAAGTAGAAAAGAAAGTAAAAAAAGAATATAGTAAAGAAAAAATGAAATATGTAAAGATATGACTTCTCTCTTCATCACAATAAGTGTAAACAATTTTAGTAACTTATCACCTTCTCTTAAAATACAACAAAAAAAATCTCTTCCTTCTATGTCTCATATCTTATCTATAAACAAATCCTTAAAGCCTTGTCATTCAGTTCTGGTCAGCAAAAGTCCATTAAGGGTTACCCAAGATAACAATGTATCTATGTTAACCTTGTTCAAATAAACCAACCATATATTCCTTCCTTTTACTTTTAGCAAACTTGAACTTTAATCCTTTCAAATAATAAAATTTGATTTCTTTTCATTTTTTTCTCTGTGCCCTCTCACATAGTTCTTCAAAAGTTTAACAAGTCTGGCAAATTCAAGGTAGGAAAGTTATCCAGGTTAATTTTGGTTTGTTATTTGTTATTATAGCCCTTTTCATTAGACATAAGGCAGTTTCATTTGTATTTATAGTGTAGCATCTTTTCCATATCATTCTTGTTACCTCTCATGTTTAAATCCACTTTCAAATCAGACTCAGTTTTGTCTGGTAAAGCTAGTTCCTCTTCCATAACATCTTCTAAATGCAGTATATCTATACAGGCAAAAGCTCTTAAAATTAAGTTCTTGATTCATTGTTCACAAATATCTTTCAGTACATCCAATGTTGAAGTATTTTGCTCCAGCCTGCATTAGTAAATCAAATTCAAGTGTTCTTCTCCTTTAATTTTAAACTTTAGTTCCTCCTGGTTCATTCAATGTCCAATCTTTAAAGTCCCATCCGATCATGTTTTTTCAAGAATTCAAAACAACAGCAATTTGTTTTCCCATGGGAAGGATTCTTATAATTAACTTCAAAATCTTATTTCAAATCCATCTGGACCCTTAGACCATTTTACCTTTCCAATGTTCTAATCACCCTCTTGTTGTTTATTCCAAAAGAAAATGTTTTTTTTAAAAATCCTTAAACTTGTATTTAAAATTTCTTTCACTAAAAATTAAACTTAACGGTTAACAAGCAATTTCGAAAAATGATTAGAAAAAGACATTTGCAAACCATGTGTCCCTAAAGGTGTTGATTGTGATTTGAATGAAGGAGACTTTCCCTCATTTCCAAGAGCTCTAAATCTGCTGGAGATCACCGCCTTGCAGTCATCTCATGAGGAGCAACTGTCTGGAAGACTTATGGGCTATCTCAGGCAGAGGTGGGTTCCTGCCGGTTCAGACCGGCTCTATAGAACCGGTAGTGGGAATTTTCCCCTGCTCGCCGAACCGGCAGCGATGGCCGGCTGGACACCCCCCCGAACCGGCTCTCTCGGCGGCACCATAGGCGCCGCCATCTTGTTTTTTGCTTCTGCGCATGCACAGAAGCTGGGTTTTTAGCACTGCGCATGCACATGTGTGCACCCACGGCAGATCTCATGAACATATCAGCACAACACACTTGCTATAGTCATAGCAACAGGACGAAATGTTTAATGTCATCGAGTACTACTGTTAAGATACTTATTTAGCTGTGGGCACATCATACATAATTGCTCTGATCTCTATTTGTTTTGTGATTTAATTTAACTCTACAGTGCCCTACTGAAATTTTAGAGTAAAGGACAATATAGATCTAAAGTAACTATTACATGGAACAGGTCAGAGGTGGGTTCCTGACGGTTCGGACCGGTTCTTTAGAACTGGTAGTGGGAATTTTCCCCTGCTCGCCGAACTGGCAGTGATGGCCAGCTGGACACGCCCCCGAACTGGCTCTCTCGGCGGTGCTGTAGGCGCCGCCATCTTGTTTTTTGCTTCTGCTCATGCGCAGAAGCTGGGTTTTTAGCACTGCGCATGCGCTCGTGTGGCACGGCCGCACGGCGTGTGAGGAAGCGAACCGGCAGCGAGGTAAGTCAGAACCCACCCTTGATCTCAAGTTCTCTCCTTGGCTGGAGAGGAATTTCAAAAAGCCAGTCTTTGTTCTGCCATAGTCTTTGGCTCTGCTTTTAGGGGAGACATGTTCAGTTTGCCATTTCTTCCCTAGAAGTCCCAACCTGTATCAATATTTAGATAGCTGAAATCGATAATCCTCTGAGAACAAGCCCCAACATAATGAGTAGGACTTACTTCTCAGCAGATACATACAGGGCTGTTTAAGTATCGCTCTCTAGTTGCAGGAACAGAGACATGAGTATTCATGTGCTATTTGGAAAACCCCCCGAAGATTTAGAAAGTTCATTGTGCCAGCACAGCAGAGCAAGGGCCAGAAACATTTTGGAGTTCAGGTGTACATTCTCTTGGGAGGTCTTTGTCCAAGACCGCATGCTGGTCTAGGCAGTGCCAAGTTAGAAGTCCCTGGAAGCACCTTTTCCTCTCTTTTATTATTCCATTCACTTGCCTTCCCTCTTTCCACCACTGGACATATGGTTCACTTGGCAAGTGTACTTTGTTTCAGAGTCATAAGGAAATTAAACTTTGAACTAAGGGGGTTTGTTTTCACTTCTCATGCTTCTGATGTTCGGGCAAACTGAAGACTCCCATCCATCAAAAAAATAAATAAATCCTGAGGCCCTTGTGCATTTAAGCTGTGCCTTGGCAGAAAACACATTTAACAATTCTGCACGATTCTTCCAACTCTTGATAGCTCTCTGTCTGCTGAGTGCTTATTAACAGTTCCAGTTAATTTCCGGTATACAGACAAGTGAGAGGACATGATAGAGGTCAGTGGAATCTATATATTCCCAGACCTGGAACTGAAGTACAACCTTCTTCTAAAACAGTAGACGTGAAGTGTAGCTTGTGGGTCCAGTGCTGCTCTCAGCTGAAAGCAGTTGCAAAAGTGTCTGCTCGGCTCAGGATCATCTGGGATGCCAGCTGCATCCTTTTTGTGAGCAGGTAAGAATTGGCTGTAAGTGATAAAAGGAAACAAGGCAGTCAAAGAACACGGGGGCTGGACCACCATCAAAGCTGACACCAGCCAGAGCATAGAAAAACTCAAAAAATAGTGCAAGATCAGAAGATGTGGCGAGACCTGGCCATAGAATTGCCAAGAGTCGGACTTGGCTGAATGGATCATCAAAATCATCATCATCATCATCATGTTCATAGTGTCATAGTGATTCATTCCTTCATCCCATATTCCTTATATTCCTTTAAGACCATCCCTGAAAACTGGAAATCGCAGGTCTTCAAAAGGTGGCACTTTGATTTTTGTCAGACTGGTTCCTTGTCATGGCAGTCTTGGAATCAATTCCTTTAGTTCTTCTACTGCCCAGGAATGGAGGTTGCTGGATATTCAAAGCAGAGCTTTTCCAGAAACAACAGCACCCCAATTCTGCAACATCTTTCCAAAGGAAAAAAAGATTGGCTTCCCCCTTATTGATGAGGAGGGAAGACAGTCTGGCACCATGGTGATTTTGGAACTGTCTGGATGTTCTATCATTCTTTTTCAGGCTTCATTCAAAGCTAAGTTCAGGGCTCACTATGGGTTTTGAGAACTCAGGGCTCATGATCAGCTTAAACTGTTTAGGCTTGCATAGACAAAAGTTCAGCACTGTCAAAAGTTACTCCATGCTTAGCCTGCATGAGCCCATCCACAATGTTTGAGAAGCCTTGAAATATTAAAAGGACGTACAGGTAGCGCTTGACTTACAAAAGTTCATTTAGTGACCAAAGTTACAATGGCATTGAAAAAAGTGTCATGTGACTGTTTTTACACTTATTGCAGTATCCCCATGGTCATGTGATCAAAATTCATATGCTTGGCAGCTGACTCATATTTATGACGGTCACAGTGTCCTGGGGTCATGTGATCAACTTTTGCGACCTTCTGACAATCAAAGTCAATGGGGAAGCCAGATTCACTTAACAACCGTGTTACTAACTTAACAACTGCAGTGATTCACTTCACAATTGTGGCAAGAAAGGTCATAAAAATGGGACAAATTTCACTTAATCGTGGTCTCGCTTAGCAACAGAAATGTTGGGCTCAAGTGTGGTCGTAAGTCGAGGACTACGTGTAGTAAATCTACTATTTCTGATCCCATCTTAACCTCAACTAAATAAATCACTAGTTTTATTCAGGGGCGGAGGGGAAAGCTTTGCACAAATTTATCAATCATTTCAAGGGGTCAAGAGTAGGGCAAATTTGACAAGGCCAGCAAGACCAGGTCAAAAATGTTAAGGTAGTGGATGTGAGTACAGGGCAGAAGCTCCACCTCTTAGCACATGCAGGTGATTGCCACACATACAAAAGGGATGGGGCTCAGTCATGCAGCCATGGCTGCCATCTTGGCTTTTCTGACACATAACCTCCTCTCCACAGATAATCTCGAGTCACTGGCTTATTTGGGTGGAATTGCTTTGCTCTTGCTTTCCTTAGTTTTATGGTAAAGCTTAACTGCTATGTTTATATAATTTCTAGCTTTTAATTTACCTGCAGCATTTGATAATTTATCAAATATTTATCAATTTAAATCTTACAGATTTGTAGTTGTATGGAACAAACATTTAACATTATTCAGAATGATCAGTTTCCAGCTACAGCCTGTGGGGAAAAATTTTTCTCCATGTTTCCATGACACTGTGCCACTTTAAGCAGAGCAAAATAAACAAATGACAAAGAAGATGCTTATGAATGCCTTTCTCAATTGTTAGTTTACTTCAAAAGGTATTTGAAGCTTAAGGATTTCAGAAGCCACCGTATTATTCACCAAAGTGGAACGAAGATACTAAAGATTTTCTGAAAGGATTTGTTTTCTCTTTTCTCAACTTTTCCCTCAAAATTGTTCACAGATAATTGCTGGTGGTTAATTCTGAAACAAAGAAGGGCCAAGATATGAATCAGAACTTTCCCACATCTGTGGTTTTAAAAGAACTTTTTCAGAATAATAGCTGCATAACAATAGGAAGCCTTAATCCTTTTGTACCTTGAGTTCTAAATATTTTCAATATTCATTTATGGAGGGA
Organism: Thermophis baileyi; assembly: GCA_003457575.1. Lineage (NCBI taxonomy): Eukaryota > Metazoa > Chordata > Lepidosauria > Squamata > Dipsadidae > Thermophis > Thermophis baileyi. Next base: position 12,040,276 of record QLTV01001698.1, read on the forward strand.
AGACAGGAATCTTGTTAGCAGCACTGGACAGAACCCCTTAATTATTTATTTGGTATTATGAAAAGGGAATTACTGATTTTGTTTCTTTCTTCAAAGAATCTACCCTCTCATATATTGGCTTGCACATTGACAGTATAATATAGAATCAGAGACTGCAAATAAACTGTAAATAATTCTGAAGCCAAAGAATGAAGCTATGACATGTGCAGGACAAATGTCATAAAATATGCATGCATCTCCACGGGGCTACAAGTCACTGGGATCATGAAAAGGCTAGTTTTATTGTTAGCCAGAGTGAGATGGT
>QLTV01001698.1:12040717-12059155 GCA_003457575.1 Thermophis baileyi
TCTCTTCTCATTCAAGAAGATTCTTCAGTTCTGAGGACGCTTCTTGAATAAAAAGTGAAACATCTTCAAGAAAAAACAAAGTCCAGTTGCCTTTTGAAAAAACATCCTTGGGACAATCATGACCTGGATGACCCAGAATCTCCATAAACATTTATCAACAGCATAATGAACATCAGTCTCTGTTTGAAGGTCAAACGCTCTGTTCCAGATAGTTTAGCCCTTGTCCCTGAGATCATCAATAGGTGCTCTTAAAATGAGATGCAGGATACTGTACCATCACTGGTTCTAAAATAAAAACCAACTCTTAGTCTAGACCAACTTCTGCTGTGTAAATAGTATGAGATGCTATCATGTCCTTTGCCTTAGGCCTTAAATCCTTTATAGTGCTTGAAGAATGATCTAAATCAGTGTTTAAAGTCAACCTCAGTGACTTTAAAATGTTGAGTTTCAACTTCAACTTCCAGATTCCTCAACCAACACTTTCTAGGCATTGCAGCCTACTTCCTTCAGTTGCAACCAGCGTAACTAACAGTCAGGGATGATAGGAACTGCTGGACTAAACCTCTGGTCCCAATGACTGACCCAGATTAGATCCTGCAACATTATCCTGGGACACACGTATATTCACCTTCATTCATGACAGGGGTGGGTTCTGACTTACCTCGCTGCCGTTTTGCTTCCTCCTGCGGCACGTGGGTGCGCGCGCATTGTGCACCGCGTGGCCACGCGCGCATGCACAGTGCTGAAAATCCAGCTTCTGCGCATGCGCAGAAGCAAAAACCAGCTTCTGCGCAGAAGCAAAAAACAAGATGGCGGCATCTCTGGCACCTCCAAGAAAGCCGGTTCGGGGGGGGGGGTGTCCAGCCAGCCATTGCTGCCGGTTCAGTGAGCGGGGGGAAATTCCCACTACCGGTTCTAAAGAACCGGTCTGAACCGGCAGGAACCCACCTCTGATTCATGATAGGAACTGTATGACAAAATATCTTGAAGTACCTGGATCGAAAAAGGCATCTCTAAGGTGAGAGTGCAGACTTCAAAAGTATAAGATTTACATTGTTGTGGATCCTATTTAACTAAGATTCAGATCCACAAAACGTTAGCTCAGGAGATTAATTCAACTATGCCCTGTACGCTTCAGCCGTACACTAGAATGACTCATATATTAGTACAACTCTATCACTGAATTATTATGGATCAGAGAATCTAATAGACTATTTAAGAACAGTCTTTTGTTGCCATTGTTAAGAAAACACAGAAAAATAGAACACATTGTTTTCCTCCATAAAACATTTAATATCCTGCCAATAGATCGCAATCTACTCTAACCCTTCCAAATTAGATCCCAGGAATCCTGTCGGCTGTATGGAAGATCTGCATCAAACTTCACAATGTAGCTGCCTTATCTTGACTCCAGCAAAGTAGCCAACAAAACGTAATAAAATAGCTTGTTAGGAAATAACTTCCTTGAACTGAATTCCAGAGCTGTTGCTTTGCAGAACAATCCCATCTGACATGGTGGCTGCAAGGAGTCTGTTTCTTTAAGATAAAAAGGATTCCTAGGGTATACATTTTGAACTGTGGGATATAAAAGCTTTCCTGACTTCTGAGTGATTCAGAAAAAAAGAATAAGTAATGCAATAAATGCTTTCAAGTTAAGAGTAGAAAAAATGAATATAATAAGGTATAGACTACCTTCTTTTTTTAAAGATACAGGCTTGATCATATCCTCTTACTAACTTATTGCTTAGATCAGATTTTTTCATTTTGATATATCTCACCTAGTATGGGATATTTCATACAAATACCAGTGATTGCAGAGCCAGGGACAAACTACTTCTAAAACTAAAATCCTATGGCATCTCTGGACCCCTACATAATTGGATAGCTGTGTTCCTGTCAAACAGACAACAAGTGGTCAAAATAGGGAGCGACCTATCAAATCCTGTACCTGTTAACAGCGGTGTCCCCCAAGGCAGCGTTCTAGGACCAACAGTCTTTATACTTTACATAAATGACCTTTGCGATCATATTATAAGCAACTGCGTTCTCTTTACCGATGATGTAAAACTATTTAACACCACCGACAATGCTGCTACCCTTCAAAAAGACCTTGACTTTGTGTCAGAATGGTCAAACAATTGGCAACTCCAAATCTCCACCAACAAATGCTCTGTCTTACACATTGGCAAAAAGAATCAGAACATAAAATACAAGCTGAGTGGACACGACCTTGTAGACGACCCTCACTCTGTCAAGGACCTTGGAGTACTCATATCTAATGATCTAAGTGCCAAAGCCCACTGTAACAACATCACCAAAAAGGCATTAAGAGTTGTAAACCTAATCTTGCGTAGCTTCTTCTCCGGTAATATTACACTACTAACCAGACCAGACCAATCCTTGAATACAGCTCATCTGTCTGGAACCCACACTGCATATCGGACATTAATACAATTGAGAGAGTCCAGAGATATTTCACGAGAAGAGTCCTCCACTCCTCTACTTGCAACAGAATACCTTATGCCACCAGACTTGAAATTCTGGGCTTAGACAACTTAGAACTATGCCGCCTTCGGTATGACCTAAGCGTAGTTCATAAAATTATCTGTCCTACCTGTCAATGACTACTTCAGCTTCAACCACAACAATACACGAGCACACAATAGATACAAACTTAAAGTGAACCACTCCAAACTCGATTGCAGAAAATACGACTTCAGCAAGAGTGGTCAATGCCTGGAATACACTACCCGACTCTGTGGTTTCATCCACAAACCCCCCAAATTTTAACCTTAGACTGTCTACTGTTGACCTCACCCCATTCCTAAGAGGTCTGTAAGGGGCGTGCATAAGCGCACCAACGTGCCTACCGTCCCTGTCCTAATGTATGTGCTTGACAAAATAAATAAATAAAAATAAATAAAAATAACAATGTGGCCTCAGTCACCATGATTCACTTTTTCAGAGATGCAAACAGGATTTAGCAGCCGGTTTCAAACAGGGCTTAGATTCTGGCAGTAAGAAGGAGCTTAACCTCCTCTTTGCACAGTGCTGATCAAGATGGACTCATATTTAATTCCAGGTAGCTATGCTGTAAGTTAAAAATAGTTTTCCTTCAAGTTATAAGGTATAAATTAATTTGAAAGGCCTCTCTTGAACAGGAATCTAATCCATATTCTAACATAGGCATGTATGCAATCAATGACATGGAAGGTGAATACAAATCTCCAGCCTCTCTTTTACTGTTGCCAGAGGCTCTAAGGATTCCACCTCCAAACTACTTCCAAACTTCTATATTATAACATAGGCACCAATATATTTTATACTTTTTTTTAAAAAAAAGTATAAGCTTCCAAAAGACATATTATGCTTACTGTAACAGAATAACAGAGCTGGAAGGGACCTTGGAGGTCTTCTAGTCCAACCCCCTGTTCAAGCAGGAGACCCTATATACCACTTCAGAAAAGTGTCCAATCTCTTGTTAAAAACCTCCAGTAATGAAGCACCACTTGACTAATCACCATTCAAAATATTCCCAAAGAAGAATCCAAATTTCTGTCTTGGACCTGCTGGAGGTGACTTTGAGTTACAGCCGCTCTCCTCCCCCCATCTTCTTTTGATAATAATAATGATAATGATAATGATAATAGATGTGTTTCCAAACCTACAAAAAACATTCCCTACCAGCAATCTAAAAGGTAGGCATTCCTTAAAAACAATTCCTTGGATAAAATCAGGAATCCTGACTATTTAAAACCTTTTTTTTTAAAAAAAACACCACATTGATTTGTATTTTAATCTAAATAGGCTGGTATCCCATGCCTGCTACCCTTTATTCTGGAACCAGCTTCACCCGATGACTTGTGGCATTACAAGTGTGTTTGATGCTGAGGGGAAAAGACGGGCCACAAAGCCGTGTCCAAATCAGTTTGAAACATCAAACTGCATTTATCAGTGTGGCTCTCCCTATCAAATCTCTTCAAAGGTAAGTGCTCAGTGTGAATAAATGTAAACTCCTGCAATTTACATTTGTTACTTCAAACACTGGCAATTTCTTGGTTCTTCCCAAAGTCCATCGATACATATATTTGCACATGCAGAGATTTGTTTCTAAAAATGGATTCATCACTGGGTAAGGATATCGATTTGAAATCCTTTCTCTAAGGAGAATGTAGTAAAATCAGGGTGCAGCCAGATCAAACTGTTTGCTATAATTAATAAATGCAGTGTGCCCTTTTCTATAAATAACATGTCCAATTCAGAAACATAAATATGAGGGAAAATAGATGTAAAAAATAAGTATACCCATTTTTTTTTGTTCTCCAATTCTAGGAGGCCGATGTAATGAGAGAAATCAGAGAAACTGGTCCAGTGCAAGGTAAGGAAAAGCTTGATTTAAAATAAATTAATAAGCATGACATGCATAAAAGCAAACTCTTACCACAGACAATTCTTAAGAATATTAGTTGTCTGTGTTATTATTATTATTTTGGGAATAACAGAAATAACACTCATTCTTCCTAAGGTTCCGCATATTCTACTACATGACTCAGTTTCAATTTTCCTGGTATTTGCTTTAGATGATTTATCACAATCCTAAACCAAGATGTTGTACAACAAAATAGCAAAGCTTGATTTATAGTGTACTCCTCCATATGTCCCTTCAGAAGCTAGTGCCATAGGTTCAGTAAAACTGATCATTCACAACTATATCACATGGATTAATGATGTCTAGATCTATATTTATGGGTATTAAATGTGGGGGAAAGAAGTGTCAATACCATCATATTGGATAGGAGTGGGCAATATTTGAAGAATCAGGAGTCCCAGCTCAATTTGTGTTGGAAACAGTCAATCAGCACAAGAGAGAATGATAATTTTTTGCCTCTTCTATTGGTCAGCTGGAGAAAGCACTGGCTGGTTTTTGACATCTTCAGCATTCTGAGACCACCAGGAGTTACAAAAGATGTCTGGCAGGTTGGGTTCAAGTAGCGTTGGAGAAATGGTGGAATAGAAATGGTGCGTTATTGTATCAAATAACAGCTAAGAAGTCCTGTTCGGTTTTGAACTGGGCATGGGAAAACCCACCAGTTTTCTCAGAGGAATTTTAAATTCTGAAATTGAAGGATAGAAATAGAAGGATGCCACCTTAGCTTGGCGAACAAGCTGAAGGGAGGGAAAAATCAACCATAGAACTACTGAAGTCATTTCATGCTTGGGCTCCTCAGAAAGGGAGGTTTAAGCAGTGACACTTTTTTTAAAACAAAAACAAAAACTAAACCCTGAGGAGACTTCATTTGGAGCATCATGGACACCTCTGACCATTGCATCTTTAGGTGAATATTAGGGACTTGGAGAAAAGGAGAAAAAGAGCATTCAAAATTACTGGGATGGAAAGGCTGCTCTACAAAGAAATGTTATGACAGCTGAGGCTTTTTAGCTTGGATGAAGTTGAGTCAGAGGTTGAGTGATGGAGGCATATAACATCATTCATGGCAAACACAAGTGGAGAAAGGGGCATCCATAACAATTGTGCTCAAACAGTGACATCTGCACATGAGTCATTCTGCAAATGCCAAGTATGTACTTGCATCACAATGTCTAATGTGTACCTATATGATCAGATTCCTTGATGAGTGAGCAGTCTTAGAAAACTACTAAATACAGCTTCTGCATGTAGCTGTTGCCATCTGCCCTCCCACAGACACCTGTGCAAATATTTTTCTCCCTCTCCCACATGTTAGCATATAAGTTCTTCAAATGAAGGGAAATTCAGAAACAACAAACAGGCTTTTTCACATAGCCCATAGTTAAACTCTGGAATTCCCTATCAGTGAAGGAGAGATAATGGCAGCCAAGTTGGATGATTGTAAAATGGGTCTGGAAGAGTTCTTGAAGGATGAGGCAATTTATGATGTCTAACGCTAATGACAGTCTACATGGATTATAGGCAGCATGCCTTAAATACTGACTGGTGGGAAGGGAACTAGGCATGTTCAGCCTAATGAAGAGAAGGCTCAGGGGAAACATAGTAGCCATTTTTCTAATACTTGAAGGGCTATCTCAGGGAAGAGGGCATCTGTTTATTCTCCAAACAAGAAGCAATGGGTAGAAGCTTGTCAGAGAGAGATCCAACCTGAAAATAAGGAGGAATTTCCTGACAGTGACAACAATCTGTGGAATAGCTTGTCTCCCAGATTTGTGAGTCCTTCACCTCTGGAAATTTTCAAGAAAAGATCAGACAACCATTTGTCCAGGATGGTATAAGGCAGGGGTCCTCAAACTACGGCCCGTGGGCCGGATATGGCCTGCCGAAGCCATTAATCCAGCCCATGCAGGACCATGAGGCTGCTCCGCCCACATCACCCCGCCTACCCACCAACCCCCACCTGCCTTCTGGAGGCCGGGCAGGCCAAAAACAGGATGCGTGGAGGCCTTGGGAAGCAGCCTGCCGCCCAAAAACGGGCCCATTTTTGGCCTCCTGGGGCCTCTGTGTGTCCCATTTTTGGCTGGCAGAGTGCTACTGGAGGCTGGGGAGGCCAAAAACGAGACACGCGGAGACCTTGGGAGGCCAAAAACGGGCCCATTTTTGGCTCCCTGTCTGAGAGAGAGAGAGACAAAGACAGAGAGAGAGAGAGAGAGAGAGAGAGAGAGAGAGAGAGAGAGAAACAGAAGTCCCTCACACACACCCCAAGGCAGCCACATCCCTTCACTAACCTGCATTCCACCCCCCAGGAGCATAACAAATTAAAGTTTAATTTGTTTGGACTGCTAAATTGGTCACGCCCACCCAGTCACATGACCACCTAGCCACACCCACCCAGCCGGTCCGGGCCCCCAACAGTCTGAGGGAGCATGAATTGGCCCCCTGTTTAAAAAGTTTGAGGACCCCTGGTATAAGGACTCCTGCCTTGGCCAGGGAATTGGACTAGAAGACCTCCGAGGTTCCTTCCGGCCTTCGGATTCTATGATATGATTCTATTACAAGCAACAGGGATAATAACTGTCCAGTCTAGGCACACAGGCCCTTTTTCAATGCATTGAGCTGATGGCTGAATGACATATAATACAGGACTAGATAGACCAATGGCCAGGTCTAGCAAATCTTCTCTTACATTCTAATGATTTTCAATAGGGATCTGAACATGAAAGAAATGAAGAGATTCGAGCATGAGAGATTCGAGGGAATGGTAAGGAAGAACAGATTGTAGGTGTGAGAGGGATTGGATGAGACAGAGCAGATGTTTCCAAAAGGGATGCAGCAAAAGCCAAGATATAAAAATAAGGCGGAGTAAAAGGAGGAACACTCCATCTTGACTGGATAGGAATTAAGGAAGAAAATGAAGGAAAAGAAACAAATAATCTATTTTCTCAAAACGATTGAATAATGCTTTATTGGCTGGCTCTACCAATCAGAATAGGAGTCTCACTGGTTTCTGTGTTTTAAGTGAAACCTCAGAACGGTCTGAACAAGGGAACCTAAGATGTGGAAGAAATCAAGTGAAACAGTGGATTCATGTTCCTGCATAAAATATTTAAATTTGGAGAAAACGGGCAGGAATACACCAGAGACTTTGACTGTAGATTTTCTACTAACACCGAGGTCTCCTATGAATTATTTGTTTATCTTTAAAGCTTTTAGTCTTAGGAAGGATTGCGAAATAATTTCCATATATTAAAACGATGTCTCTGTAATGAATGCTAGTTAAAATTAGGATTACAGCTATCTTTTTTTGCCCTTTTCCACTCACTGCTACCCTTCAGCCATCATGAAAGTATACGACGATTTCTTCCTTTATAAGAGCAGGATTTATAGGCATATCAGTGGAAAACTACAGCATGAGCACCAGGAGAAACTCCATTCTGTCAAATTAGTCGGGTAAGTGAATCCATGGCTGTTTCCCCTTGTCATTTCCATAATACAGGCAGTCCTCGACTTACAACCTTTCTTTAATGTGACTATTTGAAGTTGCCGTGGCACTGACAAATGTGACTTATGACCATTTTTCACACTTACGATTGTTACGGCATCCCCATGGTCATGTGATCAAAATTGGCAACTGGCATGTATTTATGACAATTGCAGTGTCCCAGAATCATGTGATCTCCTTTTGTGACCTTCTGACAAGCAAAGTCAATGGGGAAGTCAGATTCACTTAACAAACATGTTACTAACTTAACAAATACAGTGATTCACTTAACAACTGTGGCAAGAAATGTTGTTAAATGGGGTAAAACCCACTTAACAACTGTCTCACTTAGCAACAGAAATTTTGATCATAAGTCGAGGACTCCCTATATATAACAGGCAGACAATGGATTTTGCATAGGAACATGGAACATTTCCTTCTCTTGATGCTTGAAGATTAGGGTTAAGTGGAGAGAAACTTTCTTAAGAGGCTAAAATTGACCACAACTATAGAATAGTGACAGTGGTTTATATAACGGGATACATGCTGTACAACTGGATTTCAGCCAATGCAACACGTCTTTTCTCACTTTCCTTTCTCTTGCAATCCAGCTGTCAAATTTCATCTACACAATGCCATGTCATAATTGGATGGGTAGATTCTTATATGTGAAGCTACAGTGTACAGATTGTAAAAAGTAGCTCATGAGATGCATTAAGACATGGCACAAAGCAAACAGATGCTGCATGCTAAGTTTTACCACTTAAATAGGGACTAAGATGAGGAACACTTTATCAAGAACTGTGCTGCTTGCATGCTGAGACAGCTACTAGTTGATAATCTGTGCTCTATACTTCCTTCTAGTACCATTTCAATTAGACCAAATTGGCCATTGCTATTATTGGTTTTCATTCAACAAGCATAGGTGCTTGTATAGTTGGTCATTCTTCTATTACCCGAAGACAATTGTGTTGCCATATGTGATGATGCTAGTTTCATGCAAGACATTTTTGCTCATTTTACTTATCCCTATGAATCAATTACTGTTAATGCCCAATAATTTGTGAATTTATTCCCCACCCCACCCCAGTCTTGTGGCATTAACCATATCCATCCAGCTTCTCCTTACTCAACAGTAATAAGGTAAAGACAGCAGTTTCACTGCTGTTAAAAAAATAATACTCAGCAGGCTGCACATTGTTAAGGGAGAATTTGGTAAAGAAAAAACTTCAGATTTTAAGGGCATATTCTTCTCCTCCACACAGAGCTTCAAAGGCAAACTCCTCTCAAGTGACTTCTTTCTCAAGACATATGTATTAAGTTCCCTTGTCTCTCTTGAAGTGGAGGTGGAGAATCTAGATTAGAGGACATCATCTAAGCACCAAATGAATCATGCTGATTCCATACACAGAGACACAGATTTAAAACAAGACTTTTAAAGCTAGGGACTAGGAGTTATGTTACTATCTGGCCGGTGATAAAACAGCCAATATATAAGAATGGAATAGAAAGCTTTATGAATTGATTAATCTTACAACCTTATCAATAAAATTAAAAAAAATGAAATGCCTAAGAATGTTCCTTATGTTCTCTCTCAGACTATTTATGAGGTTTGCCTGCAAACTAGTTAACACCATCTGTGGTAGCGCTTTAACCAGAAATGGCAAGCACTTGAGAAATGTCCTATTTCAACTGGAATGCTGGACTTCTGGTGTCGTGACTGCATGAGAGGGAGGGGCTCCGTAGGAAGAGTCAGAAGCCTTGAGATGAAGGCTGGAGATGACAAACCAAAACGTTCAAAGCCCCACTAGACTAGTCCCTGTGGTTTTCTTGGCAAGTTTTTGGAAGTTGTTTGCCTTGTCTCACTCCTAGGGCTGAGAGAGAATGACCAACCCAAGGTCACCCAACTGGCTTTGTGCCCATGGTGGTACTAGAATTCCCAGTCTCCCAGTTTCTAGCCTGGTGTTTTAACTATTATACCAAACAGCCCAGCATAAGAAAAATGATTTAGTTTTACCTCTCGCAGAGCTATTTCTGCTGGAGTGCTTCTTATAGCACAGCATAAATAAAATAATTACATTTCGAAGTGAGGCAACACTACCATCCCACAGAAGTAGAGCTAAATTATCTCTTAATCTGAATCTTTATTCAGAGTGATATTTACAGCATAATTCAATGACACTAATTTTGATAAGAGTTTATTTATTGATGGATTTAATTTGGGAATTTATAAGCCCACCAAACTCAAACAATGTGACTCTGAGTGATGCGCAACAAAAATAAATATTAATAAAGTAAAAATAAAAATTGTACACCATTAAAAATACAGTATATTTTTTAATATAGAAAATAGAAAACCAAACAATTAAAATAACTACAGTAAAAGGGGTCTCCACTCAAATACCAGGTCTAAACTCTTTCCTAAAGCCAGCAGGGTGGACCTTTATGTGTATCTGAGGAAGGTTGGGAGAAGATATTTCTGGAGAACAGATAGGTTACTAGAAGAGGTAAGAAGGGCCACTTTGGTCTAGAAGTTAAGGCACCAAGTTAGAAACCAGGAATTCTAGTCCAGCCTTAGCCATGAAAGTCAGCTGAATGACTTTGGGACAGTCCCTCTTAATCAGCCCAACTCACCTCACAGGGCTGTTGTGGGGAAAATAGGAGGTTGTTAGTTACGTTTGCTGCCCTGAGTTATAAAGACAGATATAAATAAATACATAGGTAAAAGATAAATAAGATGAGATTCATTACATTATAATGTCTTCAAAAACATGAATTACTTCTGTAAGCTATTACAAGTATCTTTCTAATGAAATGGTTTGGAGTTCAAAAACTAAAAATACTTCTGTTCCCTGTAAAGTTATTGTTTACTTGCTTAGCATCTGTGTGTGTGAGAGAGAGGGGAGGGGGGAGNGAGGGGGAGGAGGGAGGGAGGGGAGAGAGAGGAAATTGTACAGCCAAAGAAGAAAACTAGCTCAGAAACATTTTTGCCATGCTTTAAATATAAATTTTCTTTTTTCCCCCCTTCCACTCATAGCTCTCTTCTGAGCACTCGAGAAAGGTTATGGGTTAATTTGAAATTTTCTCTAATCTAGCTTCAACATCGGACTTTGAGCACTTTATTTTAGGGTTTAATTCTGTGCTAAATGCGGAACATTCTAACTTGTATCAATTTAATCAGAAATATTTCTTTTATCCCCTTGGTTCACTTTATATGTTCTATTTTATTTTACATTACGCTTGGAAGCGACTCCGTCAGGAGATGAGTTTGGCTTTTGAAAATGAACTCAAATTTTCATCCAGACCTCCTCCTTAAGATTCCTTCCTGTTCTCGCCCTTGTGCAAGTGAGAGGGTGATCTGCTGTGTATCCTCTTTTCTGAGGGATGAAACTATCATTGTTGCTCAAGTATTCTCAGGCCACAGCCAGTTGTGTGTGTTTTCCAACTGTGCAGTGAGGTGGCAGTGATGGATTACTTATCTCCTTGACCAGCAGAAAATTTATATACAGTGGAAAGAATGTGTGTGGGGATAGAAACTCATTGGTTGTTCTTGTGTGAAAGAAAAATAAAGATAAGCGTGATTTAGAAAACACTGTGGTGATATGTCTATGGAGATTCTCAGTCATCCAGGTCATGATTGTCCCAAAGGTGCTTTTTCAAGAGGCAACTGGACTTTCTGTTTTTTCTTTGAAGATGTTTCGCTTCTCTGCTTAGAGCTGAAGGAATTTCTTGGATGAAAAGCGAAACTTCAAAGAAAAACCAGAAAGTCCAGTTGCCTCTTGAAAAAGCACCTTTGGGACAACCATGACCTGGATGACTGAGAATCTCCTTAGACATTTAGCTATGCACTTTGGGATGAACACCCTTTGAATGGTGTGGGAATATGAATAGATTTCCAGAAAAATTGCAGACTACAGGAACCATTTGCGCTTCAGTTTGAGATGCAGACAGGACAGACTCATCCCCAACAGCCTGCGCCTGTGAAATAACAGAGCTGAAGAAGCTTCTTGGATGAGAAGCGAAACGTCTTCAAAGAAAAACCAGAAAGTCCAGTTGCCTCTTGAAAAAGCACCTTTGGAACTGTGGTGATATGAAATCCTGAGTTACTTAAGTCCATCTATAAATTAGAGCCCATAGTCTTTTATCTTTCTTGATGGAGAAAGAATGAGTTGGGTGAGTAGCTATACAGAGAAGGCTGGAGTCAAAAGAGATACAGGTAGTCCTTGACTTACAACCCCAACTGACTGTTGCTAAGCAAAAGAGTTATTAAGTGAATTTTGCTCCATTTTACATTCTTTCTTGCCACAGTTGTTAATTGAATTGCTGCAGTTGTTAAATTAGTAACAACCTTGATGTCCCTCAGTTGTGTATGTTAGAAATCCATTATGTACTCACATCACCTGCCCAAAATATGTTGCTTTCTGCTTGCTGATCATCTCCTCGAAGGAGCAGCCAGCTTTCAATTGGTCCAGGATTTTATAATTAAAATGCTTGATAAATTTTTATCAAGCATTTTAATTATAATTGTAAAAACTTATTCAAACTAAACTTAGAAAGAAATGAAAAAGAAGAATAAAAGGTGAAGGAAAAAAAGAAAAGAAAGAAAATGAAAAATATATGAAGTGGCTTCTAACCTTCATCGCACCAAGTATAAACAAATTTAATAACTCGTCACCTCTTATAAGTTTAAACAGAGATCTCTTCATTCCATATCCTATCCTTTATCTATAAGCAAAAGCATAAAATGATTTTTTCCCCCAATCCTGGTGCCAGCAAAAAGTCCATAAAGGGTTGCCAGTACTTTGTAAAATCAAATAAGATAAATTTTATATTCCTTCCTTTTGTAGTCTTAATTTTCAATTCAATCAAATATTGTCATAGGATTTGATTTTTCTCCAATTCTTCTTTATCCCGTTGCATAGATTTCTTCAAGGCTTTAACAAGCCTCTTTTGTAGAACCAATAAAAAAGCATTTTCCAGGTCATTCTTTTGGTTTAGCATTTGTATTTCCCTTTTAATTCTTAAAACTTATCCAGGGAGATTCCAAGGGACTGCTCTACTCAGCAGTTCCTTAGTCTTTGCAGCAATCCTTGACTCTGCTTCTGCATAGCCATCTTCAGTTTGTTATACATTCTCTGGCTGTTCTCTGATTAATCAGGCTACTTTAATATTTGTATTTTTCTCTACAGGCTACCCTTGACTTAAAATAATTCGTTTAGTGACCGTTCAAAGTTACAAGGGCACTGAAAAATGTGACTTATGACCATTTTTCACACTTATAACCATTGCAGCATCCCCATGGTCACGTGATCAGAATTTGGATGCTTGGCAATTGGCTCATATTTATGACAGTTGCAGTGTCCAGGGTTCATGTGGTCACCTTTTGTGATCTTCTGACAAGCAAAGTCAATGGGGGAGCCAGCTTCACTTAACAACCATGCTACTAATTTAACAACTTCAGTGATTCACTTAACAACCGTGGCAAGAAAGATCGTAAAATGGGATAAAATTCACTTAACAAATGTTTCGCTTAGCAACAGAAATTTTGGGCTCAATCATTGTCGTAATTCGAGGACTACCTGTATTGCTGTCTATAAAAACTCTTATTGCAGAAACTTGCTACTCTGAAATTTAAGGACAAATTCATAGACATTACTGACAAATTTCACATCAACTTCAGTTGGGGATGCCAAAATAATACTCTGAATTTCCTGAAGTTGATATTATAATTGATATGAAATAGTGAAACATTAAGGTATTTACTTTTTATTACTTCATTCTGTACTATTTTATTTTTATTCTTAGGACTTGAGATTCTTCTAATGAATACAGAAAAAATGGAAGAAATACCGTAATTGTTCTCTTTAATGATTTTCAGAAGAAAGAGAACTCTATGGATTATTAAAATATCGTTTACATTTTATACACATATTTAAAAGACATTTTCAATGCATTTAAGGCTTATTCAGTCTTTCACTGTGGTGCTTTTTAAAATGCAAGAACGTTTCATCCATCATATAAGGAGGGAATATCAATTGCAAAGATAATCTTCTCTGCCTTCTGTAGCGGTTGCAATGCTAATAGATATTACCCATGTGGCAAAGTCTTTTGTAGCCTGAAGCAGGGCAGAAATTTCACCTCATATCCTGTATTATACACAGATAAGACAAACAAGTAATTAAAAGACATGAGTACACACACATACAATATTATAAAATTAGAGATAGCTCATTATACATGTTTTGTCTTCTCTGTTCTGCCTGAGATGGTCCTTCCTTGATTTAATTAATCTGAGTTACACAAAGAATTACCTAAGTTATTCTGTTATCTGAGGTGGGAATTTCCAGAGATACTTCTCTTCTTGTACAAAAACTACAATGATGATAATATTAAATAACTCACGAAAGACTGCCTTTTCTGGTGTTTAAGACAGCCATTGCCTTATTATCAGACACAAGCAACCACAACCACTCGTGAATAGTTAGTTCTCAAGCAGATGCTTTATTGTTAGTTACCTATGTTACAAGAATCTCATTAAAACTGACTATATTCCCTTGGGGATGGTCAGATTAGGCTTCAATTATTCTGGGGGAGGTCCATTCAATGCTGCTTTCTGCAGTGCAAGGACTCTACACTTGGCCCCCTTCCTCCAATCTAGCTGAAGATTCCACCATGCTTATTCTTCCTTATAAATTGGACAGTTTTTGGGTAAGAGCAACAACACACCTTCTTTTGAAATAGCCTGTTCTTTCGCCTCCTGGAAAATTGTTCTAGCAGTTTGGAGATGCAGCCATTCTAGTGCACCATGAAGGAAGACTACTGGAGGCCATAAATTCCCATCCCATCCTTTTGTGAAATTGTCTGTCTGTCTATATATGTCTTGTCTTGTGTGAATGTTGAGAATGGAGTTAATGGCACAGAAGAGGGAGCTGCCAAGAGCAGGGCTTGTAGGACACTCTTTAAACAGGAAGCTCAAGTTTTCTTTGTTTTGTCTCAGAATAACTGATTTGGAAGGGACCTTGGAGGTCTTCTAGTCCAACCCCCTGCTTGAGCAGGAGTCCCTAGACCATTCCAGAAAAGTGGCTTTCTTAAAAGCTTCCAGTGATGGAGCACCCATAACTTCTGAAGGCAAGCCATTCCACTGATTAATTGTTCTAACTCTAAGGAAATTTCTCCTTAGTTCTGGGTTGCTTCTCTCCTTGATTAGTTCCCATCCATTGTTTCTTGTCTTGCCTTCTAATGGCAAGACAAGAAGGCTTGTCATCTTTGAAAAATAAGTTGACCCCCTCTTCTTTTGTGTCAGCTCCTTAGATATTGGAACACTGCTATCATATCACTCAGGGGTGGGTTCTAACTTACCTCGCTGCCGGTTCGCTGCCTCCCGCGCCGTGTGGGCATGCCTCGTGGGCGTGTGCGCGCATGCGCAATGCAAAAAAATAATTTTTTTTTAAAAAAAGCCCAAAACAAGATGGTGACACATGCGCAGTGCCGGAAACTCGGCTTCTCCGCATGCGCAGAAGAAAAAAAATTCAAAAAAATAAAAAAAATCAATTTTTTTTTAAAAAAGATGGCGGCGTCCACGGACCGGCACCGACCGAACCAGATCCGTGATGTCATCGTGACATCACCAGCGGGTCGCTACCAGTTCGGGCGAACCGGTCCAAACCGGGAGGAACCCACCTCTGATATCACTCCAGTCCTTCTTTGCACTAGACTAGACAAACCCAATAGGACATCCTGTTGGCATGTCCTGTGTTCTGCCTCTGAAATTAGTCCTTGGAGCAGATGTCTGTGTTAAAAAATAGTATCCTTATGATCTGGTTTGTGTCTCTTTTTTAATAATAAGATAAAATATTAGTTAAGTTTTGTAATAGATTAGCTTCAGCAAAAAGCAAGGTACTCCGTGATTTATTTTGTTGTTGTGCTTTATTGTTGGTAATTCAAGCTGGGTAGATGCAGTTGTGGGGTTGACAGAGAATACAAATAAGGCCAAGGTTATGCATTCCGATTTCTGTACGGATAGAGCAATATGAAATATGCCATTGGAAACCACGGCTGCATTCACACGGAGGATAAATCCTTCAGCCTAATAGATCAAATGAAATTACTTGCGCTGCCCACATAGTGCTTGGCCACAAGGTCACCTATTTCTCGAAGAAGTGCAGTACAAAGTGTTATTTGCCCATAAACCAAACACCCAGAAACAAATGCTTTATAACAAATGCTGTTCAATAATGGGTATATTCTAAAATGTAAAGCAAGTAATGGGAAAAAAGAGGGTTGTTGTGTGCTCACAGAATGATGGCAGCATATTCACTCTTGGGAACATAATAAAAAAGGATTTGAATTGTAAGATTAAAGATGCCCCCAAGATGTCCAGGTAAAAAAAATGTATATTACTAATGCTTTCTCTTTGAATAGTTGGGGTATGCTAGAAGATGCCGAAGGACAATGGCAAAAATATTGGGTAAGTGCTTAGGAGCAAAGCTCTAATCCAAATAAAGTGATTTGTGCTTGTTTGCCTGTGAAATCAGTAGAAAAAGTTGTAATTAAGCATACTCAGTTTTCAGCAAAACATATATTCACTGACCATAATCAAAGAGGGGACCAACCTAGAAATAAGGAGAAATTTCCTGACAGTGAGAACAATTAATCAGTGGAACAACTTGCCTCTAGAAGTTGTGAGTGCTCCAACACTGGAGGTTTTTAAGAAGAGATTAGACAACCATTTGTCTGAAATGGTATAGGGTTTTCTGCCTGAGCAGGGGGTTGGACTAGAAGACCTCCAAGGTCACTTCCAAGTCTGTCATTCTATATATACACAAAGCTACTTTGTAGTGAAGACAGAATCATGTAAACTTCTTTTTGATTTAACCTCAATGGACCATTTGTATTTTATTTATTTGCAGTATATTTGTAATTTGAGCCTTATAGTGTATTGCCTTAATTGCTCATCACTATCAAAACAGGGGATATTGTGTTGAGTTTGCAGTACATACCAAATTTGGGGACAAAAATGCCATGTTAGGATTTTTTTCTCACTAGATAATAACAATCATTGTTCAGTGCCTGCAGTTCAACTAAATAAGTGAAATGTCCACAGAATGTATTCTACATCCCATCCCACTTTATAGCTCAAAGTACCTATCACACACAGCTCTGCATTTTTAATTATCTAAATCAGCTATGGAAGACAGATGGAGAGAAGCTATTTAAGCTTCCCTTTTAGTCATTTTGTGGTCAAACTATTCTTTCTACGCTACCCCAGCAGGAAAGTTTGAGGGTCAAAAAAACAGCAAGAAGTTTGATTTTGAACTTTCAAAGCAAACAAACAAATAAACCCAGAATTAAGGGCTAAGTGCTCACTTTGTGTGTGTGTCCCAATTCATGGTCTTTCTTGATGGATTTTAACCAAAAGGGACACATTACTGACATCCTTAAAACAGGTTTTCCCCTCAGAGCATGCATTTTGTTAATCCCTCTTTAGTTCAGTTCCCGCAACTAAAGTAGCTTGTGATGGAACTGGACTACCAGGGGGTAGAATCCTTATTAGTCTAAATGACATTTTCCCCCTGCACTAATTTTCCCAAGTAAGCCTCTCTACCCCATTCTTAATAGCTGTTTGGATAAAAGCTAAGTATCGAGGTCAATAACCATCAGACTTTTTCAACAGTTGTTGCTCAAGCTCTTTATTCTAAGGAGTCAAAGCAGATTACATGTTCTGAAAAACAGTACATGCGTCAACCCTAATCCCTGTTATTGCCTTGCTTGGTTGCTGATAAGGTTTTTGAACATTTTTTAAAAGTTATTTATTATTCTTATGCCTTAACACAAAGCAGGGGTGGGGGGGAAACAAGCACAAAAGAAAAAATGGTCAGGTGACTCTTAAGCTTTAAAAAAAGATGTCATGAACTGATCACAGTTTTGTCCAACAGCAGCTAACCTCTTCAGGGAGATTCGCTTTAGGGATATAATTTTAGAAGTCTCCGATTATTAGACTTTGTCATTTAATCAACTCCAAGGTTCTTGGAAACTTTGATGTTTCTGCTGTCATGCTGGCTGGGGAATTCTGGGAGCTGAAGTCTACAGGTCTTAAAATTGCCAAGTTTGGAGACCCCTGCTTAAAGCAGTGTTTTTCAAACTTGGCATTTTTAAGATGTGTGCTCTTCAACTCCCAGAATTCCCCAGAGTTGGCTAGTTTGAAAAACATTGCTATAGAGCAGTGGTTCCCAAACTTTTTCAGTCCATTGCCCCCTTGGTGCTACAAGCTCATCCTCAGTGCCCCCCACCCCCTTCAGATGGGTGTGGCTTGGTGGTCAGGTGACCAGTGGGCGTGGCCAACTTGTAAAATGTGGTGAAACTCACTTAACAACGCTCTTGCTTAGCAACCAAAATTTTGGGCTCAATTGTGGTCATAAGTCTTTCTTTCTCTTTCTTTCTTTCTTTCTTTCTTTCTTTCTTTCTTTCTTTCTTTCTTTCTTTCTTTCTTTCTTTCTTTCTTTCTTTCTTTCTTTCTTTCTTTCTTTCT
>QLTV01001698.1:12059596-12151080 GCA_003457575.1 Thermophis baileyi
TGTCTTCCTTCCTTCCTTCCTTCCTTCCTTCCTTCCTTCCTTCCTTCCTTC
Source organism: Thermophis baileyi (assembly GCA_003457575.1). Taxonomy (NCBI): domain Eukaryota; kingdom Metazoa; phylum Chordata; class Lepidosauria; order Squamata; family Dipsadidae; genus Thermophis; species Thermophis baileyi. The sequence goes on from QLTV01001698.1 coordinate 12,059,648, forward strand.
CGTCCTAACATCTTTCTTTCTTAGAGGGAGGGAGAGCCGGCGCCAGGCTTACCTTCCTGGCGAGGCTCGGAGACCGCCCGGCATGCCCATCCACCAGCTCTCCACTTTCTGCCTGCCCCGCCAAGGCCCCCGTCAGCCCGGAGCCCGGCGGATCCTGAGGCCAGCGGAGCTCCATAGGTGCGTGCCCCAACGTGCCCCAAAGGTCCTGGAGCCAAAGCCGGGAAGGCGAGAGGGGCGGCGGTGGCGGCAACCGCACTCCGGCAGCGTCACGTCCCGTGTCATGTGCCGTCCGGGAGCACGGTCTCTGGGCTGGCGGGGGCCTTCCTTGCCTGGAGACCGCGCTCCCGGATGGCACATGACAGGGGACGCGACGCTGCTGGAGCGCGGTTGCTGCCGCCATCGTCCCTCTCGCCTTCCCGGCTTCGGCTCCAGGACCTTTGCGCACCTATGGAGCTCCGCCGGCCTCAGGGCTGGCGAAGGCCCATGTACTCCCGCCCGCCCCTAGCTCCGGCTGTCTCCTGGGAAGTTCGTAGGAAGTGGCGGCGGGCGGAGCTGGGCAGGGTGGAGCTGCTGGTGCAGCAGCGCCCGGTGAGGAAGGCTAGGCGGGGAGGCACGGCCGATTGTCTCGTTGTCCCGTGGGGCGGATGGGCTGGAAGAAGCGCGGTTGAACGGGTCCGGGGCAGCGCAGCCTATTGTGCCTTATATTGCCCCGCTCTGCATCCCGGAGGGCCACGTATCCCCCCCGCCAATCCTCCGTAAAACCGGCTGCCCCGTTTCTGCAAAGGCAGAGCCCTGCAGGGCGATCTGAAGAGGGATGCTGTAGAAAAGGCCGCCTTCCACCCATGCCTCCCATGCCAGCTCTGCGGGACTTGGGGCTCTGAAGCAGCCCACTGACTTACAACCCGGCACCGCGGTCCAAGTTCCCAGACTGGCGCCGGCGGTCGGCTGGGCTGATCCACAAAGAGAGCAGGCAGGTGGTCGGTTGAGAAGCCAGTGGGCTGCTTTGGAGCCACAAAGCGCCGCGGAGCTGGCACGGGTGGAAGGCAGGAAAAGCGTGGCGGGAAAAGCGGCAAGTGGGCGATTGAGTGGACATGGGCAGCGGGGCACAGGGACAGGACCGGTTTGGTGAACCACCTGCCACCCCCCTTGCCCCTCTTAGCGCCCCCCTGCTGCCACCCTTGCCTCTTAGCGCCCCCCTAAGTCATCCCACTGCTCCCCAGGGGGCGGTACCGCCCACTTTGGGAACCACTGCTATAGAGCTATCTTGCAGCATTTCCTTTTGCACCATCTTATCTCTAAAAGAACAGGGTAATATGGGACATGTAGTGGCTACCCCAAATCAGCACACAGACTATATGAAAGTAACCCCTTGGGTGAAGGATGTGTCTTTAATAACACTTGTCTAGTCTCATAAGATCTGGAGAGTGTCACAAGGAGAAGTCTATATATATTTTGTTGTTGTTAGTTGCAAAGTCGTGTCCGACCCATCGCGACCCCATGGACAAAGTTCCTCCAGGCCTTTCTGTCCTCTACCATCCCCGAAGTCCATTTAAGCTCACGCCGACTGCTTCAATGACTCCATCCAGCCACCTCATTCTCTGTCGCCTTTTGCCCTCAATCTTTCCCAGCATTAGGCTCTTCTCCAGTGAGTCCTTCCTTCTCATTAGGTGGCCAAAGTATTTGAGTTTCATCTTCAGCATCTGGCCTTCTAAAGAGCAGTCAGGGTTGATCTCCTCTAACCAATACTTGGTTACTTCCAAGCAAAACTGCAACGGGAACCTAAACTCTAGTGTATCTTTTGAATATAATGTCTTCGAAGGATCCGATTCCTTCACGAAGCTTTCCAGACATATTTGAAAATTGCATTATCACCTCCTGAGCACGGAAAATGTAGGATTTTTTTGACCATGCCAAGAATGAAGTGTGTAGTGACAATTCTCTTTTTGAAGGAAGATGCCTTCATTGAAATGTAGTTCTTGAACAGAAAGTATTTGTGGCAATTTTCCACAATATGCTTTGAGTAGGAAGGTAAGCAGGAATCTTCGCCAGCAATTCTGAAAAGCTTCCAACATCGGACTATTAGAGAAAGCAAAATCCCAAGATGTGTGACTGGGTGGGTGTGGCTGGTTGGTCATGTGACATGGGTGGGTGTGGCCAACTTGACATCACTCACGTCAAGCGTTAGGGTTAGGGTTAGGGTGTCTGGCCTCTCCTCGTCTCAAAGGCCTCAATGAGATACAATTTTCCTGTCTATTTATTTACTACTACTGAACATCCAAAATATACTATTTAATCCTATGTATATATGCCATATGTGTACATACATATTACACACAGGCACACAAAAATATACATTATCTACCAAATCTACTGTATGTGTATGGACACACACACACACACACACACACACACACAGCTCTTCTAAAACTATACACATTCAACCTCACTTACTGCATTTGCAAAAACACACCCAGAGCCAACTTTCTGCCACACATTTAACCATAACTTCTGTACATTAGAACATTACACATGCCTTCAGATGTTCTTCCCTAGCTTGCACATGACTGTTAGAGCCAGGAGATGTTATGGATTGGGTAAAATGTGGTGAAACTCACTTAACAACGCTCTTGCTTAGCAACCAAAATTTTGGGCTCAATTGTGGTCATAAGTCTTCCTTTCTTCCTTTCTTCCTTCCTTCCTCCTTCCCTCTTTTTCTTTTCTTCCTTCCTTTTCTTTCTCTTTCTTTCTTCCTTTCCTATCCTTTCCTTTCCTTCTTTCCTTTCCTTTTTCCTTTCCTTTCCTTTCTCTCTCTCTTTCTGTCTGTCTGTCTTTCTTTCTTTCTTGTCTCCCTTTTTTTCCTTTCTTTCTTTCTCTTTCTCTCTTCTCGGCGGCGGGAGAAGGAAGAAAGTGCTCTGGGACTGGGAGGGCGGGTGGCCCGGCCCAGCAGCGGCACGTCCCCTGTCATGTGCCGTTCTGGGGCGCTGTTGCCACCGCCGCCCCTCTCGCCTTCCTGGCTTCAGCACCAGGACCAGCAAAGAAGTGCAGTTGAGCGGGGCTGGGGCGTTAGTGCGGAAGCGGCAAGGAGTTCAAGGCAAGTGGCGGTTTGTCTTCGTGCACGGAGGGCAGGCGAGGGGAGGACAGGGGTTCCCCCGCCCCCGGCGCCCCTCCACCATGCAACCTGCTGCTGCCGAGCGGTCTCGTTCATGCCGCCCGCTTCACTCATGGAGCGGATGGGCTGGAACTTCCACGCTTCTTTGCTGGTGAGGTTTCTCCCCAAGTGGCAGAGCTCTCGGAGGACGATGTTTTGCCCAGCCTGAAAGTTGCTTCTGAAGTGCGGAGAGGCTTCACTTTTCTCCTCCCTAGTGAGCGAAAAGCTGGCGGGCCGGCAGGGTCGGGGGGCTGCGGCCCTGGGATTCGGGGGGTGGAAGTTTTGGAGCCTCAGAGCCTTGGAGCAACTCCTGGCCCTTGCACAGTAAAGAGTGCAAGAAGTTAATTGCCTCACAATCATGAGAAGTGTTTCTTTACTGTGCAAGGGCCGGGAGTAGCTCCAAGGCTCCGAGGAGCAAAACCTCCACCCCCCCAAATCCCAGGCCTGCAGCGAGCTGATCCGCTGCCCGTGCTCCAGTTGCCTGTGGCTCTGGCTATGCCTCCTGCAGTCTTGCCTGCCATTCGATTCGCCTGTTCCTCAGGTTGGGTAGCCCAGCTACAGTCGGTTCTGTTTGGCTTGGGCTGCTCCTGCGCCAGGGCCAGAGGAGGCTTGTGGGCTGGACCCTGCCGGCCCGCCAGCTTTTCGCTTACTGGGGAGGAGAAAAAGCGAAGCCTCTCCACGCTTCGGAAGTAACTTCCAGGCTGGGCAAAACATCGTCCTCTGAGAGCGCTGAGCCTCCCGGTTGGGGAAGATGGATCAGGGCGCCCTGAAGTGTTTTTCCCCCACCTGGGCACTGGAAGAGGCGAAGGGCAGGGGTGGGTTCTAACTTACCTCGCTGCCGGTTGCTTCCTCCCGCGCTGCGTGACCGTGCCGCATGGCAAAAAAAAGTTGAAAACAAGATGGTGACGCATGCAAAATGCCGGAAACTTGGCTTCTGCACATGTGCAGAAGAAAAAAACCCGGAAAAAATTCAAAAAAATTCAAAAAAAATTCAAAATTTTTTTTTTAAAAAAGATGGCGGCGCCCACGGACCGGCTTCGACCGAACCGGATCCGTGATGTAACTGTGACGTCACCAGCGGGTTGCTTCTGGTTCGGGCGATCCGGTCCCAACCAGGAGGAACCCACCCCTGCTTCCCTCCCCGTTTACTGCAATACAGATGAAGATATTCCTACTTGGCATTATAAAAAAAGGCCCATTGATTACTAATTATTCATCAGGCTGAGATATAGCTATGTTAGGTCTTCAAGTAGCTCTTTAAAAGAAATATAAAAGTAGCTCTTTAAAAGAAATGAAGCTCACACAACCTCCGAAGACAAGCTGTTCCATTAGAACAATCAACCAATGGAACAGCTTGCCTTTGGAAGTTGTGGGAGCTTCATCACTTGAGACTTTCAAGAAGAGATTGGACTGCCATCTATCAGAAATGGTGTAGGGCAGTGGTGAAATCCAATTTTTTTTACTACCGGTTCTGTGGGCGTGGCTTGGTGGGTGTGGCTTGGTGGGCATGTCAGGGGAAGTATACTGCAAAATCTCCATTCCAGGGGAAGGATACTGCAAAATTTCCATTCCCACCCCACTCTGGGGCCAGCCAGAGGTGGTATTTGCCGGTTCTCCGAACTACTCAAAATTTCTGCTACCAGTTCTCCAGAACCTGTCAGAACTTGCTGGATTTTACCCCTGGTGTAGGGTCTCTTGCTTGAGGGGGGGTTGGATTAGATGACCTATAAGGTCCCTTCCCACTCTGTTAATCTGTAATAATATTTGGAAATGACAATCTAACTGGATGAGGATAAGACAGTAAATATCACAGCTCCTCTTTTGCTTTCTTTTTCTTCTCGTTTATCATAATTTGATTGTGTTTGCTATAATAAAATATTTTCTCTTCTCCACCCCTAGATTGCTGCAAATTCCTGGGGAATTTCCTGGGGAGAAAGCGGTTATTTCAGGATTTTACGAGGACAAAATGAATGTGATATTGAAAAACTGATCATAGCTACCAAATGTCACCTTTAAGAGATTTTCATTATGGCCGCTATTTTGTTCTACATATTTTTTGTACAAATGGAATATATAACCTCTAACCTCAATAGGGGCATACTTATATTTGTTATTTTCTCTTCACTAAATATACTGCATTTCTATGTCAGATGTAAGACTGTCGGTGAACATTTAAATGTGAGTCCAGCATGGTGAAAGACTCTATTACAGTGGTGAAATCCATTTTTTTTTACTACCGGTTCTGTGGGCATGGCTTGGTGGGCATGGTGTGGCTTGGTGGGCGTGGCTTGGTGGGCGTGGCAGGAGAAGGATACTGCAAAATCTCCATTCCCTCCCCACTCCTGGGGGAAGGATATTGCAAAATCTTTATTCCCACCCCACGCTGGGGCCAGCCAGAAGTGGTATTTGCTGGTTCTCCGAACTACTCAAAATTTCCGCTACCGGTTCTCCGAACTACTCAAAATTTCCGCTATTGGTTCTCCAGAACCTGTCAGAACCTGCTGGATTTCACCCCTGCTTTATTACCTGTCTTAACTTCACTTCTACTGGTATTTAGATTATCATATTCATTATTGGATCCAAATGCAGTAAACACCGAATGAGAACAATTGGGACGGTGTCTTTCTTTTCTTCTGAATTGTGATCAATATTAGTCTTGTGAGATTGTGTATTTTTAACCACCAGAGTCCCTGAGAAAAAAAACAAAACTGGCTTGCTTCAAAAAGAGCAGATGAATATCATTATTTAACTATATTTATAATCACATGCCTTTGTATCCTGTCTTTGCTTGAACATATTTTTTGCATGACTATGTCTTTTAAAGGAGTTAAGAGAGGCCTACTGATAGCTAAGAATAATCATGGCTGGCTGTTTCATTCCTGCCTCTGAAAACCAATTTGCTGGAGTATAGCAGTGCAGGAATACTTTCATGCCTTTCTTCTCCCCCCACCCTCTCTCAGAAGTATTTTTATTAACTGTATAAAGCAGGAGTGGACAACTATGCTCTCTTTATGATCTGCGGACTTCAACTCCCAGAATTCCTGAGCTGTATCAGGATTTCTGGGAGTTGAAGTCCACAGATCGTAAAGGGCCTATACAAGTAGCCCTCAACTTACGACCTCAATTGAGCCCAGAATTTATGTTGCTAAGTGATAAATTTGTTAAGTGAGTTTTATCCCATTTTATGACTTTTCTTACCACATTTGTTAAGTGAATCGCTGCAGCTGTTAAATTAGTAACTTTCTTGTTAAGTGAATCTGGCTTCCCCATTGACTTTGCTTGTCAGAAGGTCGCAAAAGGGGGTCACATGTCCCTGGGACACTGCGACTGTCATAAATAAGAAACAGTTGTCAAGCATCCGAATATAAATCACATGACCATGGGAATGCTGCAACAGTCATAAGTGTGAAAATGTCACTTTTTTCAGTGCTGTTGTAACTTTGGTCACTAAATGAACTGTTGTAAGTCGACGACTACCTGTATTTACCCACCCCAGGTATAAAACAAAGAAAAAGAAAACTATAAAGTAATAAAAAAGAAAGCTAAAGAAAAGAAAAGAAACATACAGGGCATATATTCACAGACACATATACATGCATTAAAATTTTACAATAAATGTTTCAATAAATGGAAGCTATAATTTATTACAGCCATCCATAGTTAGTCTATACTGATAACTTAGTGGTTCATAAATTGCTGGTGACATCAATTCAGCAGTCCATTGGATACCTGGGGCCGTATGTTTCCTTTTCCAATGCTGAAAGAAGAATGTTGGAAAACCACTTTCTCTGTCCAGATGTCAGCGTCCATGTGGTAGGAATAAACTTCAGAAGTATATGAACACCTGAAAATACTGAATCTCAAAATTGAGGTAATTCATGTAATCCCTTATTTCCCAAACGGGAACAATTTGTTGGACACTTCATTAAATGAAACAATTTTATTGCATCTTCAACAATATGATGTTAGGTCCTACTAGCAGCAGAGAGTCATGAGGGGGTCCACAAAAGTGTTTTTGATTCAGAACTACAGCTACATTTATATGAGCCGCGGTGGCGCAGTGGTTAGAGTGCAGTACTGCAGGCTACTTCTGCTGACTGACTGCTGACTGCAATTTGGCAGTTCAAATCTCACCAGGCTCAAGGTTGACTCAGCCTTCCATCCTTCCGAGGTGGGTAAAATGAGGACCCAAATTTTGGGGGGCAATATGCTGACTCTATAAACCACTTAAAGAGGGCTGTAAAGCATTGTAAAGTGGTATATAAGTCTAAGTGCTATTGCTATTTCTACATTTACTGTTTCTAATAAAGTGTCTGGGACACCCTCTCCAAATGGCTGCCCTGGGATGCAGTTAATCTGGCACGGCAGCCTGTCCATTCGCAAAATAAAGTACATTCAATTGAGAGAAACAATAAATGTATTAAGATTAAATTGCATCCAGAGGCAAAATTAAATACCGGTGTATGTATGCATGTGTGTGTGTGTGTGTGTGTGTGTGTGTGTGTGTGTGTGTGTGTGTGTGTGTAATAAATTTTCCCTTAAATTAATTCAGGACACTTTGGTTCAGGGGTGAAATGCTCCCAGTTCTGGCGTGCCTGCCGGTCGTCGGAGAGCCGGTAGCAACGGCAGCGCGAGGCTTCACCCAGCCGCCTGGACGCCGCCATTTGGGTTCTTTTGCGCATGCGCAGAGGGTAAAAGAACCCAAATGGCGGCGTCCGGGCGGGTGGGCGAAGCCTCGCGCTGCCGTCACTACCGGCTCCCCAACGACCGGCAGGCACGCCCAAACCGGGAGCATTTCACCCCTGCTTTGGTTAACCAAAAGATTCAAAGATATTTTTCCCATCAACTTTGCACAGACAAAACCATACAAGCATATATTTCCTCGCTGCACGTAAAAATGTCACCCCGCCTTTCCGATGTATACATATATCCCCCCAGCCGGGCCTTCCCAGGAACAGATGCAAAGAAGCTTTTTCCTTGAGGGTTTAGAATTCTGCTAGTTTAGACCCATCCTGTGAATAGGGAGCAGTTTTAAGCATCATTTGCCAGAAGCTAAAGGGCAACCATGAAGCTTGTTTACCCTCGGAGAAAGGAAGCCAAATTACTCCATCTGGCAGGCATTGAAGTACTAAAGCCAGGAAGCATAGGCCTTAGATGTCTCAAAGGTGCTTTTCCAAAAGGCAACTGGACTTTTTTGGGTTTCCCCACCTTTCTCATCTAAGAAGCTTCTTCTCAGAACTGAAGAAGCTTCTTTGATAAGAAGCAAAAGATTTTCAAAGAAAAAAAGAAAACACATTTTCCCACTGTGCATATCTAACAGGCATATCTATTCTGTTACGACTTTCTTGTAGCTGATAATGTTCTACTTTCATCTACCCATAATAAAGCATGTAAAAAGATTCCACAGTCATCACTGCTGTAAAGAAAAGCCAATTTGTAAACCTAGAGAGAGTTAATCTCACTAAAAATTAGTATGGTTACAGGCAGAGGTGGGTTCCTCCTGGTTTGGACCGATTTGCCCGAACTGGTAGCGACCCACTGGTGATGTCACGATGACATCACGGATCCGGTTTGGTCGGTGCCAGTCCGTGGGCGCCGCCATCTTTTTTTTGAATTTTTTAAATTTTTTTTTTTAAAAATATTTTTTTTTCTTCTGCGCATGCGCAGAAGCCGAGTTTCCGGCACTGCGCATGTGTCGCCATCTTGGTTTTGGCATTTTTAAAAAATTTTTTTTTTGCACTGCGCATGTGCGTGCACGCACCCACCAGACGCGGCCACGCGGCGCGGGAGGAAGCGAACCGGCAGCAAGGTAAGTTAGAACCCACCCCTGCTGCAAGGGCCTAGACTAGAGAGAGTTCAAAGAGATTATTGATGTAAAGAGAACAACTATGTCAAAGTGTAATCATGAGTAAACTTTTATGCAGTCCTTCATTTAAATACAGGTAGCCCTCGACTTACAACCATTTGTTTAGCAACGATTCAACAGTGATTTCGAAAGCACTGAAAAAAGTGACTTGCCTCACACTTATGGCCCTCGCAGCATCACCCCATTCACATGATCAAATTCAGGCACTTGGCAACTGGCGTGTATTTAGGATGGTTGCAGCATCCCAGGGTCATGTGATCACCATTTCTAACCTTCCCCGCTGGTTTTCGACAAGCAAAGCCAATGGAGAAGCCAGCATGGAAGGTCACACGCCGCTGAGGTAAGCACCCTCACCCAGTCCATCTGCGCTTGTGCCCCACCAGACCCTTGCACACTCTTACACACCCTCCCTAAACTGCACTGCACCTCTTGTGCACTTCTTATATTCCTTACATACAGTACCCCTGCACTCTCTTGCAACCTTTCCAACCCATGCCTCTCACAAACCTCCTCCCTGATACTCCCCTACACACCTAGATGGATCCTCCCTGACCGTTCCCTGCACCCCTATGCATCCCCTCTCCCTCCCTCCCCCACCTGGCAGCAGCCACTTACCTGAAACTTGCAATTTCCTGCAGGCTTCACCATTGACAACTGGGACGGCAGGGATTGCCAACACGTGATGCAGTCGTGCTTTGCAGCTGCTATGTGTAATGATGGCAATTCAGGTCCCAATTGCAGTCATAAATTGAGGACTACATGTAATCCATGGAAGGTAAGAGAAGCAAAGAGAACTTGCTCTGTCACTTTCATGTTTAAATAGACTCATCAAGACCAGGAAATGCCAGACTGTCAGAGTTTAGGCAGCGTGATTAGTATTGAGATAAACCCAGGAGCAAAACACACAGCACAGAGAGCCTTTAGATACTTAATAGTGGTTTATATACAGAAATATATACAAACACACAAGTGGTAGCAAATACCTTACAAGCACTCTATCTGCTTCTTAAACCTAACACGGAGGACTCAGCAATGAGATACGCAACGAGAGAGAACATGAGGAGAAGGGACCCACCCTCTAATGGCTTCCCTTATATAGGCAGCTTCTTACCCAACTTCTTAAAGTGGCAGTAACCCTGCTGCCTCATTCCCATTGCATCAGCTTCCGGTTGCCTCCGCTTACAACCTCTCATCACCTTACAGCTATTAAATCTACATACCCTGACATTTTTTCCCCTTCAGACAGAAGCAGAAATCTCAAACACTCTTTGAAGGTGCTATTCATAGACATTCTTCGGTCCTATAAGTAAAGTCTATAAGCACAAGTTGGGTTATTGACATCATTCAGAGGACTGACTGTAATCACCATTCATTCAGCCCCAACGTAATTTCAAACAGTCACTGAACGAATCATTATAAGTCGAGGACTAGCTGTACATGACATAGAATTGAATGGAATTATTCAAGGAACACTTACAAATCTCTTCTTGGAGAAGAAATGCCTTTTCCTTTTAAAAATCTGGTTGCCAAGTCATGGCAGTGAAGCATGCCCCCCCCCCTTATGGGCAAATGTTAAATAGTGGAAAACTTTCCCGAAGGAAAAAATAGACAAGATGATATCTTCCTGTTATTGTTTTGGGAGGGCCTTTGATTGCCATACAATGAAAAATGTATGCCATTAGACATTAAAATACCAAGTATACATAGCAATTAGCGTATGTATCTGTGTGATGTGTGTCAGGGAGATAGGTACTGTTAGAAAGAGTAATTATAGAGATGCCATAGTAGCTGCTCTGTGAAATTTGCATATAGCATCTGGCATCGCTGCATCCCTTCCAAAATACGGTGCCGTATCGCAAGCAAGCCACAAGATGTGAGTCTTCGGCATTACAAGCAATTATTTTGTCAAAATGAATCCTAAAAAGTTGAACACCAATGCGGTGAACTGAAAAGAAGCATAAGATCCAACTAAACTACCTTTCGCTCATCCTTCCTATCTGTTTTTTTTTGGGGGGGGTAACAATTACCTTCTGCGTTCGTTCTTTAATGAGAAGAACCAGGAAGCGTTTCAGTCCGTATCATTTGGAATGGGAATGAGACTCCCCCCCCCCGTCACAATGAGGTGCTTTGCATTAAGGGCAGAAAGCAAAGGGGGGAAAAGGAAAAGGAAACCTTAGAAAGTTTCTGACCATCCGCAGAGACTTTTACTGAGTTCAAAGGAAACAACCCAATTCAACTAGAATATCTAGAGCTGCTTAGGGTGTTTTAAAAAGACTGTATCAATCTATGAATGCGGGGACATTCTCTAATTAATTTGAAAATATCTCTTAGGCCAAATGAAAACATGCCCACATCCTAACCCTTCCACTGATCATTTTCTATGCCACTCCAGGCATAACAGAGCTTTATCAAGGAGGGTTTCTGAAATGTCAGTCCTCCAAATCAGTTTTTCTCAACCTCATAAATGTTAAGATGTGTGGACTTCATTTCCTAGTATCCATGCCTGCTAGGGAATTCTGGGCAAAGAGAAATCTGGGCTAAATTGTCCAAAAAGTATTAACATGTAAAATTTGGGGCATGATCTCATTTCCATAAGCTCCTTCAGTGTCTGCTGTCTTACTATATTTTCAAACAATACTTCGTGATTATGAGAGGCCGAAACGCACGGCTCGTTTTTTTTAAAAATGAAATCTGACATACTCATAGCTCTGCAATGACATAGCAGCTGCGCAAAATGCCTCCGGGGAGTAGAGGCTTCGTAGATTGTCATTAATGAAGTTCACAATGAATTTCATGTTCATTATTTTACTATGTGATCAAGCTCATAAGCTGCAAAAGTGAAAAAGTGAAACTGAAAACTCAATGAATTGCCTTCTACACACTTTGCAACCTTGTCCCGTGAAGTGCAGCCTACTAGAGACTCTATAAACTAAGCAATTTTGGCCTCAATTGTGGTCATAAGTCAAGGACTACCTTTACTCAATTGTTATCAGGAATCTTTGATGAACTAGGACAGAGATGGCGAACCTATGGCACGCGGAGCCATATCTGAGGGCACGAGAGGCGTTGCCCTATGTCAGCTCCAGCACGCATGCGCGCGCTGGCCAGCTGATTTTCAGCCTTCTTTTTGGCCGTTTTTGCTCTCCCCAGGCTTCAGGAAAGCCTCCTGAACCCTGGGGACGGCAAAAAACGGCCAAACGGGCCAACCGGAAGTTCGGAAATGAACTTCCATTTGGCCCGTTTGTCTGTTTTTTGCCGTCCCCAGGCTTCAGGAGTCCGGAGGCTTCAGTGAGTGCATGGGGGGGGGCAGCGTGGGGGGGGGTTGTGCGCATGTGTGTGGGGGCAGCGTGGGGGTTGTGTGCATGCACGGGGGAGGGCATGGGTGTGGGCACACACGCGCGTGCTAGTGCGCATGCGCAAACCCTTTTGGCACGCGAGCCAAAAAAGGTTCGCCATCACTAAACTAGGATATACAGTAGCCTGCCATTCTCATTCTAATTGTGCATCTCCCAAGTACTGACATCATCACAACTTTTGTCTTTCAAGTTCCAGATAAGAAGCAGAAAGAAGTTTATAGTGTCTCTAGTCTAGTGGGCTGCACCTCACTGGACAAGGTTGTGAATTGTGAAGAAGGCAATTCATTGAGTTTTCAGTTTCACTTTTCCACTTTTGCGGCTTATGAGCTTGATCACATAGTAAAATAATGAACATGAAATTCATTGTGAACTTTGTTAATGACAATCTAGGAAGCCTCTATTTCCTGGAGGCATTTTGCACAGCTGCTATGTTGTTAAGTGAGCTGAGTCCCATTTCATGACATTTTTGCTACAGTTGTTAAACAAATCACTGCAATTGGTAAGTGAATCATGTGGTTATCAAGCAAATCTGCCTTCCTCCATTGACTTAGCTTGTTGGAAACCAGCTGGAAAGGTCAAAAAAAGTGATCACATGACCCTGGGACACTGCAACCATCATAAATACATGCCAGTTGCTGAGCGCCCAAATTTTGATCACATGGCCACAGGGATGCTGCAATGGTCGTGTGGAAAATGGCCATAAGTCACTTTTTTCAGTGCTGTTGTAACTTTGAAAGGTCACTATAGAAATGGTTGTAAATCAAGGATTACCTATAGTTATGATTTAATTATGTTTGCTCCAGGGGTGGGTTCTAACTTACTTCGCTGTCGGTTTGCTTCCTCTCGCGCTGTATGGCCGTGCCTCGTGGGCGCACATGCGCAATTCACGCGCATGCGCAGTGCCGAAAAATCCCAAAAAAAAGCCAAAAAAAAAGCCAAAAACAAGATGGCAATGAATGCGCAGTGCTGGAAACTCGGCTTCTGCGCATGCGCAGAAGAAAAAAAACCTGGAACTCCCCCCCCCAACCCCCCCCCAAAAGCCAAAAACAAGATGCCGACGCATGCGTAGTGCCGGAAACGTGGCTTCTGCACATGCGCAGAAGGAAAAAACCCAGAAAAAAATTCCCCCCAAAAAATTCCAAAAAAAATAATAATCCCCAAAAAACATGACGGCACTCACGGACCGGCACCGACAAAACCACTTCCGTGATGTCACCATGACATCACCAGTGGGTCGCTACCGGTTCGGGCGAACCGGTGTGAACCGGGAGGAACCCACCTCTGGTTTGTTCCCATACAGCCATTAAATGACCTAGTACTGTAATGTAATCTATAAAATGCAATCTACAGAATCAACTGTAACCATTGCAACTAATTCTATGTGGGACAAACATCACGTCAATTAAAAACCAGAATCCATGAACATCGGCTGGCAGTCAAACACCACAATCCCAAAACCTTAATCTCTACCCACACCGACACCAAACAGCAGCAGTTCAATTGGAGCAACACAAAAATCATTAGCCACACTACCACCCACCATGCTCGCGAGTTTATTGAAGCCTGGCACTCCACAAGCAATTACATAAACAGACACATTGACCTATAACCAGCTTACTAACTCCTCAGAATCCAAATCAACCACACAGCTAACCAGAGACAGCACTGATCCTCAACCAACTCACACAAGCCCCCCCCAACCAGCACTTCACCTCCCAATGACCCTCACTTGATGTAACCTCCCTATCACAAGACCCATTACAAGACTCACTGATGACTCACACAAGACCCAAACTTGACACGCCCACACCTGAAGCCCTTATAAACAGAAGAACACTGACACTGACATCCCCTAAACTCCGCTGAAGATGTTACCTAGCCTGGTAACGAAACATTTGGAAACCAATCCACCAGCTCGGAGAACGAACCTTCACCCTCATACCCCAATACTGTCTTTGAAATAATTGTTTATTCCTATAGGGATGTCCACAGTTTTCTGGCTATTAACAGCTTCTCCTTGAAACAGGTTTTCTTTTTTATTATTATTATTATTATGATTAATATTTAAAAGTCATTCTACAAATAGCTAAGGTTTGCTTGGAGAAACTCAGAAAATGGTAACTGTAGTGCTGCTTACTTGAACAGAAAAATATGTCTAATATGTGTATCAGCATCACTGAGTTTTATGCTGTTTTCTAAGTAAAAACAGATTTTATGTATGAAGCTGCAAATTGAAATTTATCTTTGCAAGATCTGCATTAAATTGCAGGATTGTAATCAAATGATATACCATATAAAGGTAGCACTTACCAAAATATTCTGCCCCCAATCTAATTTTACAGGCATGTTTTGATCATACGGCTTATTTAAGCAATAAAATTAACACCTGGGATAATTCCAACAATATAATTAAGCAGTCTTTGATCTGTCTTATTCTGTGCTGAAGCAAAAGAACAGCTCAGAGGCTTCTATATTAATTTAAACTGCTTTGCTGGGAAGCCTTCCTTTATTCTTTTTTTTTTTTAAATCATGATACCGTGTCTGTAATTTTACACTGCATGTCTCCAGGACAACTGTAAAAGGATAACACCATGCAAGTCAACTATTACCCACACACTTTCGTTCTGTCAGCCACCTTTTCAATTGCCCTGTTTTTTTCTAACCTTTAGAGCCTTTTCCAAGGATTGCCCAAAACTGAAAAGATTTACTCTTAGTGCTCCTAGTGAGCTGTCTAGTTTTACTTCAAATAGTATTGAATGGTTTGCTCTTCTTGTAGTCCAAGATTTTTTCAATAATGCGTTGAGAATGTGTTGCACTGCCAACATGCTACAAATTGTCACAGGACTGTTCAACTTCCACTTTCTCTGCTTCTGTGGCTGAAGCATACACATGGATTAATTAACTTGGCTTGGACTTCAACCAAGATCATTTTTAAATATGTGGCGGTTGTCTCTGAACATTGATGATTTTTGTTCATAATGATGGCTACTCTATTTCTTCTATTATTTTCTTATCTACAGTAATTCTGAAATTAAGTAGCCTATTCCAGCCCATTTCAGGTTATTGATTGCAATAATGTCAATGTTAAACCTTGTTGTTTCTGTTTTGACAACACATTTGTTTTAGTTCATAGTTCCTATATTCAAATGATATACATGTCTTTCCAGCATTAAACTTCTCTTTGTACATATTTACATTGCCTTGGGTATTAATATCTATTTGGTATTCTTGGTAGAATACAGGATTGGATTGCCATTACCTTGCCCAGGGGATCAAATTTAGACTATCTAATTGCAGCATAAAGTTGCCTAGTAGATTGGTCTGAAAATGAAACAGGCACAGGCGGAATGTATACTCGAACTAAAGTGTAGCAGGACACCAAAAAGCATAGGATGAAAGCCAGATGGAACGCTTTATGTGCCATTTCCTTCTATATAATAGGATTCCTTGGTCTTTTTGGATCACTGGACACATTTATTTTATTTTTATTTATTTATTCAATTTATATGCCGCCCAGGGGTGGGTTCTAACTTACCTCGCTGCCGGTTTGCTTCCTCCCGCGCCGCGTGGCCGTGCCTTGTGGGCCCGTGCGCGCTTTGCGTGCCGCGAGCGCATGCACAGTGCAAAAAAATAATAACGTTTTTTTTAAAAGCCAAAACCAAGATGGTGACGCATGCGGGGTGCCGGAAACTCGGCTTCTGCGCATGTGCAGAAGAAAATAAAATAAAATAAAATTCAAAAAAAAGATGGCGCCCACGGACCGGCACTGACCGAACCAGATCCGTGACATCATCGTGATGTCACCAGCAGGTCGCTACTGGTTCGGGCGAACCGGTCCGAACCAGGAGGAACCCACCTCTGATGCCGCCCATTTCACCAAGGCGACTCTAGGTGGCTTACAATCAATCAATCAAACACCAATATCAAACAATAAATAGTTACATTAAAATTGTCAGAGAAGGGGCAAAGACACACATGGGGAGAAGGTGGGGGGCAGCGGTGGGTTGCTCCCGGTTCGGCCCAGTTCTTAGAACCAGTAGCAGTGGTGGCGAGAGGCTCCACCTACCTGCCCAGGATGCTTCTGCTCATGCGCAGAAGCGTTGCGTGCGCGCGAATCAGTAGCAACGGGTTTTAGAACCCACTACTGGTGGGGGGTCTTATATATACTGTATGTGTGTGTGCGTGTTTATAATATAAAATACAAAAAGTACAAAAACAAATAGTAGGAAAAATAGGGGAGGGAAAGGGGAAGGGAAGAGTGCAGAAAAGAAGGGAAGAAAGAAAGAAAAGGCATGGATCATTTTAGGAACTTGTACTGATAGCATAAGATGTTTGCTGAAAATTTAGCTAAAACACTATTGTGCTGGCCAAGAGTGTTTATTTTATTTACGTCCTTTCATATTTACTAGGACTAATATATATTTTTTCTGACATATGGTGTAATCAGCTAATTATGAAAATGTTTCACTGCAGTGTCAAGACATAAATGAAAAAGTAGATTGGGTAGGAGAAAGTCAGGCACTTCAAATCTTCTGGGAATTGCTGCATTGAGATTACTGAATATTGAAAACAGGCACGCTTTGCAAGTTCTCCAGGCCACATTTCTCCTGGCTGTTCATTTTGCAAAGTGTTTGATTAGTTTGCCAGCTGATATCTGAGTGTCAGTGCCATGTTGTCCTTTTCTTTTTCAATTTTCAAACTTCTCTCCCAATGCAGCACATATAAGTAGCCAGTATTTTTTTGTATTCCATTTTCTCCTCCTGTACTCATGAATTATAACGCGGGCTACTTTAATCAAAGCAGTGTAAAAATGACTTTTTGACATATTGCTATTGCATTAAAAAAATCAGTGATGCATTAAATCAGCGTTCAAGGCAAGCCCTACTGAACTGAGTTTTACTATATAACGCCCAGGTTTAAGTTTCTACTTACGTTCATTGACTTATAAAAGGGAAACCTGGGGAAATACCTGTTAATTTTCCTTTTTGTAAAAATAATTTTTATTAAACTTATCGAAATGTAAAGTACAAGTGAAAGTAAAGATAGCGGGACAGTGGGGGAGGGAAAAAAGAGGAAGAGAGAAGTGTAAGATAAAAGAAAATGGGGGGGGGGGAGAAGTATTAACTTTGAAGTCTTTCCAGCATAGCAAAAAAAAAAAAAAAAAAAAAAAAAAAGCTACCGGTAGTAACATTACAGCAATTTTTACTTTTACATACTTAGTATATACTAGCCATTTCTGTAACACCAAATTTATGTAACCAGCAAATCCCAATGTCAGAATTTCATAATTTTTTTCCTATCTCAAGCACAAAATCTAGAAGCGGTTTCCAAGAAGAAATGAAATTGGATGGATTCTTTTCTTTGATTAAAGCAGTTAATTTGACCATCTCTGCTAGCTCCATCTATATTTCCAGTGATTCTTCCATTGTGGCAAATGTCCACATTTTCCAATTAAGTGTAATATTTATTTGGAATTGTCAGCATTCAAACTCACCCACATCCATACAGTCAGCAAAGTAGCAGTAGTTCTGTTGAGTTATTAGAGGTTAATCGTCTTATAGTCACTAGAGGGTGTTACAGTTTACAAGAGACACCCCAAAGGTACATTTGCCCTAAGTCTGAAGTCAAATAAACATCTTCATGCAGAAAGCTACTTGAAAAGCAAGTGTTTTAGAATCCGCCTGAATGCTGTCACTATTGGTGTGAAAATGAAAGCTTCAGGGAGGGAGGGAGGGAGGGAGGGAGAGAGGGAGAGAGAGAGAGAGAGAGAGAGAGAGAGTTATGACTACTCATAGTCCCTGCACACAGAAATTGAGGGTAACATCAATATAGTCATTGCATATCACACCAGCGTAGACAGGTTAATTTTATATGACCCAATTAGTCTTTCTAGGGCTGTGCAGGTTTATGCTCTGATTGTCCTACATCTGCATTACTGTCTCAGTCAACCTTTTGAAGTAATCCAGATAAAAATGCCCAGAAGTACGAACTCTAATCTTTATTGTAACATTACATTAATAGAATCTTCTTTATAATACTCATTTTCCATTTAATTTCAGGTTAACCACAGGTTAGGCTATTATATTTTGGGAAAAGAATTGAGTAACTGACACGACTGTCAAACACACTGCAGTGGATCAGACCAATCCACCCTAATAATCTATTCCCATAATGCATAGTCAGAACAAATAGCCAAAAGAAAAACATTTTAGGAAAAAGCTTCTGATATTGTTCCTTAGTAGCTGCTGCTTGTGGTATTGAAAATAATTTATATTGACATCATTGGGTTTAGCAGCTTTGTGTCTATGAATGTATCTAATCTTCTTTAAAACCCACTCAAGTTTATGACTTTCTGTGCATCTTATTGAAGCAAATTCCTTTTATCACCCTGAATCTCTTACCACCCAGCTTCATGAGATAATCCCAGTTTCTAATATTGTGAGGAAGAGAAAATACTCATTTGCTGTTTTTAATAATATTAAACCTGAGGCTGTAAACTTATACAGTGGAATTCTACTGAATTCAGTAGTATTTTCTCCTGAGTAAACATGTATAAGCATGTTCTGTGACACTACACATTTGCCTAACGTATCCTGAACATAGTTGGATTTACTTCAGTGTAAGTGCATCAAAGAAACATAACATAAACAAAATGCATGATTTCTTTCTTGCTCTTTCTCACTGAAGTCAAATTAGATACAATGCAATTAATGTATTGCTTTAAAAAGGTAGATGGGAATTGCAGGGGGATGAACATTTAATTTTGACTCTAGGATTCTGACAAAAATGGTAAATATGAAGAACATCTGTTCCCAATTTTGCAGATCTTGGATGGACATTGTATGTAAATGGCTGTTATTAGATTAGAGATTTGTGGAAAATCTCTGATGAAAAGATTTTGAGTTTAAAAATTAATACAGAATTAAAGTCAATTGTAATATAGAAGGGTAACTCAACCTTATGAATTTAATCTGTCCGTGTATAGAAGTAACATTAGGGTTTCTTAGTTTTTATGTGATTTACAGTATTTTGTGTTTCAAGCCAGGTTTGTAGGTTTTTTTACATTTCTTTTTGGTACACTTCCAATAGAAGAAATATTACTAATGAGTAACTTTTCAAATTAGCTTCAATAGGTTGTTCAAACTATGTAAGATACTTCTTTCCATTTCTAACTATTTAAGATACTTCTTTAAGACTCTACTTTATAATTTAGTATGGCATAATTTCTTTTCAACCATTGCATTGCATTCTATTGATGGTTGCATCAATTGTCTGAGCTGAAATTCTGCCTGTCTCTCAGTAAGTTCAATACTAGGGCGCATGCTTTGCATTCAAATAGCCTCCACTGAATCCTGCCATATTCAGAGGCTGCAAAAGACTTAAGGCAGAAGGCAACTCTAAATTATATGGACTACTATTGGTCTTATTCAGTACTTTATAAATTTCTACATCTCTAAAGTAGTTGCAAGTTGACTTATAGCTAAGATCTCTGAACCAAACTTCCACTTCAACACGCATTGAGCTTGGGTCTATCATTTTTATATAGCGCCATTATATGTCACCACATATATGGTCACCACAAAACAAAACAAAATGTTGAGACTCTAGAGTGTAGAAAAGAGCAAAAAAAATTATTAGGGGCTGGAAGCTAAAACATATTATGAATGGTTGCAGGAACTTGGTATGTCTTCTAGTCCAACAAACAAAAGGATTAAGAGTGACATGATAGCAGTGTTCCAATATTTGAGGTGCTGTCACAAAAAAGAAGGGATCAATCTATTCTCCAAAGCACCTGAGGGCAAGACAAGAAGTAACAGATGGAAATTTATTAAGGAGAGAGCCAACTTAGAACCAAGGAGAAATTTTCTTAGTTAGAACAGATTAACCAGCGGAAAACTATGCCTCCAGAAGTTGTGGGTGCTCCATCACTGGACAATTTTAAGAAGAGTTTGGACAGCCATTTGTCTGGAATGGCATAGGGCAGTGATGGCGAACCTTTTTTGGTTCGTGTGCCAAAAGGGGATGTGCGCACGCGCTAGCGCGTGCACGCATGCCCACACCCATTCCCTCCCCCCACGCATGCAACTAAGGAAAGAACCGACCTAGAACTAAGAAGAAATTTCCTGACAGTGAGAACAATCAACCAGTGGAACATCTTGCCTTCAGAATTTGTGGGTGTGCCATCACTGGAGGCTTTTAAGAAGAGATTAGACAGCCATTTGTTTGGATATGCGGTATATGGGGTCTCCTGCTTGAGTAGGGGGTTGGACTAGAAGATCTCCAAGGTCCCTTTCAACTGTTATTCTGTATATTTGGGGAATTATTTCATTCCCCGTGACGGTGTCTATCCTTGAAGACCAAATATTCCCATTGTACTCTATGTACTATCATCTTCAAAGGATTAGTTCTTTGAACACAGGGAAGGGCCTTCTCCACCATTGGGTAAAGCTGTGAGGAATTGGGTTAAATAGGCATATGTCATGACCTCTCGCAAAGCTAAGGGATGGAAACAGCAGCATAGTATAATCAATAGCCTTGATGTCATTGGTTACATGTGCTAATTAGGCAAAACTATCAGCTCTGGGCTATGAGACACCACATATTTGCTAGGTAGCAGCCAAAACTATGCATTTGCTCCCATTTAGTGGTCATCTGGATTTCCGTGGCCCCTATCTGGTGGTAACTCTAGATTAAGTGGTTTATGCTTTTCCAATGTATCTCGCAGCAGCTTTTTAAAAAAAGTTTCTATTGAGGCCTACTAGTGTTAATGGAAAGGTCATATGTAAATAGAAGGGTAAATAATGAAAGAAATAACTGGAGGCTTTCCTTTCAAACCATCACGTCCATCACTTTGGAAAGGCCTTCCCTCACTCTTTTTTGGGTCTTATCACACACGTGTTGAGTGTGTGGCCTGAGTTATATTGAGATTGCTGGAAGCCTATGCCAGTGAATGGAAATAGGGAGGTTATTAATTTTTTTTTTTTAAAAGCCAATCTTTTGAAACTGTAATGAAACTGAAATGGGGCAAGCCCAACATTACCTAGCCTTACCTTTAGGACAGAGAAGAAACAGCCAAGCCTGTTAAACCTGTTTACTTTCCCAGGCTGTTGGCATTTATCTGCTAGGATGAGACTTGATATCAAGAAGAAACTTGGATGCGGTTAACTCCCGTATTATGAGATTGCAATTGCAAATATATGGTATCAGTTATATCCATGTTCAAAGTATCCCACCTACAGTACTTTCCAGACATCTCAGGATTAAATCTTCTACAATTCATCTGAATTTGCATAGATAGATTTGAGAATTATATTATGAAGACATCCACAGAATCAGCTTGTGCCAATTCTGTAGAACCTATAGTTTTTGTTTCTGTTTTGCTATCCTACTCAAATCGTCTTCCTTTCCATCCAATCTGTTGTGCATCATTTGGGTTGTGCAGGATCTACCTCCACTCACTGTGATTATGCATAGTTTGCGAAGCTTCCACATAACACAGCATTTGGCTTATTTTGGAATTTATTTTAGATTCAGCATGCAGAAACTGCACTGTTTAGACTTCTACTAAAATTAATTTTCAACCTTTCCCATCTTATTCATAAATGTCAAATGCAGTCTTTTGGGAAATGCTGAGAATCTATTTTTTTCATCTTAACAGAAAAAAATCTGAGATTTCCTGACTCTTCAGAATAGCATTTTCTCTTGGCTTTCTGAATAAGCAATTAAAGATGTAAAGAGGAAACCAATTATTCACAGGTGTCAACTTTGACATTTTCTGGATTTCTAATTGGCTTATCAAGATCTTCAAAAGAATCAAGTGTTTCTTAGTCACCCACTGTTAAAGTTTTCTTCTGTTTTTGTGAGTTACAGTAAGATTACAAAACATTACATATTATATAAGGCTGATCCTGATGCCTACAGTATAATAGAAAGAAGTCCTGCTGAATAGAATACTTTGAAATAAACTATTTCCATATCTACTTGTTTTCTTCTATAGTATAGGCCCTCAAAGGCATACCCTGTAAATTCCTTGCAGCTTTTATTCCAGAGTAGGAATATCAAATATTTTCCTATAGAGGTTAAGAGCAACAGATCCTCTTTTTGTTGCTGCTAGGTAGTATTATGATCACTTTTCCTTGATAAATAAATGTGGTTGTTCACAATAGTTTCAGTCTATCATTTATCATCCTTTTGTGTGTGTGTGTGTGAGAGAGAGAGAGGGGGGGGAGGAGGGAGGGAGAATCTGAATGAATGGAGGACTTTTCCTTTATTACTTTTTTTTTCTGCAGCCAACAGTAAATCCCTTGGATGGTTTTGAAATTGTGTAAGTCTTCAAGAGGATACATGGGGAAGATAAAAAATAATAATACAGACATTTGCTTACATGGGAACAAATTGTTATTATATAATTAAAATAGGCTTTCAAACAGGATTATTTCGTTTTAGGGGTGTATGTATCGTCCCTCCCTCCCATCAATACTAGCCTAACCCAGTCCTGAAATAATTCCCAAATCTGACTTCTGAGAGAGGTATTCCCAGACTTGGACTCTAGACTCCCTCAAACCTATCCTTCCATGGATTCTCCCCAATCCTTCTTAGTCTCCTCTTCCTGGTGAAAGGAGGCCTGGAGAAGATGCCCAGCTTTGCCTTCTTTCGCTTGATTATTGCACCACCCAATCCTCATAGAAGTGTTATGCCTGATGGCCAATCAATATTCACTTTTAGCGAGGCATGCTTGTAGAACATGCATAGGGGCAATTATCCCAGCACCTCCCACATTGCTGGAGATATTTTAAAAAATGGAGTCCTTTAAAAAAAAATTTTTTTTTTTAAAATGCAATACAGTAGTGGCATAATATTTCTCTACTTTTAGCAGAGAATATTAAAATAATAAAAGTAGATACTATCACAATGGTATAAATCAGTATAAATCAATTTTAAAAAGAAAATTTAACTGAGACAATATGGAATCATATTGCCCAATCTTACCTCTCCATAAATAAAAAGCTAGTTCAAAGGCTGTGTGTTAGAAGACTTACGGTAGTTGATGTATATTGTACGACCTTCCAAGAACATACAATTACCCTTTTCTTGCAACAGTCGAAGCATGTTACATCCAAAGGTCTTCACAAATAGATATCTTTCAAATTTGGGGACATAATTCGTCAGACATTCAGTCGTATCTGACCAGCAGCCATTCTATGTATCAGCTCTCTCCATGCCCCTCTGTCTCACACCACCTCCTTCAAATATGCCATGATCATCCCAGTGTTATCCTTTATAGTGTCCAGCCAGCGGGTGCTAGGGTGGCCCCTTCTTTAATATCTTTGAATTAATTTCTTCTCTCCAATCTGGTTCACCACAGTAATAATGTATACTCCAAAAACTAATGATGGATAAGACCAATGAATGTACACTAGCATTCTTTCACATGTATTAGAGCTTCAGATAAATAACATGATAGCCAATGTTTTTGAAACATCCAGTGAGAGCCCAATAAACCCCCAACTTTCTTTGTGTGTGCAATCTAATACAAATGAAGGCGAACATATGTGTCCCAGGATAATGTTGCAGGATCCAATCTGGGTCGGTCACCAGGTTTTGTCTTCCGAGCTTTCAGATTCGTGCCGGAGCCCATCTTCAGCATGACTCCGAAAGCTCGGAAGACAAAACCTCTGGTCCCGATGACCAACCAGATTGGATTATGTAATCTAGTTTTTAAAATAGAAATGTATCTAAAGGTAGATCAAATCTGTAATCATTGTATTGTTCCTTAAATCAGACTCAAGAATCAGAGGACCGGAAATTAGCAATTGAAGCCAATTTGTAAAAAAAAACCAACTCGGAAGAAAGGATAATTTAAAATCTCCCTGGCAGATTCCTTCTTCCAAGGTAATAACAAAAGCTGCTACTGAGAATTATTCTTTTTAATATTTTATGAAGTCAAGGGTGAGGAACTGCAACTTGGACTTTCAATGAAATCAGGAGTGAGGAGTTACGTTAGAGGATTTATGAATTCATTCTACCTGGAAAAACTCCAGTGGTAAAAAAGTAGACAGGAATATTAAATAATATTATAGGAATTCTAGAAAAACACATAGTGTACTTTCATCCCACAATGAAATACAACATGAAATATAATTATTTGTAGAAAAAAATACTACAGTAAGAAGCAATGTTAAATTCTGTCAGCAGAACATAACATAACAAGAGGTGAACACAATATCAAATATTTTTAGAATAGTTAATTCTTTAACAATGGTATAAACAAATAGAACAGTTAACATTTCCTCCTGTTCCTTAATTCATTTTTATCTATGTCAACATTTTGCTTCTATTTAAAAGGCTTGTGATCAACACATCAGTAAATATTGAACTGATTAAATATTATTTATCTTAGGTGCTGTTTTGTATTTCTCTGGAACAGAGGTAATGAAAGATAACAGAATGGAAAGTCTAATGTTATAGCACAATCTAGAATAGCTGCCCAGTGTTGTTTTGCAGAGTGAGATGGGCGGCATATAAAGTAAATAAATAATCACACACCAGTGAAAATCCAACAAATACAACTTTCAGATTGGATCATTGTTTCATACTGAGTGCTAACGTTGCAAATCCCATCAGTTTTGAAAAATGATTTTCTCACTGGAAAGTACATACAATTTCTTCATTTTCAGAATGGCAAATTAAGTTGTGAGGTTTTGCCTCAATATCTAAAATAATCTTACATTTAAAAATAAATTTGACAGAATTTAATTTAACATGGAAATGATTTTTGGGGACTATAACTCTACTAGCAGGCTTGTACCACATCTGAAATGTGAGTTTATCCTAGTCATGGATTATTTGTTAAATAAAAATAGATTTCTTATTCATTAGATGAGGTGATTTTTCACTTCAACTTCTATTTCATACTGCGGCATTTATTGTTGCTAATGCCTGCATATTCACTTAAATTTAATAATGATCTCTAGTTTTAAAATGACACAAGATATTTAAATATTAGAATTTGTTGTCGTTGTCCTTGTCAGCCATTCAGTCGTATCTGACCCTCAGCCATTCTATGGATCAGCTCTCTCCATGCCCCTCTGTCTCACACCACCTCCTTCAGATTTGCCATGGTCATCCCAGTGTCATCCTTTATAGTGTCCAGCCAGTGGGTATAGGGTGGCCCCCTTTTTAATTCTAATTAGAACTACAACTTCATTCTGACAATGTGTACATTATTTATTTAATCTTAGGATGGTTGAAAATCTATATTCTGCTTACTTTGTCTTTTTTCTTCTTGCTTCTTTTTTATTTCGCTTTCCTGGAAAAAAAATCAACAAAGGTCAATCCCTTCCATTACCATCTTCATTGTATTTATATAAAAAAAGAGATGTAGGAGATGATAGATAGATAGATAGATAGATAGATAGATAGATAGATAGATAGATAGATAGATAGATAGATAGATAGATAGAATTCTTTATTGGCCAAGTGTGATTGGACACACAAGGAATTTGTCTTTGGTGCATATGCTCTCAGTGTACATAAAAGAAAGGATACATTTGTCAAGAATCATGAGGTACAACACTTAATGATTGTCATAGGGTACAAATAAGCAATCAGGAAACAATCAATATTGTAAGGATACAAGCAACAAGTTACAGTCATACAGTCATAAGTGCGAGGAGATGGGTGATAAGAACGATGAGAAGACTAATAGTAATAGTAATGCAGCCTTGGTGAATAGCCATGCAATAATTTGCAGTGAAAACCCAACAATTAGTAAACGGTTGAGCATTCATACTCATAGCTGCTGGTTGCAGAAAAAGATGCCCATTTTTCTTTTTCTTCTATCAAGTTTGTATTATAATACAAAATACAAAAAGAAACAAATTTCAAGAAAGAAAGAGAAGCTTCTATGCATGTCTACCACATTGATAATACGAGCCAGGTGTCTGATGGCATTTCCAACATTTAGCTGAAATATTGGACAAAAATACATACGTGGTTGGAAAAGATGACACAACAACATATTGACTTGAAACCTGAAATATTCCTGTTGGGGATTTTACCAGAAACTTATAGCAAAGAAAATGTATATTTGATTATCCATGTAATAACTGCAGCTAGAATTGTATTTGCACAATATTGGAAAAGTGAAGAGATCCCTACAGAGGAGAATGTGATTAGGAAAATATTAGAATGTGCAGAAATGAATATGTTAACACTGGCAGTTAAAGAGAAAGAACAAACCGAATATTATATTGTATGGGAGTTACAGTATTTTATCGATGGTTAGAGAACAAATATAAAAGTTAGAAATAAAAATAGATGAGTGAAATATAGAAAATGTATTAATAGAGTTAATATAGTTAAATAAATTAAGAAGAGGATTGTCTTAGTATTAGATATTTAATGTATTGGTACTAAGCTAAGACTAGATTAAATAATGAATATGGCTGTAAACTTTAACTGTTATTGCACAAAACATTTGTACCCAGACGACACACTGTTTAATGAAAGATGGATTATTTGTATTAAAATAAAATTTAAAATTTAAAAAAGAAAGAAAGAGAAGGAAGAAAAGGGAAAGACTTTTTTTAGCGCAGTGGAGTACAAAAAAAGTTACAGATCTACAGGTAACTTTTTGCTTTTCATTTCTGATAGATACAAACCATTTCTATAATATCAATGTTAATCTAATCAGCAAAACCTAAAATCAACATTTTTTTTCTGTTTCGAGCATGAAGTCCAGAAGCGGTTTCTAACTGGAAAGCAAACTGGATAAGTTCTTCTCTTTTATGAAAAAAGTCAACTCCACCATCTCTGCCAACTTCACTACCCTTACCATCCATTCTTCCATCGTGGGAACTGATGTATCTTTCTATTTTTGTGCATATAAGATTCTCATCATTGTCAACATATATAACAACAAAATTCCAATTTTCCTTTTAAGTTCTTTATCCAATCATCTTAATAGAAAAACTTCTGGTTTCAATTGTATATTTGTTTTAAGAATCTTCTGAATTAAAATAAAAATCTGACCCCAATTTTTTTTTTTTACTTTGTCACCAAGTCCACCAGAGAGGATAAAAAGTATCTTTACAATTACATTTCAAAAATACTTTTGAGACAGTTTTTCATAGCTCAATGAAAGTGTCAACCTCTCAATAAGGTTGAATGAATTAAATTATTAAATTCATCCTGTCCAGCAGTTGGTACCGGTAATAGCTGAATAAGATCCACAGACAGATAAGAGAACATTTGAAAAGTGGCAGGACAGGAGATGTAGCTGCTTCCCTCAATCTCATAATACTATATAATTGCTTTGTTAAATCATCATCTTATTTTTCTAATCCACCTCTTTGCATTGCCTCTAGATACCAAAAATAATATGAATACCATCTTCTTCAAATATGTAGCTTGCTCTAACAGTAACACATTTCACAGTCAGCTGTAGAAAATACTGAGAAGCTAATTCACAATGAAGCAGCTTCATTAATCAGATGTCACCCAAATTTGAGCAATATTATTGAACATGCTTTTTTTTACACTGAATATGTCTATCAGAAAGTTAAATATAAGGCAAAGAAACTTCTTAAATACCAAGGACATTGGAGCATTGATATAATTAATGTTTCTTCTACATATATTAAAACACAACCGAACCATGAGATTTGAAATTAAAGCGTAACTATTTTAAATTAGTAATGCTATAATGGTCCTCATCAATAGAAAGTACACACTATCTAAATCTGTCATTTATATTTTATCCTTATTTTCCCCCCTCTCATATTAATATTTTTCACTTCTATATAGGACTATAAGCCATTTTTAGTGTTCTTTCTAAGCCAAAAATTATCAAATAACCAGTTAAAACAAGCAAGCAACCTTAAAATTAATGTTTAATCTCCTATAATGCACATTCATTTTCTCTCTTGAGTCCATGAGTTCTTAACATGGATAACTGAAAGTAATTTCTTTGAAGTAAAAGTTTATCAGTACAGTAGGAAGACTCATTTGGATGAATATGACACAAACACCCCCTTCTCTGTCTCAAAACTTTGTCTGCTGAATTTAATGGGGCTTATTTCCAAGTCAGTGGATACACAGTGGAATGCTGGTGGCAAATACCAAAGGAGGAGGATCAGTAGTGGGTTCCACTTACCTTTGCTACCGGTTCGGGAACGGGAGCGTGCGACTGCGCACACACGCTTTGCGCGTGCGCAACGCTTCTGCGCATGCACAGAGCGTTTTTGATGATATCCGGGCGGGTGGGCGGAGCCTTCCGCCGCCGCTACCGGTTTGCTGAACCGGTGCGAACCGGTAGCAACCCACCACTGATGATGATGATGATTATCTTTTATTCATTAAACATGAAACTCAGTCAACTGAACATTTAAAAATGCATCACAAATATCACTGATTGGTGCTGATGGTTGATATGGGTTGCTGCCAGCATCCTAGGTATCAACCATCTTCTTAAAATTATATTATTATTTCTTTTATTCATTAAACATGAAACTCAAGTCAACTGAACGTTTAAAGATGTGTCATAAATACCATTGACTGGTGCTAATGGTTGATACGGGTTGCTGCCAGCATCCTAGGTATCAACCAAGTATCTTCTTAAAATATATGATGTTCCGAGTAGCGCAGTGTTTTGCAGTTCCGCTGGTGTTATTGCAGGAAGCTGCGATTTCTTGATGTGTTTTGTAAAATTCTTGGACATGGTACCAAGTGCCCCGATGACAATGGGTATCACGGTTACATGTTTCATCCATAGCCTTGTAGTTTCGATGGCCAGGTCGCGATTTCATGATTTTTTTTCCAGTTCTTTTTCTTCGACTTTGGCATCTCCTGGTACAGCGATATCAATAAACTGTACACTTCGGCCGTCGACAACCGTGATGTCTGGCGTGTTATGTTCCAAATGACAATCCGTCTGTGTTCGAAAGTCACACAAGATCTTCACCTTCTCATTTTCAGTAACTTTTTCCACTTTGTGCTCCTATGACTTTTTGGATACAGGTAAGTCATATTTTTTACATAATGACCAATGGATTAATTTAACAACTTGGTCGTGTCTAGCTTTGTAATCAGTTTGTGCAATTTTGCTGCATTCACATATTAAATGTGAAACAGTTTTGACTGTGTTGTTGCATATCGTATTATTATTATTATTATTATTATTATTATTATTATTATTATTATTATTATTATTATTATTATTATTATTATTATAACAAAGAAAAAGATAGGAAAATACTGATTTGTTGAGATGATGCAGACAATGAAGTCTCTAGAACTGCCTATTCCCCCTACAATATTTTTGTCAAATTGAAACTGTGACAAGTCAATGTTCAGCGATACTAGCCTGATACATGAGTATGCAAGTCAGGGATTTCTTGCCATTTCCAAAATATATCGCCAGATATTCAGACATGGGGAAAGTATGATTCTGGGACACTGATCGAGTTTCTCGAGGCTGGTTTGTCTGCGGTGTCTCCACACCCCCTCTGGGCACCTCCCAAATGGAAATAATGTGAACTAAAAATAAGGAAGATCACCTTACAGTGGTAGGCCTGATCCATTATCAAAATAACAAGGAGAAAAAGGTGCAAAACAAGAAGGCATGTACAAAAGACTCAGACAGGCACCTCCCTAATTTACTTGAAATATAAGTGTGGGGTGGGAATTGAAACAAAATCAGACTTCCAAGATTCTGTTACTGTAGCCAGTATTAACATGAGTAGCTTGAGCATTCTTGTGGAGTCAATTTATTGGTTTGGTCCATATTGTGGGCTGACATTTTGCCATGACTGGGTAACCAGCTCAGTTCTACATAGGGCAAGAATTGAAATGGCCTCTCTTGGTTCAAAGGGGATGAGGAAAGGATGTAATCAAAACTGGCCAATAAGCAAGACATTGCCATCTCAGCATCTTCATTATTCGTGAAACACTGCCTGAGAGCTACAGATAAAGATTAAAAAAAAACAACCCACAAATGTCATTCCAGAACACTTTTAAATTTGAATAACATAAATATGCCTTTCTTCTTTCCTAAATAAAATAGTAGGTGACTGTTCTCATTTCCACTACCAGGTTGCAAACCTTTTAAGGTTTTGTTTCAAAAAGAAACCGGGTAGCTTTTTCATTCCCGTGGCAAAATTTTGCCGGCTGTGATCAGACTGTAACCCCTTGCCAAATTCTTCAAGAATATACACCCATAATCCAATTTTCAGAAATGTGATGACAAAACCCAAACAGACCCAGACAAACACACATACAGTTTCTTCTCTGGATAAAGAGATAATGAGAAACTGAGAAATGAGATAGATTAAACTTCTTTAAATAAAAGTGAAAATAGGCCAAATTGTTTCAGTTTTGTTTAGTTTTGGGAACTTTCCATTGAAATATGAGGTGTTTTTTTTAAAGCATGTAAATTACAGTAAAACTTATCAGTCAATCCCCAGAATGACCCAGTGCAGTGTTTCAAAGTAAGTTAAAAATTTAAAGGTCTGGACACATAGCTTTGTGGTTTTCTCTTACATGCACTTAAATTACTGATATGAAAAACAGTTTCTAATTTGTTGCATTTAATAATATATGTTACTTATATTTTATTGATGGTGAGAATATTGATGTGAATTACAACATAATGCAGGAGAACACAAGAGTTTAATTGTAGATTTTTCTCTTTCTACTAATATAATGCATTATATTAAAACACTTAAAACAATAATAAAAAATGAAAATATACAAAATGTGATTCGTGATCGAAGCAATGAACTATGTATGCAAGATTAGAGTAGAAATAAGAAGGAAGATGCAATTAAATTCTAATACATAAACCAAACAGTGACTATTGAAGTATTTTAGTGCTAGACGTGAACTGGAAGGAGTATAGAAAGATTTAAGAAAAGATCCAAGGGCTGGTTTAGGTTAGATAAAAATTGGAAGCATATTAGTCTCCAAAATTGTCTCCCTACAAAAATTAGTTGAGGATGAGTACAAACCAAAAACAGGCTTCATCATAGGATTATATTTGATTCAGTTTTCACTCTCTTAAAGGACAATGATGAATAGCCTCCTTAAACTGTTCCTTGAGATTAGATTTGCACAGTGCTGAACTCCTTTTTCCACCTTGATTTTTTACAACTATGAAAAAAACGAAGAATTTCTTCAGACACTCAACTGTATTGGTGCAGCTCTCCCAAGCACTCATTTACCCACGAAGGATTGAGACAATCCAAATTCAGTTCTGGTTGCCTGGGGGGCAGAAATAACAAACTTTTAAAGCTGAAGGCTTTCTTGGCCTGAAAGTAGTATGCCCTGTATTGAATTGCTAAGCTGTGGGGCTCTGAGCTGGGTTGAAGAACTACATCAGGCCAGGATAAAATTTAATATCATAATTTGAGATGATTGCTCTTCATATGTTTAATTTGAAGATTCTACCTCATTAAAAGTTGCAGTTTGTGGGCATTTCAAATCTCTTGAAAATCACCCAAATTGGTTCCATAATTGACTGTAGAGGTTGAGGTCCCAACATATCTCTTCTGGTATCAGCAAAGGCTGGCATAAAAATAATTTTAAAAAATGAGCTGATGTACTTAACGAGCTTTTAAATATATCTGCATGATGTGATTCCTTTTTAGAAGCTCCATATGGTTATGAATGAATGGTTATGAAGTACACAATACTTACATATTTAAACATATTTTAAATATCCGGCCCTGAATATGATTGGAAACAGCATTCTTTGAAATAGCCATATAAACTGAATCCACTGTTCCAGCAAATAGTATTACACTGATTAACTATTTTATGGACATGCTACTACTCCAAATATGGCACAGGATGATGCACAGGAAGGTTGCAAAAGGAGAGGAATCCAAGTAGGGAAGTCCATGGGAAGTGGATCAAAAAAAGTCAAGATGGCAACCACAGTTGTGCAGTTGAAGCCCTGCATGTAAAAAAGGGCTGGGCTTCTATTGCACGGCTGTGACTGCCATCTTGATTTTTTTGTCCCTTCCCTGCAGACTATCCTGCATCCTAGAAAGTGCCTTCCTTACCAGTTTGGTTCAAAAATATGGCAGATGCAAAGTAAACAGGAAGCTTGATGGTAAAGGTGATATGCTTGATCAGACTCTGAAGACTCTTAACAAAAGTATTGCAGAATTGTGTCCTGATGGAGTACAGCATGGGTGTCAAACTCGCGGCGTCATGTTGCCGTCACGTGACATATTGCGACGTTTCCCCACTTTGCGGAGCTGGGGTGGGCGTGGCCTGTGTGTGACGCATCTCGCCCACGGGCCACCAGTTTGACACCCCTGGGTTGGTCCTGAACCTAGTCACTGAGAAGGAAGAAGGGTGCAGAGGGAACTCAGATAATTCTTCTCCAACAACACACAGACTGGAGTATATATATTCAGGACTATGAGAAAATGGCTTTTTCCGGTAATAACTTCTGAATCTCGTACTGTATTCTCCCATCTGCCACTATTCTCAACACATTAAATAAAATAAAATCAACACAAGTACACTCTTGGAAAGCTTTTGTCAGTGAGTTGAAGATGATCCTCCTCCCACCCGGCAGGCCTTATTTTAAAAACATGAAGGGCATGTCCAGAGCATGAGCAGGGAGATGGTAAAAGTTCTATCTCATGAACAACAACAACAACAATCACATAAGGCAGATGTGCAATATAATACCGTGTTTCCCCGAAAATAAGACCCTGTCTTATATTTTTTTGAACCCTGAAATAAGCGCTTGGCCTTATTGCCATGCACTCAAAAGCCCAATTGGGCTTATTATCAGGGGATGTCTTATTTTGGGGGAAACAGGGTATATATGAAACAGATTGATAAACAGCTTTGGTATTTCTTTTACATTGTATCCTCTGCACATTTCATGGCTAACCAAATGGCTCTTTTTTTTTCTGCAGGAAAACAAGCATAGGATAATATTGGAAATGACATCCTGCTCCACCAAATTCTTTCTTTCATGGTAGAGAATAGAGGAGAGGTCACCTAGTGTCCTATATTCCATTTTTATGTTGCTGTCTGTATGTATATAAAAGGGTTAAGGCTGGAATAATTAAAAGCCTCTCCCTTGGGGATTCTCCATGCCATTTACACAGGTCTAAAGGCTCCATGTCTTTTGTGTTACTGATATAGATAACATTGATCAATGATACCGGTATTAAGACCTCGGACCTTTTAATCTTTGGCCTTTTGTGTCTTTTTTTATCCTTGCTTTTGCAGGCCAGTTTGATCCAATCTGCCAATTAACTGTTTTTGATCCTTGTGTCCATTTAATAAAAAAAACCACATTATATTTTTGCTAGCTGCACTGAGGGTTGTGTGTGCTTACTCTTTTCTGGGCAACAAGATTGGCTGGGAGTGTGCTGGGTGCAAACTAAATACCCCGTTTCCCCAAAAATAAGACCTAATCAGAAAATAAGGCCTAGCATGTTTTTATGTGTGTGCTTAATATAAGCCCTACCTCCAAAATAAGCCCTGCTTAAGAGCCTATGCAGCTGGCCATCCATCCATTCTTTCTGGTTGCTTGTGGTGCCATGGCCACGAGGTGAGGTGGGGGGCTGGTGGAGCTGCCCCACGCGCCCCACAGTGGCTTACCTCAGGGCAGCCAGGCCATCCATGCCCAACACCTGCCTCGCAGCAGCAGCTCCGGCAGCCATGTGCAGCAGGACCCCGCGTGGCCACCGGCCCACTTCTTCTGCTTGCTCGTGGCCGCAATGTAGCAGGAGGCCAAGTGGCGCGCTAGTGCCGTGGCTGCAAGGCAAGGCAGGTGTTGGGGCATGGATGGACTGGCTGCGGTGGCCCTGAGATAAGCCGGTACGGGGCATGTGGGGCAGCTCCACCCCCACCTCACCTCATGGCCGTGGCACCGGTGCGTCGCTCAGCCTCCTGCTGCGTTGTGGCCATGAGAAAGCAGAAGTGGGCAGGCGGCCCCGCAGGGTCCTGCTGGACATGGCTGCTGGAGCCGCTGCTGCGAGACAAGGCACGTGTCAGGGCTGGGTGGCCCACCGTGAGCAAGCAGAAGAAGTGGGCCTCCCATGTACTCTTAAACTACATGGGGGGAAAATAAGACATCCCCGAAAATAAACCCTAGTGCTTATTTTGGGGCCCAAAAGAAAATAAGCCCCATGATTATTTTTGGGGAAACAGGGGTAGGAAATTTCCCACAGGAATTTTCCAACAGATGGTAGTGCAAATCAACTTTCTGAAGAAACCTAATTGCAGCTGAGTCATTTCATTTACACCCGTAAATGCTTTCGCAAACTTCCTCTACCGTTGGCATATATTCTGATGATTTCTTGGTGCCGAACAAAAGATTGGTACCAACAATAGGTTGTCATTATTTGAATGTTACTGCTGGAAGTGGCTTTGGGATTGCAGCAATTAATTTGTATAGGAGGATCTGTCTGTGTTATTCCCAGTTTTAATCCTGATTGCATTACTTTTGGATGCTTAATGACTGAAATTCACACCAGGTGGAATTTTATTTAGCTAAGTAAATATATTTAGTTTTTTCTATTGGGTAAAATCTTTTTGTTTCACTCAATGTTAACCACTGAAGTCCTACTAGCAAATTGGGTGACCATATAAAGCTAAAGCTAAATGAATTAAGAAATGAATCTCTATGTCTGTGATATATTTAGATGTAATTTTATATTGATTTATTTTGCAGTAGTTTTTTCTCTTAACATGTGCACTTGATCAAAAGGAAATGAAATGCATTGTTCAATAATAAATCCAATCTTAAAACAGGAACAGAATGACTGGTTTCTACAATTTGCATCTCAGCTTCAGGCAAATGTAGGAGGGAACTCGAAATGTTTTACATATACAAATTGATAATGGCCTTTCCTGTTGTTGGTGACATTCATATTTCATCCAGACGAAGCCTCCAATCACTGCCTCCAAACTACCTGCAAAGTACAGCTATACAAAGAACAGTATAGCACCATCCAGTCCTAATGTGTGATAGAGGGTAAGCTAGAGGGACAAGAGATTTAGGATGACAGAAGTTTTCCCTGGCTTCAGGACAGGAGGAAAGTGCATGATTAAAGCAACTGAATCCTTTACAATAGAATTCTTATCATTCTATTCCAAGCAGTTTCCAAATCCTCTTTATTTACATCCATTTTCCATTTATTCTTGATTGGGTGCCTAATCAGTCTTCTAATACATTCTCATAGACGACTTATATTTTCACTTCCTGAAGACAATGCTCTTTTAGTCTAGTTTCTCTCCCTTTCTTTAATGCCCATTTTTGCCTAAGATTTATCCTGACCCTACCGTATACCGTACATGCTCAATGTACGACTGCAATTGAGCATGGCAATTACAGTTGTAGGTCATGATGTTTATAAAGCGGGTCACCATGTGACCAGGCCCCTTTTTTTGCGGCAGCTCATTAAGCAAATGCAGTGGTTGTAAAGTGAGCACTGTGATCATTAAGCAAACCCACTATTCGCTATGGACCCTTTTTTGCTGGAAACTGGAAGTAAATGCCATGTTATACATTGTGTTATAAATCATAGACAATGCGTGGGGCACTGCAAATGGCCATAAATGCAGGCCAGTTGCTGAGTGCCCAAAATGCAATCACATGACTGTGGGGGAGGATATCATAACTTTAAAATAGGGTTGTAAGTCCCTTGGAGGGGGTGGGTCCATCATAACTTTGAATGGTCACTAAGTGACCGATTGTAAGTCAAGGACTATCTGTAATGCTGATAGAAATGTAGGTTATTTTATCCCTTTTTTATCCATCATTAATTCTCACAGTCATTTCTTGTAGGCAGTCAAATCAATCATTCTTTTCAATTAATTTCCTTGTAAGGTGCACATATGAACAAAGCTAGGCTTAAGTCAAGTATATGAAGGAAACACCTTTTTCTAAATAAATACTCAGTGGTCACCATTCTAATTTATTTTTGGCTCAATTATTTGTCCTGTACGTTCTCATTCTCATATGCATTTCTGTTGCTTTACAGAATAGTTTTCCTGTATGGATTTTATTAATTCAGAAAGTTGTAGTTCTTCACAAAACTCCTACCAGTATCTGAATAATTTTATACTCCACCAGATTAAACCATCTTCACTCATAACTATTACTTCATTTCCCTTTTCCAAAGACACCATGTATCAATCTCTCAAATTTATTCCTCTGAAATTCCAAGTTATAACCTCCCATATCATATAGCATGATTATTGCCAGATAGGCCTGAATCAGTTGGTTTTCATATAATGCTTTTGTATAAAAGTACCAAAGAAAGTATAGAAGCAGGGGTGGGTTCTAACTTAACTCGCTGCCGGTTCGCTTCCTCCCGCACCTCGTGGGCACGCCTCGTGGGCACAATGCCAAGAAATCCAACCCCCCCCCCCAAAAAGCCAAAAACAAGATGGCGACGCATGCGCAGTGCCGGAAACTCGGCTTCTGCACATGCGCAGAAGAAGAAAAAATTCCCAAAATTATTTTTTTTTCAAAAAAAATCCCCCCCAAAAAAGATGGCGGTGTCCACGGACCGGCATCTACCGAACCGGCTCTGTGACGTCACCAGCGGGTTGCTACAGGTTCGGGCGAACCGGGAGGAACCGGGAGGAACCCACCTCTGTATAGAAGGTATGTCAGGTTACCAGCCTTAGTTACATCGATATCACAACATGCAGCATTCCTGATTCCTGTTCAGTAAGGAAGTACTGATTCCACATACTGCTGTTTGTGCTCTGTTGACTAAGTATACTGATACACTGAGACAGGTGAATGCGTTTGACTGGCTAATGTTGAAATTGTGATTGTCTTTACTACAGAAATATATTGGGAGTCTTGGAAGCCTTAGTCCCACGAACACAGCCTTAACACAAATTAATTTAAAACAGAACATATTACAGGACGGTTTGGTACCTGGACAAAGTCCTTGCTTAGGGCAGATCGATTCTTTCAATCCTTTGCTGAAATCACAAGATGACTTATAAAGCTTGCACCGCATGGAAGACCCTGTAAGCAGAGGAAACAAGTCATCTGCTTTGCACCAAAACCAATGGTTTGTTTTGTGATATTTATGAACTGCTTATTAACTCCATCAAAATAGACAATCCATTATAAGCAAAGGTTGAAAAATAATAAAGAAATGGTTTTAAAACAATGCTTCCTATCACAAATCCCTAAATGCTTGGGAGACAAAATGCTTTCAGCAGTCTGAAGTGCTGGGATTGACCTTTGCATGCACCGGCTCTCTGCATCTATAAACTTGCTGATCACAAGGGGCTGCAGAACTGACTAGAAATGCACTTTTATTTTCTTTCTTTGTCTAACAGACTTTCTTTGCATATCTCTATGTAACTTGGTGACTTGGTTAGAATTCTTTCTCACTTCTGTCTTCTTTCTTCTTCTGTCTCTGATCTGTGTAGGTCAAGTACTTTCCTAATTTGCTTGCTCTCCATGAGAGAACCCAAGCTCTTCGCTGTAAACAGACCAAGCTTTCCAATCACCATGGTAAGATATTTCCGAAATAAATTTTATATATATATTTTTTCAAGCAAACATCGGTCTCAAGAATACTTTATTTGTAAAACTATACTTTTAACCTTTTCTCTCCATGCATTCCTTTTGCTGTAATGTCTCTGCTGTGCAAACATAAAGATACGTTGTCTGCTACTTGAGGCAATGTTATAAAATTCCATTTGTAGCACATAAAGGGCAAATTTGTTTACTTGTTTAATTAATCATCTGGTCTGTTCACTAATGAATTGTGTTTCTTTCTCCAGTTTGCAATCAAATTAGTTCCCAAGGAATCTCGCAAAAAACTAAAACAAACATTAACATCTGTGAAACAAGGAAAACTTTTAGTCAGAACTAAAGAAATTGTGCAAAAGAGACTGCACAGCATTAAAACTAAAACATAAATACAGTAAAGGAAAAGGTAACACATGGATTACTAGTGACTACACAGACACTATACTTGGGCACCATGCAATTTCCTTAAGCAATAATAAAGAAACGTTTGTCACTTGCCTTCCTGGATGCCATTGCAGGTAGACCTCGACTTATGACCACAACTCAGCCCAAAATTTCTGTTGTTAAGTGAGACATTTGTTAAGTGTGTTTTACAACTTTTCTTGCCACAGCTGTTAAGTGAATCACCACAGTTGGTAAGTCAGTAACACGGTTGTTAAGTGAATCTGGCTTCTTGTCAAAAGGTGGCAAAAGGTGATCTCATGATCTTGGGACACAGCAACGATCATAAGTATGAGTCAGTCGCCAAGCATCTGAATTTTGATCACATGATAATAGGGATGCTATGAAGGTCATATGAAAAACGGCCATAAGTCATTTTTTCAGTGTCGTTGTAACTTTGAATGGTCACTAAATGAACTGTTGTAAGTCAAGAACTACCTGTATTTTTCATTTCAATTGTCCAATTTAGTCTACAGGACTGGTATTTCATGGTTGTCTCCAATCCAAGAACTAACCTGGAGCAGTGATGGTTAGCTTTTTCATTTTTATCAAGGTTAACTAGGCACTGCCAGCAGCTGTAAATATACTGACCGAGACTCCCAGGCTGTCATCAGGAGTTGAGACTTACTCCGAGGCACGCAAAAATGGTCTACAGCAGAAATAATTTTAGCCTTTTATTATGGTTGCAATC
The DNA here is from genome assembly GCA_003457575.1 of Thermophis baileyi. Lineage (NCBI taxonomy): Eukaryota > Metazoa > Chordata > Lepidosauria > Squamata > Dipsadidae > Thermophis > Thermophis baileyi. The sequence continues at coordinate 12,098,690 of QLTV01001698.1, forward strand.
TAAAGCATATAAACCACTCTTTATATAACTTACATAAGACAAATTACCTAAAGGAAGATCTTTAAAACCAAATGGTAAAATTAAGAAGAAAATAAAATAGATGAAAGAAAACATTTCCTTCTGTGCTGCTTTCTGTTCTTTACTCATAACTGCAATATTTTCTCAGTCTTTGGTAAATAAATTTTGAAAAACAAGTAAACTATATTTACTACCAAAGCCAACCAACCAATAAATAAAAAAGACTTTTTTCAATGAGGAAGTATTTACTTATGCAATTTTATTCACGTTGCTTTTCATCAAACTCACCTTATTTACAGGCATTAAACCAACCCAACTATAATTTCACAGTTCCCCAATTTTAATTTTTTAAATTAATATACTGGCAACTTCCTAACCTACAGGTCAGGTCAAAGGATGTGCTATCTATTTTTATTAAAATATCAGTAAGTCCCCAACTCAGTTCTTTACAAATTTTTGGTTGGCTATCATCTTTTTACTTTTCATCTGTCAGTACACACAATCATTTAAATTACTATTATCTGTTCTTCAGATTTTACTCTTAAGACAAGAGTTGTAGGTAGAGTTACTGTTTGCTTTTCTTTCCTTTATTCCTTTTTATTCTCCTATTGAAAAGTTCTAGGCAACTGTTTTTTTTTCTAAATTATAGCCTAGATCAGTCTTTTATCTAGTTATCTACTTTAATACTTTACTTCATTACTCATTGATTAAATGATAGAATGTTTAATATTATTGATTTATTAATTGATTAGCATTGATTGTTTAGTTGATTAATTGTCTAGTTGACTAATAGATTAGTTTAATTGATTAGTGACATTGATTGCAGATTTATTAACTGATCAATTACTGTGAATATTGCAGCATTGATTAATTAATTGATCATCTATTACATTGATTAGTGTTATTGATTAATTTGGCATTGATTAGCATATTTACTGTTTAACTGATCAATTGCATGATTAATTAATCTCACCTTTGTATACCAGCAAATAAGAGATTAATTAATTCAACATTGAATACCAGCAAACAAGAGGTACTCAACCATACACCTACACAACAAATCAACCATGCCAGGCAAAAACTCCAAACACTCCACTACCAAACACCCACTCAAAAAGAAAGATATCTCTACCAATGACTCAAACGACTCCTGCACATGCTTTAAATGTTCAGATTCTTTCAATGAAAATGATGATACCATGAAATGCTACCTATGTGACAAACACGCCCACCACAAATGTTTGGGAGTAAACAAAAACATAGCCAATTTCCTACAAACATCCTCAGCTGCATTTCCTTATCTCTGCCTATCGTGTATACCCAAACTGGACAAATTTATTGTCCTGCTTGATAGGGTAGACACCATAGAAACAAGACTAACATCCATTGACTCCATAGAAGCACCTTTAGAAGCACGTTTATCATCTCTTGGGGAAAAAAATACAGCACAGAAAAGCGAACATCCAACAGCCCAAAATCCTATCCCAATCCAACAACCACTACCTCAACCACAACCACAAACAACCACCAACCCAGCAAATAATATCTCCATGTCATCAAGGACACCATCGAACGTGAACAGATACTTCCCAACGCTATATTATTTGGTCTAGAGGACACCAACGAATCTGATGATATCACAAAGGTTCGCAACATTATCAGCAACTGTCAGACATCATCCATCTCCCCCGAAGAAATCATCAACATTTCCCGAGATGGCCCTGAGTTCAAGAACAGTGACGGCTCGGTGGCCCCATGCTTTTGCAGAGTTGTTTGCAAGAATGAGTCCAGCAAACACAAATTCATTTATACAATAAACTCAATCGCCAAAATCAACACCGACCTTAACAAACTTCGCTCACGGCCTGACCTATCCATACTGCAACGTATCCGCTCCTGTGAACTCCGCTTAGAACTTAAAAGACGTCAAGACCAAGGAGAGACAAACTTATACAGTGACTATCACGCTGACTATATCAAAAGTAAGTCCTACAGCCCATGTCTCAACAACCACCCATCATCCAAAACTAGGCACGCACGCTCCTAACTTCCTCAATATCTACCACTACAAACCTTAAATGCAAGCTACTTAATGCAAAAAGCCTCGCAAACAAAATGCCTGAATTCCTCCTCTTACTAAATATGGCTATATTCGACATTATATTTGTCTGCGAGACGTGGCTGAATGCATCCCTCCCTGACTCCATTACCACAGTAAGAGACTATCATGTTTACCAGTCCGATCACGAAATTTGTAGAGGGGGTGGTGTTGCTATTTTCTATAAAAAGTCCCTAAATCTAAAAAATATTCAAGTTATACAGGAACTCGCTCTTCCTGAGACCATCGTCTGCGAGCTGTCCTTAAATACCACATTTCGCTTCTTACTATGCTACAGAGCCCAATTACGACCTTCAACATGCGAACAAGCTAACTTCACTACTAAAGTGGGCAACCTCCTGCCCACACCCTTTTATCTTTCTTGGTGACCTCAATCTACCTCTTATTAATTGGACCCTAAATGAATGTACAACTGAACCCATACATGCAACCATGTACAATACTGTTACTAATCTGGGATTGGATCAACTAGTAACTAACAACACTAGACTCAACAACTGCCTTGATCTCATCTTCTGCAACAGTTCAAGCTCAATTTATGGTCTACAAATAAAAGAACACATTTCCAACAGTGACCACAGCATGATTGACTTTTGTCTCAATATACGTCCTTACAAAGATGACCACAAGGATGGGATCCCCAATTATAACTTTTAAAAAGCCAACTATGATCTCATAGATAACGACCTCTCATCTCTTGATTGGCAAATTCTGTTCACTGACTGTAATACTGCCGAAGAACATTATAACACTTTTTTGCTCGAAGTCATAAGAGTCATTAAACTATACGTACCACTAATAACCCCCAAAACCAGAAAAAACAAATTACACATATCAATAAGGAAGCTTCAATCAAAAAAAAAATCTCTTTGGCAAAAAAACAAAACTGGTTACGTAGCTCACTTTAAAAGCCGCTACAAAACCTTATGCTGCTAGATAAAGATAGAATGCACCAATTACCACAGTAAACGAGAAAAACCTTCTACGCACAAAATCCACCTGCGCCTTCTATAATTTTGTAAACAACAAACTTAAAGACTCGAGATCCATCCCACCCCTAAAAGGACCAAACGGTAAAGAATGTAATGATGAAGCAATTAAAGCCAACCTCTTTAACACATTATTCGGCTCAGTCTTTGTAAACAGCAATGGCTCTTGCCCAACATTCCCTAGTCGTACCACATATAATTACAACGATCTAACACAAATAGATTTTACAGAAGATAACGTTAAAAAGGCATTATGCAACCTAAAACCATCTATATCTGTTGGACCTGATGGATTATGTGCCTACTTCTTAAAAAAGCTTTCCACTGCCATAGCAGAACCCCTAAGCATAATCTATGAAAAATCTTTCAGGACCGGCTCCTTGCCCAACCTATGGCCACTAGCCACTGTCATCCCTATCTTCAAAAAGGGTGACCCCAGCCTAGTTGAAAATTACACACCAATCTATTTATGTTGTGTCACCTGCAAAGTCATGGAATCAATCATAAACCAATCCATTACCCTCCACTTAGAGACAAACAACCTACTAACAAACAATTTGGTTTCAGGAAAAAATTGTCCTGTAATCTGCAACTTCTACACTGCAAAAAAATATGGACTACACAACTTGACCAGGGTAAAGCAATAGACGCAATTTACATAGACTTCTGCAAAGCCTTCGATTCAGTGGTACACGACAAACTACTTCTAAAACTAAAATCTTATGGCATTTCCGGATCCCTGCATAAGTGGATAGCTGTGTTCCTGTCAAACAGGCAACAAGTAGTCAAAATAGGGTGTGCCCTATCAAACCCTGCACCTGTTAACAGCGGTGTCCCCCAAGGTAGCATTTTAGGACCCACACTCTTTATACTATACATAAATGACCTTTGCGATCGTATTACAAGCAACTCTTAGCTGATGATGTAAAACTATTTAACACCACCGACAATGCTGCTGCCCTACAAAGAGACCTTGACTATGTGTCAGAATGGTCAAACAATTGGCAACTCCAAATCTCAACCAACAAATGCTCTGTCTTACACACTGGCAAAAAAAAATCAAAACACCAAATATAAGCTGGGAGGATACGACGTTGTAGACGACCCTCACTCTGTCAGGGACCTTGGAGTACTCATCTCTAATGATCTAAGTGCCAGAGCTCACTGTAACAGCATTGCCAAAAAGGCATTAAGTGTTGTAAACCTAATCTTGCGAAGCTTCTTCTCTGGTAATATTGTATTGCAAACTAGGGCATATAAAACCTTTGCTAGACCAATTCTCGAATACAGCTCATCTATCTGGAACCCGCACTGCATATCAGACATTAATACAATTTAGCGAGTCCAGAGATATTTCACAAGAAGAGTCCTCCACTCCTCTGCTCACAACAGAATACCTTATACCACCAGACTTGAAATTTTGGGCTTAGACAACTTAGAACTACGACGCCTTCGGTCTGACCTAAGCTTAGTACACAAAATTATCTGCTACAATGTCGTACCTGTCAATGACTACAGCTTCAACCACAATAATACACGAGCACACAATAGATACAAACTTAAAGTAAACCGCTCCAAACTCGATTGCAGAAAATACGACTTCAACAACAGAGTGGTCAATGCCTGGAATTCACTACCTGACTCTGTGGTTTCATCCCCAAACCCCCATAACTTTAACTTTAGACTGTCTACTGTTGACCTCACCCCATTCCTAAGAGGTCTGTAAGGGGCGTGCATGAGCGCACCAACGTGCCTACCATCCCTGTCCTACTGTCCCCATTTATTCATATCCATTTCCTGTATTCATAATTATGTTTATACTTACATCTGTTATCTTATACATGCTTGACAAAAAAAAATAGAGTTACTTTGCTAAATATATATTACTTCCCACAACAAGGAAAAAAGTAGAGATGGTTAAACTGACTGCTTTATTCAAAGAAAAGAACACTTCTAATTTTGTTTTTACTTGGAAACTGCTTCTGGGTTTCGTGCTCGAGATGGAAAAATGAAACTTTGATTTTGGATTTTCCCAATAGGTTTATTGTTATAGAAATAGCAGTTAGACTTATATACCGCTTCATAGTGCTTTACAGCCCTCTCTAAGCGGTTTACAGAGTTAGCATATTGCCCCCAACAAACTGGGTCCTCATTTTACCCACCTCGGAAGGATGGAAGGCTGAGTCAACCTTGAGCCGGTGAGATTTGAACCGCCGAACTGCAGCTAGCAGTCAGCTGAAGTAGCCTGCAGTACTGCACTCTAACCACTGCGCCACCTTGACTAGTATACTGTATATTACTGTGTAAATGCAAAAATTGAGGCTGTAATGCTATTATCTCCTACTGTGCTCATTCAGGTTCTTAGATTGCCCTTATGTGCAGAACACAATGATTAGTTTAATCATAGTTATGGAATAAATTACAATTGGCTAGATTTACACAGTATAATAATTCATAAACCATAGTTTGCTAGGGCTCAATAGTTAAGAAGTTGCAACTTCGTTGACAGATGTTTCAGAAATGAATTTTAAAATGGAAATACTTGAGAACAATTTCTGCACTTCAATATCTAGTACAAATTTTTAACTTTTATGTTTTAAAAATATTCAATGAATTTACTGGAAGCTTCCTAGACAGTCAGTAATGAGAATGTATTCTTCTTCTGACCTCTTAACCACTGCCATCACTTCCCGTAATTGCCACTGAATATGCTAAAGCTTAATTTTATTTAAATAATCTAAGAGATGACTTTAAGTTTGATTGTCATAGATCAAATGCTTTTCTTTCCATAAAAATCAGGTTGGTCCTTAGAAAATCATTCTTCATCAGAACATACTGCGTTCAACTACCGGTAGCAGTATCTGAAGCAAACTAAGATTTCATCAAAATGAGTTAACATGCATTGTTAGAATGCAAACTCTGTATTATACATACTTCACATACATATTGTGATGCACATATAAAAGGTCAGATTTTATCTTGCAACATCAGGAGGTACTTTTTAGCATCCCTCACATGGATGCCCCTGTCTTCAACAGAACGTTTCAACCAGATCAGGTTTTTTTTTAAAAAAAATGAATGAAATATTTGCTGTAGTTCCATTTCCCTTGTATCTCCATTATCCATTATTTATCTCCATATCCACACATCCATAACATTCTTTTGATGACTGGAATCGATACATTTCTCCTTTAAAAAAAGAACTCATGCTCATCCCAGAACATAATTATAGTTTTTTGTGGTGGAAACATATGATCACAAAAAGCAAGGCAGCAAAATCACTAATACTACTCTGATGTCCTTTCTTGAACAAGTCCTCTCTGGGTCTGTTATAATAGACTCTATTTATAAATCAATTGCTCCAATCATCTACTCTGTCAAGGTGTGCAGATCACAGAGAAAAGAATTGGTAATTTTCACAAACCACTTTCAACCAAGCATTGAGGCAATCAGTGTTATTGGAATACACAAAGACTCTCTCAATTTAAAGCTATAGCAAAGCTGTTGATTTAAAGTACTGTATACAATCATTGCCGCATTCACTTTTTCTTGTTCACACCCCACTTACTCAAATGCCATCCAGCTAGGCTGGTCAGGCATTAACCAGAGGAATAGGAGCCACCAAATATATATTTAGAACTATTCAAAGAACTGGGGTGTCCCTTTTTATCCCTACATCCTTGTTTTAGGGATTTGTAAATTTGGCAACTGTCAGTGGCATTAAGGTTTCCTTGGACTTTGTACCCAGCTTCCCTTTGTTGTCTTTTGATGCATTTTTTCCCCCCATGTCTTTTGGCTCTTAACAACTTATCTTCCTATTATCTATTTCTGAAGGCATCTTTTGACATTTAATTGTGTTTGTCCTGTGTCCAGTTAATTTTTAACTTATAGCAGCAATTGTCAATGTCGGCCTAGTTTACACATTTGAAGCTCACTCCTCCATGGCTTTTACAACTTTAAAGATAATTTTATTTCACAGGGTCTTCAATTTTAGATAGGTTTATTGGCATACCTTTTGAGGGAAGGCCAATTGGAATAACTAATTTAATATTACTGGTACCTGGATTATTATTATGTTATAATTTGTTGCTATTGTTGTTTTTACAGTTTAACATATTGTAACCCCACCCACTTTTTGATTGAGTGGATTATAAGAACTGTAAACTAAATAAATAACTTACACCATGCATGTGTGAGACAGATTGTCTTTGTTTTCTCAAAGCTATAAGCATAGATTGGGAAGTAAACAAAAAGTATCTTCCAGAAGACAACAGCAAATCATTTCTGTCCTTTGACAAGAAAACATGGATTTGTGCATATAATCAACAAGAATCAAACTGGACTCAACACATACAACAAAAACAATGCAAAATATTTATGAAAAAATAAATAAAATATTTTTATATTTTAAAATATATCTATTATCTACATGCTATTAAACCTCTCATGTCTTAACCTTAACCTGGGCAAAATGGTGCATTATAGGGCAGAATTTTTTTCAACTGAAGTACGTCAAATGGGTTAACACATCTGTCACCCATGACTCCTGTGGAATTGAAATTTGGCAAATTTTATAAAACATTTTATTGCATAAAAATTACCATACAGCATTTTATGATAATACCAAATGTCACAAAACATTTCCTGTGGTCAACTCCTGATGTTCGACTGCTATACAGTTCAACACAGGCTACTTACAAGGCAAATACATCTTTGAATATCTCCCTCAATTTTTAGAATTTTTTCAGGTACATTAGAAGTTCTGCCATTGTTGAAAGCACTGAGGAATCTGGTAAAGAAATATCTCTGAAATGATAACCCAAAAGGTAACAGTTGTCTAGTTTTAAAATTAAATTGTCTAATATACCATAACACAAACTGACAAGATAAATTCATGACAGCCTTGTAAATTAAAAAATAAAATAAAAAACCAACATATACACACCTTATGTATTAAACCTCTGGGGAACTTCACACATCTTTTTTATGTAAACACCACAGATCTTAGAGGAAAATATTGGCTCTGTCAATTATGTTGACATTACTGTGTCATTCCAATACCTGCTATGTTTCTTGGAAGCAGGAAACAAAATAAACCAAAAAGGTGATCCTTGAGAGGATGGCCAGATACCCAATTTATTCTTGCCTACAACATCATTACAATGGATTGTTACCAAAATTGAACAACATTGTTTTACATGGCATTCGTGTAAATAAGGAGCACACATGCCTTGCACATTTCTGAGACTTAAAACACCAATTTTCCCATTAATTCTATCCCCATGGCAAAACATGGAATGAAAAATTACCCTTTTGGCACCAATAACATGCTCATGCCATCAGTCACAACCTCTCCATCCCAAATATTTCTTAGCCACAAGAAAGTAGCTTGGCTGCTTCTTCCTATGAACAGAGTGGCAGTTTAGACTGGGTTCAGCATCACAACCAGGTCTTTGCTGCTAATCAGTTCTTGTTTAATTCTCAGGAGCAGATTGGCCTCTACTGCATTCATATCTAGTCCGAATAGTACTCGAAGTGTGGTTAATTTTAATCTGCCAAAAGAGAAAATAATTGGATTTATAGATCATAATAAACTGTAAGTGCTCTGCTTGGTTTCAGCTAAGCATGAATTGTGAATACCAGCTTATGACTTGTTCAGCTAACTAAGGTTAAAACAAATAATGGCTTCAGAAGAAGTTTGAGCCCTGCCTTTCTTATTTTATAGGATGGGTAAAAAGAGACCAAACATTACAACTGTCAGTCTTGTCTTATTTTCCTCTCAGTACAGAGTTATAGAAATATGGGAGAATGGATCCCTTAATAACTCTTTCTCTTGTCTTAGGTCAGGTGCAGGTGAACAAGTAAGAAAAGGTAGGAACTTCCTCCTCCTTTTCTCAGTCTCTGAATTAGAGATCCACCTAAAACCACAAACAAATCACTGATCACATTTCTGACCATAGATAAAACTGAACATTGGGGAGGATACCATTACAATCTGAGGATCAAATCTATGTGGACCCTCATGAATTTACACAGATCCCAATATGAAGTATTGAAAGCATGTTATTTTTGAAACAAACTGTGGGTATAATAATCTATGCAGGTTCACAGGAAATGCTAAATCCTGATGGTTTGGATTATTTAGATTAGAACGTAATGTGAATTTATCCAATTGTAGTTTATTCACTACCTATGCATTAGTCTGTTACTCCTCCCTCACTATTTGAGTCTTTGCTAGAGAATCCTAGTGAATCCGGGTCTTGAATCAATGCTATTATGCTGTGGCATTGTATGGACAACTGATGGCCCTGGTTAAATTCCTAAATTTAATTATGATAGTCGGGATACAAGTAGTCCTCAATTTACAACCACAATTGAGGCCAAAATTTCTGTTGCTAAGTGAGACAGTTGTTAAGTGAGTTTTGCCCCGTTTTACAACCTTTCTTGCCATTGTTGTTAAGTAAACGGTTGCAGTTGTTAAGTCACTAACACAGCTGTTAAGTGAATCTGGCTTCCCCATTGCCTTTGCTTATCAGAAGGTTGTAAAAAGTGTTCACATCACTCCTGGACACTGCAATGATAATAAATAACAAGTCAGTTGCCAAGCGGTTGAACTTTGATCATATGACTCTGGGGATACTGCAACAGTTGTAAGCGTGAAGTCCCTTTTTTCCAGCTCCGCTGTAACTTCTTAAACTAATTGTTGTAAGTCGAGGACTACCTATCCTACCAAAAAGAGTCGGGTTTGTGATGTTACTGCTCATTCATTCTGTTTAAAAAAAGTAAGATCATCTTTTTAAAAAATACCTAGGCATTCCTCCCCCCCCAGCTCTTATTTAACCTCAGCCGTTAAATGAGCGCAAACCTACATTCTTCATTTAAATCGAGGTTTGTCTTTCTATTTCCTTACTCACCACCCAGCAGTTACATGTTCATCCAGATCATTCCCCGGGTGCTTTCTTGTGAGTAACGCAGAAGTTGCTACACGCTGTCTGGAGTTAAGTTTACTTGCTCTCTCCGCTTCTAACTTTCCCGTCGCCAAGTCCGGGGCTTCCCGTTTTCCACGTCCATCCCGAGCGGCTGCCGCTCCGAAACAGGAGCAGAAGCTGCGGCGGTTTTTTTGTTTTTTTTACAGCGGCACAACGGAACATATCTTGATTTCGTCCGAGGAAGGGCTGGGTCCTCCGGGTTCAAACTTCAAACAGGTTCCTGCTCCACTCTTTCGGCGGCAGCCGTCAGGGCAGGGTTTGATGTGTAACCCTTTTTCCCAACGTGCTGGAACTCGTTTCCACGCCCGTCCCTGCCCACAATCGCTCCCGAGAGAGGGAAGGGCGGGAAATACCTGGGAGGAAGACGGAACAGCGTCCCGACTTGAAGCTCTCAGCACTTTTTCCCAACAGACCCGGACGGTTTATAGCAGTCGAGCGGCGGGAAAAGCTCGGGGGATTCTCGCTCGCCGGGACTCAGCGAAGTAAGTTTGGGGTGGTTGGTGGTGGTTGGGGCGTCCCGTCGGCTTTTCCTCGCTTTGCCCCGCACTTCGGGGAGGCGGGGTGGGGTGGGGGTGGGGGAGGTTTTCAGCCAGCCGGTCGTTGGACTTCCCGCCTTGCAAGAGCCCCAGCCGACACCCTGTTGTGATGTTGTTGTTGCGGGTGGCTTCGTTTCTAAGCTCTGCGTCGCGGAGAAGGGCTGGAGGAAGGCTTCTTCCCCCGCACGCGCGCACGCCCTCTCTTCTAAGGGCGGAAAGGTGGACGGCTCCGATTGCCAGGCTTGGGTTGCCAAGCCAGAGCTGAGGAAAAAAAGAAAGAAAGAAAAATGCGTGTCGTATTTGGAGTTTGGGGTTAAAATGGGGAGGGGATAAGTTGGAGGGGGGCTCTGTCCTAGCTTGGAATGAAGAAGGGGCAAGGAATGAATAATATGGGGGTTATTTGAGGCTGTCCTGAGAGGGGGAGCTTTGCTGGCGTGAAAGGAGGGGATGGTGTTCTTCAAAGTCACCTCATAACGTGGTAAACTTTAGGTGAGGGAGAGGGGAAATGGTTCCGCAGCTTAGAGTTTAAGCGAGCGAAAAGAAAGAAGCAAGGCGACGCGGGGGGGCCTTAAGAGGCCAAATAAACCGGTCAAAACTTTTGTGTGACTGGAAGGCTCCCCCAGCGAAGGCAACCGCGAGTGTTAACTTTAGCCCGAATCTGGCCATCTCTTTCTTCGTCTCCCACGGACGGTTGAGGGAAGGGGGGGGGGGAAGCAGATAAAAGCGGATGAGGATTGACGTTTCCACAGACTTCTGTTACTTTTCCTGAGGAGATTTTCGGGCCGCTTTGTGATGTTTGAATTGCTTTTTATTTCAAAACAAAACAAAACAAAACAAAACTTGACTGTGTTTCGAATGCGAAGATGAAACTTTGAAGGAATGAAGGCCGGTTCTGTGCAGGTTTATCTTCGACGACAGCGAAACGTTAAGCTTTTGTTTCCAGTTTTATATTGGGAAGGGAAAGTTTTTAAAGCTCTTTTTCTCTTCGTGCGGACCTTTTCTCCCCCCCTCCAAGTCTCACTGAGGACAATTCATGCCATCTAAAGAAAAGATAAGGGAGATACCTAAATGGGACGATATAGCGCTTTTCAGCATTGCTTCCTTTGATTTCAAAATTAGACTCCTCACGTGACAGGAGCACGGTAAGATTTGAGTCATGCATCTGCCACTGAGCCTCATGTATGAAAGGCAGGATTTTATTTGTTTATTAAATTTGTATGCTGCCCATCTCTATCAAGCGACTCTGATTGGCTTACAATACCATAAATAACAGAATAAAACAATTACAGGATCGAAACGTTAAAACATCAGACATTAAAGTTAAAACATGAAAATATTAAAGTGGATAGAAATCTAGGCAATGAATATGCTCCCAATACTGCATTATTTCAAAAACTCATAATTTAAAAACCATTATTTAAAATCATTTCATGATGAGATATTTCAATTTATGATCATTATTTTACTTTTGGGACGTGCTAGGAAGGATTGCAAGTTAGTTAAGTTGATGAGTTTGGGTGGTGAGTGTAGAACCCTGACAAGTTGGGCTGTACAAGATGATAATTATATTTTTATTCTACCTTTTATACATTTTGGCCAACTTGCATTAACATTTCTAGAAATTGCTCCATTTTATTCTTGTGTCTTATGTAGCTGTTTTATTTACATATCTTTAAATGACATAACCTAGAAAGTTATACTGTGAGAAGCTGAACCATCCCTTAAAGATTATGAAGGGAATAAATGGATCAAAGTATTTTTTTCTCTCAAGCAGCATATTCACTACTTTAGGGAAGAAAACTCAGGATTTAAAAAAAAAGACGTCTTTCCCCATTGAGGCCTTCATAATTTGGAATATTGTATACCAATGAGGAAACTAGACAATAATTTTTTACTGTATCTCAAATATCCTCCCCACAATGATGTAGTCTTCTGCTCCCTTGGAGCCAAGTTAATAATATCATTCTTATTAAAATTCTATTGTATTCATCTGTAAGACTTACATGTGGCAGTAATCTAAAGGTATATGTGTATATAAAGCACAACAATTACAGGAAACAAGAAGAGATCTGTTATTGGACTGCAGTTCAGTAAAGCTTCAGTAGAAACAAGTATACTGGACAAGAACCTTAATATCTCAAACATGGATAGTGTCAGTTCTTCCAGGCAGACCAGGTCAGATACTGTAAGAAATACTAGAACTCTTGATATAAGGCTATATTGTAATAACAGAATCCTAAAAAATAGATTTTGTCTTTCTCTCCCTCTTATACCCAAGAGAGTCCAGGCAAGCCAAATCTCTACAGGAAGTCTTCTGCTAAGTACCCTTGGAACATGGTACTTAATGTCACAATCCACAATAAAATACTCTGTTTTATTCATGTGTAAGGATTTTATATTGCACTAATCATCAAAAGGGGTTTACGTAGCATAAAGCAGCTAAAAGCTGCAATCCTGTAATCTTCAGAAAAATCTCCCAGAATTCATGAGATATAGCATTTATTTAACCAATGGAGACCTTCTTGCTAAGGTACAAGATGCATCACAGTTAGTGCTCTTCCACTGATATACTAAAATGGGATTGGAAGTAGATTCCAAACTCCATTTTCTTATACAGTTCTTCTGGTATGGGGGTGAAGAGAAATATACCAGCCCTGAAGTTTGCATATTTCTTTTTTCCCCCCCTGGCAAACAGCATAAAAAGTATGTTTTGGAAAAAGGATGAAAAAATAGAACAAATTCTAGCACAATGGATATCAGGCTTTTTACAATTTGCTTGTTTTAGCAAAAGTTATTAATCTGTTTGTTTGAGATAGAAATGTTAATATGTTGTATTGAAAGCAGTGCTTTTATTGGGGTTCATTGGAAAAATATCAAAAAGATTAAACTACACCCTAGCAAAAGATTAATATATTTGTATTCCATAGCCAAAATTACAAGAAATTAGAGAATTTTTCTTTATTCTGTTGTAACTATTTTGATGTAACGGATACAAGGGCATAAAATAGTTATAACTGTAAGTAAAAGGATATGCATTTGTGTGTCTATATGTATGTGAAACTGCTTTGCCAAACTCCCAGCTTCACACCCATTAATTGAAGTAGTCTATTCATGAAGGGTGGAGGTGATGAAGATAAATGACAGGATTAATTATTGCACATTGCAAAGCAAGATACAGTAATCACCACCAGAGTCATACACAGTAGATCTTTATAGAACAGAAATCTTTAATTTTAATGAACCATGAAAGGGAAAGGGTTTTCTGGGAACGTAGTGTTTCAGCAGGCTATTTAATATTTGCATTCATTTAAACATGTCATCCACAAACAATGATTGTAATGTAGGTAACGGTTCAATGTAAAGAACAGTTAAGGATGAGAAATTGTATTATAAATTGCCTAAAACTGCCAAAAATGTTTTTGTCACAGATGGGATATGAAGTTTTTTCATTAGCCAGTATATCTTTGTAATTATGTTACAAATATTTTTTTCAGCTGCCAAGTGTTTGGTCATTTACAATGGAGTCTTACAGATTTTGTCTCAAAGCTTTGAGGATCAATTTAAAATCATGTCTAGTAGCTGTTGTTTGAAGATCAAACATTTTGTGCATTTTATTATTTATTTTTTAAATTTGTATGCTGCCCCTCTCACTATCAAGTGATTTTATGTCCTTGGTGAACTAGTACTATATTAAATATATATAAAGTTATGGAGAAATTATGGTATTTCTTACTGTAAATTAGTGATTGCTATCACTGATAAATATTATTGCTGACTTCACACATAATTCTAAAATAGGTTATTTTAAAAACACGATTAGTTTAACAAACCATAATAGCTTGATTACCCTATGTTAAGACAGAGCAGATTGGTTCAAAATTGAGGCTAAACCAAACTAATTTATACAGTGCCTTAGTGTTGTAAGAGAAAAAGACCCTTGATTGGATTCGGTACCAGCTGGAGGTCTTAGTGATCTTCATGGAGAGTCCAACATATAACATGTTACACTAATAAGATACTGATATTCTGAGATATAAAAGTATAGAGATTTTCTTTTCAAGTTATTCACAAAAACTACACTCCTAACTATTGTTACATTAAAGCAATGTGATGTGCACTATCACACACTTTTTAAAATTCAATTTCAACTAATTCACTTGTATTCATATTTGAAAGATAAGCAGAAAATCTTGAAATCATAATATGAGAGCCAGATTAAGAGATGGAGTTGCATTTATCATGACATCTTTACGGATTATCTTCAGGTAATTTTTCTATATGTGAGTTAAGGTTTAGGTTAAAGGAATTCTCGAAAGCCCTTGTTGAGGTTCATTAGAATCTCTTTTACCAAATCTGCCACTTTATGCAAACAGGTAGTCCTTGCTTAATGACCAGTTGCTTAGCGACTGTTAGAAGTTACAATAGACACCCCCAAAAGGTACTTACGACCTGGTTCCAGAGTTCTGATGGCGGTATACACACCCTTATCACCGCATTTCTACAGCGGTATACACACCCTTATCACCGCATTTCTACAGCCATTTGCAGCATTCTGCATATGATGCGATTTACAACTTTTTTGCCAGAAACAGGCCTTTCCAGCAGTTTCCAGCAAAAAAATGCCCATAGCAATACACTGACTTGTTTAATGATCACCACATTTGCTTAACAACCATTGAAAAAAAGTTGGTAAAATTGTGTCAGTCATACGGGTGCCACATCTTATGATTGCACTACTTACAATGGAAATTTTATGCTCCATTACAGTCATTAATTGAGGACTACCTGTACTTAAAGGTCTTGAAGTGACTGAGAATTAATAATTCTAGTTGCTGGTTTAATTGGATTTTAATTGCCTTGAATCATAATGACAATGATATCTGTTAGCTGCCTTAAGCTTGCTAAAGATATATATTTGAAATAATAAAGTATATATTGTTATAGTGCTTAAATGCCACAGTTATAAAAACAACACCTGTTAGTAATTAGGTCTGTTCATTAGTTTAGGTTGAATTCCAAAAAGGTAATTGGGAGCATGTAGGTATGGGAACACAGCAACTGTTTGCTGCAATCTATTAAAGTAAATCTTTTTTCAGAATTTTTCTCTTTTCTTAGGATTATTTCTCTTTTTTTAGGATTATGCAGCTGACCAGTAATCCAGGAAAAATATGCATTTGCTTTAAAGAGGTGTGAATTGTTCATACCCTTGCATGGTAGAAAGCACTTGTTTGGGATCAAATCTGAAGCATTTCAGAACTTTATTAGTGAACATTTTGCTCTAGAAAAAATTATTGAGTTTTTATATCTGCCCATCTCACATGCATGTTATTATGCACAGCAGCATGGACAAGTAAAAAAAAACTAAACAGTATAACTTATACATTAAAACAGAAAAAAACCAAAACACTATAATAACAAAAGACAGGAAAGAATGCAATCAAACTTATACCAGCTATTTAATGGACTCCATATTTCCATGAGATTCCCAGACACCATGACAAAGCCAAATGTTGAGGGCCTTTGGCAAGGCTAACAGGGCTGAGGCCATCTTCACCTCACAAGAATGATATTCCAAAAGGTTGCCATAAAAGAAAAGGCTCTCCTTCTGGTCCTGCCAAATGAAGCTCTGTGGCTTATGGGACCCTTAATATATCTTGCCTGCTGGATATGATGGGATGGTTCAGTATAATTGGGGTGAGGTGATCCCTCAGATAATCTGACTCCATCTATGTAAGTCTTTAAATGTCAAATACAGTACCTTGTATTGGACCCCAAACCAACTGGTAACCATTGCAGCTCACAGAGCAGATACATATCATGTGCCATTCTTGGGGCACAAATAACTGCCTGAATTGCCATGTTTCGTACGGCTGAATCTTCTACATGTCTTCAAGAGTAGTCACATATAGAGTGTATTACAGTAGTCCATTTGGGAGGTGATTAGGGCATGAGTGACAGAGTAGAGCTTCCAGGTCCAGAAAGAGGTATATTGGTGTATAGCATGAAGCTGTGCAAAGGCTCTCCTGGCTACAACTGCCCCCTGCTCTTTAAGCAGGAATTGTGAGTCCAGAAGACTCACAGAGTTCACAATATGTCTGTTTGGGGCAGTGCAACTCCATTCAGAACTAAAGATGGTAAACCTCATATACAAAAGGTTCAAAACCCAAAACCACTCAGTCTTGCCAAGGTTCAGCTGAAACCTGTTGTTCCCCATCCAAACTCCCGCAGCCTCCAGGTACCAAGAAAGGACGACAGTTTGCTATACTGTATAGCTCAACGTTGTTTGTTCAGTAGATAAAAAGGCTGTTAGGCTCCACCTAGCAAGTAGAATTGGTGCCAAGCAGGCAATAAATCTAGGAACTTCCAATAAGCCTTTTACTGAAGAAAAGTTATGAAATTCTGTGAAATAATTCTAGCACCTATAGAAATCAGACATTTGTGTTCCTTTTTCTTGCTTCCACCTAATGGGCTACCTGCCTCCCCTTTTTTGGGTCATGTTTCCCTCTGCCCCTTGTTTTTGCAATAGTCAAATTTACTATCAAATTCTTCCTCACTGTCTATGTAAGTATAGGTAGTCCTCCACTTACAACAGTTCATTTAATGACTGTTTACAGCATTGAAAAAAGTGACTTATGACCGTTTTTCACACTTACAACCGTTGTAGCATCTGCATGGGCACATGATCAAAATTCAGATTCTTGGCAACTGACTCATATTTATGACAGTTGCAATATCCTGGGGTCCTGGGATCATCTTTTGTGACCTTCTGGCAAGCAAAGTCAATGGGGAAGCAAGATTCATTTAATATCTTATTACCAACTTAACAACTTCAGTGATTCACTTTACAACTGGAAAGTGGTAAAATCGAGCAAACTTCACTTAACAACTGTCTTGCTTAGCAACAGAAATTTTGGGCTCAATTGTCGTGAGTCAAGGACTATATTGTGTTAATTGACATTTCAGTATTCCTGTTGGCTATCACATGATTTGAAATTAATTTATTTTGGATCTACTCATCACAGTATATCATATCCTCTAGCTCAGGGGTGTCAGCCTGGATTTCTTCGAGGGCCAGATCAGCATTGTAGTTGTCCTCTGTGGGCCGGCCGTGGGGGAAGATGGGACGGACAGCAGATGGGACAGACGCCTCCTGCAGCACCCTGCTGGCCAAAATGGGGTGCGGGATGGCTTGGATGGCTTCCTGCAGCATCCTGCCATTTTCGCTAGCAGAGGCACCGCGGGCCAGTCCTTTGCTATTTCCAGGCCGGCCCCGTGGGCCAGATCTAAGCACCCCACGGGCTGGATCCGGCCCGTGGGCCTTGAGTTTGACACTCCTGCTCTAGCTTGACAGACACAAGAACCCATGATTAGCTGAAAAGTGAACATTTCTAAGATTTGTAGGAAGTCAATGGGATAGTAGGATTTTAAACTCATTCCCTTGATCAGGTTTTTATATTTTGAAGTAACTTAATTTTGAAGTATATTAAACATGGGTTTACTAGAACTAGGTGTTTAAACAAGATTATTAAAAAATCGAAATTATATTTGCTTAAAAAAATAAGGATTTAAGTTAGGGGTAATAGATGTTGACTGCAAAAATATGGATAAAATATACTTTGGAGTATTAGGGTTTTCTGTATATAATTGCTGTCATCTTGATGTTTGCAGGCCAGATCTGAAAGCCTAATTTAAGAACTGAATACTGACTGATTTGTAACCAACTTATCAAACAATTCATGGTTACTTGAGATTAAACATTTGAGGATTTTTGAAGAGGACAGTTCTGTTAAGGAATGAGAAAACTTTTAATTCAGCATACTGTATAAAAGAAGGTACTCAAGCATTAAAGAAAATCAGTTAAAGTCAATTTTATTGTTCAAACCTCTAATGTAGCTTATGAAAGAAGGTATACAGTACTAGTATGTAAGGAAGACTAAAACAATAGGCAGTCTGGACCCCAGGTTTCAAACCAGAATATAGCACTGCAACTGCATTGGTTGCCCTTTTTGATGATGTATAGTGGATTCAGGAGTGGAGGAAGTACATACTACTTGGCTTTCAATTGCTTGGTTGGTTGTACCATCAACAATGGTATTTTTCTGGACTAGCTCAAGGGATTGGAAGTGGAAAGCACAGTGCTGCAGTGCTTCCCCTTTCTCCTGGGCCACTTCCTGTCAGTGGCAGCAGGCTCCTGCTTTGCCAAATGTCTCCCATTCTCACCACTTTTGTTTAACGTGAAACTCTTGGGTGAAGTCATTTGTGAGCACTGGGTTAAATATCATCACTATGGAATGTATACAGTTGTACATCTCTGCCCTTGATGCTATCTTGGTTCTTTACCATTGTCTAGACAGGAGTCTGGATAACAAAGATTGGATAACAAAGAACAGATATAGACTTAACTCTAGTAAAACCAAGTGGCTGTGGGTTTTTCCCGAGGATATGGATCAGGGGATTCTCCCCAAGTGATTTTAAGTGAGGCTGTACCTACTTGGAGCTGTTATACCATTTGAGGATCCTCCTGGCTTCATGGCTACTGTTTGACATTTATAGGCAGGTGGATCTTTGCACAAATCCATCTTGTGCACCAGTTGTACTCACCTTTAGAATGGGAATCTTTACTCATAGTCAGTCCTGCCATAGTCAATTCCCAGTTGGACATTTGAAATGTAATTTACATGGAGCTACTGTACCTTTGAAGACCATCCAGAAGTTGCAGTTGGTCTAAATGCATTGGTGCAGATAGTAATGGGGGCATTTTCATACATCTATATGATACCCCTACTTGGTGAGCTGTATTGGTTTCTGGTACCGGTAGGTTTCATGGTCCAATTCATGGTGTTGATTATCACCTACAAAGCTCTACATGACATAGAGCTGTGATGGCGAACCTATGGCATGTGTGCCGGAAGTGGCACGCAGAGCCATCTCTCTGGGCACGCGAGCCGTCGCCCGTTGCTCTTCTGGGTTCCGGCGTGCCAGCCAGCTGGTCTTCACGCACGCATGCACACCAGAAACCGGAAGATCCATCTTCCCGGCGTGCACATGCACGCTGGGCGGCTGCTCTTCCGTTTTCCGGCACACACATGCACACCAGCCACCTGGTCTTCGCGTACGCATGCGTGCCAGAAACCGGAAGACCAGGTGGCCGGCGTGCATGCGCATGCCGGAAACTGGAAGAGCAGCCATCCGGCGCACGCATGTGCGCTGGGCAGCTGCTCTTTTGGTTTCTTGCACTCTGTGCCGAAAAGGTTCGCCAACCCTGACATAGAGATAGGTTTTTATAGGACTGCCTCTCTCTGGTTAGCACTGCTTATTCCACAAAGTTGCGTGTGGTGAGAGGAGTCTCCTCTTTAAAGTTGTGTCATATAATGGTTCCTTAGAGATAGGTCTTCTCTGTTCTTGTGCCTGCTTTGTGGAACTACCCCCACCCCCATATCATCAATCACAATAATATAAAATAACAATATCAATAATGTAGAAACAGTTATAAAGTATAAAATTGAGGGACAAAGGGTAAGAACTGTTAATTGTGTATACAGGTAAAAACCTGAATTAAAAGATTTAGTACAAACTATGTGAAATCTGTTAATTCATGTTTTTACTTGTATACCTTTAATACTTTGTCTTTCAACATTTAAATTTTGGAGAATCTGTTAAAAGATATATGCAGTTCTTGTCAGCAACTATTTGTACACATTTAATAAGATTTTTTTAATTTCTTACTGACTTTACTTACTGGGGATATAGTTTATCAAGCTATCAAGTATTCATTGTCTCCATTTTATAATATTTTGTGCTATTTCAAAATAACAGGATGACAGGTATTGCTTTCAGTTGTAGAGATGCAACAATATAATATTGCCGTGCTGCTATTTGGTTTTGACAAGGATGAATAGAACATTCCATCATTTATGGAATTCAATTTCAAAGTTAGTGAAGATGCTATAATAAAATTTTAAACCTGCAAATAGCCTACTGTTTGACAAATCTGTTTTAAGTTTTGGTTCAGCAAAGCACTATCTTTTGGAAATTTGCACATAGATTATTTTCCTCCATAGAAATATGTAGCAAAAATAGCAATTCCAAATACCCGGCAAACCAGCTTGTGTATGCAGAAGTTCCATATTTACTGATATATCTTCCTTGATCTAGCACCATCCAGATGTCTTGTCAAATTTTGCCATAATCCCTTGCTTTTGGATGAACTGATTGGACTGAGGCGAGTTGAAATTTGAAATACCTGGTGAGGTTGCTTATTCTTTGACTAAATGCTTTTAGTTTCTTTTTAGTGGCAAAACTGTTTTTCAATCATAGAAATCTTTCACAATGTACACATTTTGATTAAAAATAAACCTGAAATCTTAAATGGGTGTTTCAACCTATTAGCAGCTTACTGATTTAATGTCTTCCAATGTGAGAGAGAGGAGTAATTCCTAAGGGTTGGTCTTTTAATTAATCAACGCATGGAAGTGACATAGGCTGATGGGGTATGCAAGCAGAAGATCAGTGGTGGGAAATAATAAAATAAGCACTCAGATTCTGTATACTGGAGATAAGTTACATACCTATTTTTAAAGCCCAGTCTTCTCCTAGTTTGGGACTACAATATCTATGAAGAGCATGTTGGCTGAGGAATTTGGGACCTGTGATTTGAAGTCAAACATTTGGAGGGTTCAGGTTTGAAACACACTGGTATAATATTTATAATATTTCCATATAAAAGGTATGAAAAAGAAAAGAGCTTGAAGAGGGGGAGGCATAGTTGGAATTTCACATACCCATTTCAATAGATGTAATGTAAAGAAGCTACCAGGATAAACATATGCAACCAATTACAGCACCTAGCAGAACCTGTCTGGACTTGGAAGCTAAGCCAGATCAGGCTTGTTTAACACTTGGATGAGGGAGCCACATAGAAATTCCAAGATGGGTTGGAAGCTAAGCCAGATCAGGCCTGTCTAATACTTGTGTGAGGGAACCACAAGAAATTTCAGGACTATTAACTAGGCTATGAAGTTGAAAAAACATTTTTGAAGGAGGCAGGGGCAGACCACTTCTCAGGACACAATCACCAAGACTCAAGCACAAACTGACTGTCTTTATGATATAGACACATTCTCCTTTCATAATCACAGGATTATTGGCGGTGTTAAAGCACTGCTGCAGTCACAGACATCAGATAATATTTCTATAATTGCAATTCATCTATTTATAAATGTGATTCTGTAACCAAGAACAGGCCACAAGGATCATGATACAAATGTAGGATACCTTTATTAGGAAAAGTAAATTCTCAGAATATGTGCTACATCTTCGAAATTGTCTGAACTTCAGTAAATCATTTGACGATCCCTTTAAAAAAATTGATCTTGGATTATGTCACCAAAACAAATGGGCTATCTAAAGCAGGGAGCTTGAAATTTTTCTGTTCTATTAATGACCAATCAGTTAAACTCTATTTCTCTGTCCTACATGTAGGTCTGTTTTTGAAATGGAAGACATGACTCAAGGTCACTCAGAAGTATTTAGTGTAGATTGGTAATCATTGCTTCATTATTTAAAGTTGACCTGACTCAGAGCTCATCTGCATCTAATAACAGTGCTACTACTACTGACTACTGGTTGGAATCAGACATAGTGCAAAGCCATAGCTAGCTTAATCATTATTTCTTAAACAACAATTGTTTGGGTCTATATACTTAGGTAAGCCATAATGAGCCAAGGTGGCGCAGTGGTTAGAGTGCAGCACTGCAGGCTACTTCAGCTGACTGCTAGCTGCAGTTCAGCGGTTCAAATCTCACCGGCTCAAGGTTGACTCAGCCTTCCATCCTTCCGAGGTGGGTAAAATGAGGACCCAGATTGTTGGGGGCAATATGCTGACTCTGTGAACCGCTTAGAGAGGGCTGTAAAGCACTATAAAGCGGTATATAAGTCTAAGTGCTATTGCTATTGCTAATTCATTGAATGTAAATTATTAGGTGCTTGGTCAAAGCTAAACACATCTTTTTATGGCCTATGACTTTAGAATTCTGCTGTAATGAGCTATGAGAATGACCTTGGGAGACAGGATTAAAAGCTGCAGCCTAGACGTACAAAAGATATCTCAGCCCACAGAAGGAAAGAGGGTATGGAGAACATCTCAGAGGGACCTTCCCTAGTTTTCTGGAAAGTGTAAGGAAGGAGATAAGCTTGCAAAATTCTGTTACTAAAAACTTGCACTAACGTTAGCAATAGTACTCATGAATTGTGCTTCTCGTCTAGTCTACCTTGAAGAGTTGACACCTGCTTTTGTAGCCATTGCTAGCCTTCGTGCTCCTCGAACCTAATCTAAGAGACTGGTACCTAGGGTGAGAGCCACTTGGACTGAATAGCTAGAAATAAATACATACATTTCTGAACCACCATTGAGAGACTGCATACTTTGTTTGGTATAACAGCCAGTTGGTCTAGTGCAGGGGTCAGCAACATTAAACACTCAAAGAGCCACAAAGGTCCTAACCGGAAGCTCTTTGTTCAACTCTGGAGCCGACCGGAAGTCTAGTTCCCCTACCATAGAGTCTCCTCCTAGCGCGGCGTCCTTTTTCCTTTTACCAACCGGCGACAGGGAGCCGCAGCAGAGGGATGAAAGAGCCACATGCGGCTCCAGAGCCGCCGGTTTCTGACCCCTGGTCTAGTGATTAAAGCATTAGGAGTATTAGGTATTTGCCGTATTGAGTTATTTACAAGAATAATAAAGGCAGAATATCAATAAATAAGTAAAAAAATAGATATTTAGATTGCTGAGCTTACTGTCAACTACCAAATGCATATGTTGAAAAATATTGAGAAGCACGAATAGGCTATTGCATAATATATGATCAGTCACTGTACTGAAAACATTTTGTATGTCATAGTATTTGCCAAGCTGATTTAATTTCTAATCACTTTAAAATATGCTTAATAAAATATCTTCTTATTTGTTAAAAAGTGATAAATCCAAACCCACATGAAATATTCATTCCAGTTTGAATAATATTGAATATGCTTTACATTTGCTTACACAAATTTTAACCATTCTGAATTCCTCTTTTTCTTTTAGATATATTACATAGTGTATGCATGGAGGTTTAAGAAGTATTTGATCCAAAATAACTCTGAAAATGGAAACCTCATCTTTGCTGTCATCTTTACATGATGAATGCAGATCCGACAACTACCTTGAGCCGCACTACAAGGAATGTTACAGACTTGCCATTGATGTGTTAATTGAAAGTGGTTCAGAAGCTTACCAAGAATTTCTTGCTAAGGAAAGATGTTCTGAGTTTCTGGCAGAAGATGAGATTAATTATATATTAAACACTGTTCAGAAAATCCCCCCAAACATGGTTTATGCTACTGACAACAGTGTTGATGATGCCTCTTCCTCAGGAACATACTGGCCTATGGAATCCGATGTGGAAGCACCTAATCTTGACTTGGGTTGGCCTTACATAATGCCTGGAATTTCTGGTGTTACAAATATTGAACTTCTTTTCCACCCACCACGAATACAACCCTTTACAATAAAAGAAACTATTAGGAAGATGATCAAAGAAGCAAGAAAGGTAAATTCATTTCTTCTTTCTATTAAAAAATGAAATATGTATCGATCATGAGTATATAACTTTGATTTTGATTCAAATCAGTATCTATTATTCAACCAAAGTTTATCAAAATTAAAAATGATTTTTTTTTCTACTCAATTGTCTCATAATCTTTCAATCAACTTAAAAATGTCTCCAAAAATTCCGAGAATATAAATATCTTTCTTGGAAAGGTAAAATTAAAGAAGTAACAGGAAAAATAGAGATAAAGGAAAAATATTCTTAGTCAAACATACATTTTCTTTTTTAAAAAGCAACTTTGGAACTGGGAATGTGGTTGAAATAAGGGAGAAAGATCTAATCTTTTTTTCACTGTGTGTCTAATTACAGCTGTTGGTGTATAAACTAGATGAAGTCCACAGTATGGAGGAAATAGCTAGAGCTTGACAACAGAGTTGTTAAACTTAAGACCTAATAAACCAAATTGTTTATATTCACTATCTCAGAGGCAATATAGTTGACATGTTGACCTAGTAGGAAGGGATAAATAACAAGAAGGTCACCCAGATGAGTTTATCAAAGCATTCCAACAGCATGCTGTAATCTAGACCTTGTCTATCATTTTTTGGTCTTGCATTTGCAGTGTAGTAGGCCAAGGGTATATAAAAATGATTCTGCTTTGCTCAGGGCTGCCCAACAAGTTGCCACTACTTTGTGGGTCCCCAGTTTACACTGTATTGTTTGTATGCCCAATAAAATTATGTTGTATCTTTGAAGTGATTCAGTTTCTTTAGGTGAGCCCGGTTTTAGCCACAACTGTTGCTTCCCCCATTTGCCCCAAATGTAATACTTTAAAAGTTGGGGTACATGCTTCCTTCTATATTGTTTTATATACATGTATTTACTTTAATTTACCTGCCAAGATATCTCCATTTGTTTCAATGAAGAAAATTGAACTTACAGGGATTTATTTGCATATGGTACATAGATTTTCATGGAAAATAAATGGAACTTTATGAATACCTTTTTTTCTCACATGGAACTCTTGATTGAATCATTAATGTTGTTTAGTGCCATATAATTTAAAAGAACAGTTGCATCAGTGCAATTATTTTTAATAATTGTTAGCAAAGGACAGACGTGGCACAGCTCAAAAGCTTGCTCAGTATATGCCAGACATTACAACACAGAGTGGTAAAAATAATTTGATATGGCAATTATCATAGATCATTTTGACTATGTAGATGAATTGAGCTAATTTAAAAAATTATTGATCAGCTTTCAGACATTTGTGTGAGTCTGGTATTACAAGACCCAACCAATTATCATATATTCTGATTTATAGCTCTTTGGAGTTCTAAGTTAGTGAATGCTGTATAAATAAAATTTGTGCTTTTTCAGATCTTTTATTGTCAGAGAGTTTATAAATGAGTGAAATTTCATTGGTGTAACCAAGTTAATAGAATAAGGACAATGCTGTATAATTGCTAACCTTGTTCAGTAATTTTACTCTATATTCTTCATTCTTACTTTCTTGCAGAATTTTGAGGACTTAATAATTCTCTGATATTTATAATTCACATTTATAAAGTTAATATTTTATATGTACATTACTTATTTTATTTAAAACATTTAAAACATCCTCATAGAATAGGGTTATTATTTGTAATGAAAGACATGGTAGAAATCTGAATTTTAGGAGATATGTGTTCCATTGGGTAGCTGTGTTGAAAATACATTTAAGGAGAATTTGAAAACATTACACTATTTGTATGACATCTGTTGCTATGACAGTATTGACATACTGATTCTAAAATAAGTGGGAGATATTTGACATAAAACAAGAACAATATATTCAAAAAATTGCACAAGTGGAGTTTTATCCAGTAATGCTTCCTGATAAAAAGCATAATTGTCAGTGATATGAAAATCAAGCCCAACAAGAAGAGGATATTTGACAACTATGGCAAAAGAAAGCAAAGATGGTACTAATAGTGATAGGCACCTTGGGTGCAAATCCAAAACAACTGGAGCACCACTTGAACTTAATTGGCATTGACAA
This sequence comes from Thermophis baileyi, assembly GCA_003457575.1. Taxonomy (NCBI): domain Eukaryota; kingdom Metazoa; phylum Chordata; class Lepidosauria; order Squamata; family Dipsadidae; genus Thermophis; species Thermophis baileyi. The sequence continues at coordinate 12,124,968 of QLTV01001698.1, forward strand.
ATTCACCATCAGTCAATTGCAAAAGGCAGCTTTACTCGGAACACCTTACATCCTGCAACAATACCTGTAACACCATCAAACATCCATACCTTATCCAAATCCTTAGGAAGGGCTCGATAGGTGGACAAAAATACCAAATCCAGTTTGAACATCTGACTGACTGACTGCAACGAACCATAATAACCCCCTGGAAAGTCCCACTGACCCTTGGGGGGTCAGTATTGATCATTATGAGAACCTTGCTCTAAAGCCTGTTTTCCTCATTTTAAATAACCAGAACATGGTTATAGACCTGTAGTTCCATTACTATGTAATATGACACTCTTCCCTTTGCTAGAAGTCTAGCTTGTTCATGCTCATGTGCTTTTCTAATATTTCATAGTCCACTCCATTATCAGGTGTTGTAAGTCAGAACACCTGGAAAAATAAAATTGGCAGTGAAATGGGATCACTGCCAGTTTTACTTTTCCAGATGTTCACAAATGAGATCTTTACATTACATCCCGTTTATGCATAAAACAGGCAAGTAATTTAGCTATGTGGTTACATGGATTGCTATTGAACTGAACAATTATATGACAAAATCTCTTAGGTACTAATTAGAATGAAACCAAATTTAATCCAGGTTCAGCAGTGCTTGCTTTTGGCCATCACCTGACTGGTTAAAGATTTGTAACCACTGGCACAACTGGGGCCCATTCTACAAATATGTGACATTAAATTTGTGTTTACGTTTAACGCACATGCTTTATTTGAAATGCTATGTATAATTGAGAGTTTTTAATTCTATAGTTGCAGTTCTGACAAAAAAAATCTTTTTAAAATTGTTCTTTGTATTAGACAGGAATGACCAACCTGGAGTCCACAGATTAAAGGCAATCCCCAACATCTCAAAATCAATCACACAATGAAATTTGGCTAAATTTGGTAGTGATTTTTAGTAGAAAAATATTGAAATAAGGCAGGAAAGGAAATATAAGGCCTCATAATAAAATGTTCCATTCTCCAACGTGGGAGGAGCCATCATTCAGGATGGGTTGTCCTCGTCCACTCAGAGTGAGGACCGAGTCTGTTATTTTTGCTGGGTCCGCCCTCTTATGACCCAGATCCGACTCGGTCCTCAGAGAGGACAGACGTGGATTTTTTCTCCCCTCCTGACTGACTGGCTTCTTTCATGTTGGTTTGACCTCGGATTGTTTTCTTGACCACGATTTGGATTTCCCTTGATCGGACTGATTTTTCTGGATTGACAAGGACTGTTAGGTGTGAGTTGTATTAATCGGACTTTGCTGTTGCCTTCGGGAGGACCCTTAGGGCGATTTGCCTCGTTCAGTGGGCCTCCTGCCCGCGGCATTGGGAGGGGGGAATTCCCCTACAACCGCCGAACAGCTGATATCGGCAGGCGCTGGAGCTTCGGCTCGCGTCTTTTCTGCCCTCCGGCAGCCGTCGCAGCGATACCGGCCCTGTCAGCCTCGGCCTCAGCCTCACTGTCAACAACGGTTCCCAGGTGGGGAAGGGTAGTGGAACGGGTAAGATGGCTCTTCTCCAAGTTGATGGAGAAACCATGCTGCTCCAGCGTGGAAATAGCTACCTGGAGATGGCACCTCGCCAGATGTTCGGAGGGCGCCTGGACTAGGATATCATCCAGGTAGCACTGGAGCCGCACGGGGACCATCCGAAGGTGGGTGGCGACGGCGGCTAGGATCTTGGTAAAGACCCTAGGAGCCGAGGAGAGGCCAAAGGGAAGTGCCCGATACTGGAAGTGCCTACCTGCATAGCAGAACCGGAGGTACTGCTGATGTTCCTGACAAATTGGGATATGCAGGTAGGCCTCAGTCAAATCAAGGGAAGCTAAAAAATCACCCTTCCTGATACCCCCCAGGATAGACTGCAGGGAGTGCATCTTGAACCGCCTGTACTTAATGTAGCGGTTCAGGCGCTTGAGGTCCAGAATCGCCCTGTATCCCCCCGAGGATTTGGGGACCACAAAGAGAATGGAGTAGTGTCCCCAGCCCCGCTGGTCCAAAGGAACCCGCTGGATGGCCGAGATGTCTAGAAGGTGTTGAACAGCTTCGTCCATCAAAGCCCTCTTGGAGGGCACACTGGAAACGGGACACGCCACGAAAAACCTCGGGGGGATGGAGAGAAACTCCAGCCGCAGGCCAGTGGAAATAGACTCCAAGACCCACCTATCTTGGGTTGTGCACTCCCAAGCAGAGGAGAAAAGGGACAACCGGCCCCCAACAGGAGGGCTGGGCAGAGACTCAACGGGGGCATTTGAAGGAGCGACCTCCACCTCCTCCCCTATAGGGGCGTTTGAACTGCCTCCCCCTCCCGGACCTGTCGGACAGCTGGCGCTGTCCAAATCCGGACTGACCTGAGGCCCGAGGGAAGCTGAAGGCCCGGTCCGCAGCCCGAAAGGGCCGCCTTGTGTATGGAGAGGAACGAAAATTGCCCCTCCTAGAGAGGGAAGGTAAAATTTTCCTCTTGTCCCTAGTTTCGATCACTATGGGGTCGAGGGACTGGCCAAAAAGGAGTTGCCCCTGGAAGGGGGACGACGCCAGGTGCCACTTATGTCGTGCGTTGACTGACCACTGGCAGAGCCAGTGCAAGCGTCTGGCCACCACGGCCGATGCCATGGCCTTAGAAGCAAATCGGGAGGCGTGAAGAGAGGCGTCTGCCGCAGATTGAGAGGCCGCGAAGATCTTGTTCAGGTCCTGATGGGCCCGCAAGTTGGAAGCTGGAATCTGCTCCTGCACCAACCGGAGCCAAATGAGGGAGGACCTTGCAAAGAATGACGCCGAGGATGAAGCTCTGATGGCCCAAGCGACGGCCTGATGCGTTTTGATGAGGGCCTGTTCGGATCGCCTGTCCTCCGGACGAAGCAACTCCTCGGGTTCGCCTGGCAAGTTTGTGGAGGAATGGAGGGCCAGGACCTGGGCGTCCACCCGTGGAACCGCAAGCAGGGAAGCGAGTTCCGGATCAACATTGAAGTGCTTGCGGTCCAAGGAACTCTTACAAGGAACTCCTCACTCTTAAAATTTTCAAAAGCACAAAAGAGCTGATTTGGGAGAGTTAATGGGAATGCTAATCTAGTGCTGTGTTAGGAAGAATTGTCTTACTGTTGCTAGGATGCTGTATATTTTTATTTGAAGTAGTGCATGATATATTCAAAGACGTTTTAAATATTTTAATTAAACTGGTCACATGTCATGGTTCCCATGAAATACTTCTACCACTAGGCTCACAGATTAGAGACATCTATGCTTCAGCTTAACATTGAATAATTTGTTTGTCTTGTTTTTAGAGTGTTTAGATTTGAAAAATTTTAATGGATCTAAACCATAGATCATCAGTGTTTTGGTGGTCTGTGGCTATATGTGGATTTTTAGGCATGGAAGCACTGATACACAATACCAATCACAAGCAAACAAAATATTTATAATTGCAACAAAATCCCATTTTTTAAAGAAAGACGCATCAGTGAAGCTAGAAATACATTTCTTTAAGCCTATTGTTACTTGCCACGAAGACACGAGTCTATTTTTATCAGTTTTAAATAAATTATTCTAAAATTATTGGGTTCTAAAAATAATTCTTCTAAACGTATTTCTTCCAAATAGAAATAACACATCCAAATCATTTTCTCTCAAACCCACAAAACTTTTTTCTCAAACTACATACTATCTTCTGCCCAATGCCTTCTAAAGTGATTTCCCACTCATTTCTTCCCTGTGATGAAATAACTAGCTCTCTTCCTCTCTTTTTCAATTTCTGAATTTCCTAACCCTTTCCTTCTCTTACTTCTTTCTTCTTACTTCTTTAAGTCAAGGGATTTCTACACATTTTTTAAAATCTCCAGTTGAATATGTTTCTCAAAGTGCAAGGAAAGGTTTTTGTATATATGAAGGACGGTTTGTGCCTATGAATGGGTTGTTAAATTTAGGGTACTTTATGATATGACTAGTGTTTTATAAAGCATAATGGTGTTCTTAAGGGTACTTTTGAAAGTAAATTAATTTTGTGTACAGTTTTGGAAAGTTCACCTTGCAATAAATTTCAAAGCCTACAGATGGAATAATGAAATGCAGCCTAAAGTGAAAAAGAGAATGTATATGTTTCTAAATTTCTTTTGATTCCTTACCATTTAACATTAGCATTATCTTCATTATCTTCTAACTCTTCACAAGGTGAAAATTGGATTGGCTCCACTTTGTTCAATAGAAATGAAACACAATAGTTTTAATTAACCTTTGGGAGATGCTGTTTATGAAATTTAAATTGCTGGAGTCTTTGGAAAGAAAGTCAGTGATGATTTAAATGAATTCAGAAATGAACTCATTCTGTTTATTCATTATGTTCTGGAACCTCAATCTTTTGTTTTATATATGAAATAAGTCTGTATAACACTTAATGGTGCCTTGCAATTTTGAATCACAGCTTTCTTTTTTAAAGATAACTTGGGCCTCTGACACAGAATGAATAAACAACTTAAATGCATCCTGAAAGACTGTATAAAGTCATGTGTTAATGCTGAGTTATACTTAAAAATGTCATGCTTCTAAGTTGTAGAATTCAATTTTCTATTGGAGGTGTTCTTTTTTAGTTTTGATAAATACTGTAGCTTGCCTTTACTATAATCTCTTTTTCTTTACATACATATGTATGTAAATGAAGTGAATGATATTAAAAGATTTTATGCATACTGAATATGTTCATTTTCAGAAGACTTAGGATTTCCTCTTTTCTTTTCTTTTTGTGGGTCAATTTTATGGGCCAGTTAAGTTCCCATAGAGAGTGAATTAGGAGAAACTAGAAATTATTCAGCATTTCTCTCCAAAACTATTTGCTCTAAGAGTAATGACACATCTTGTTTAACAATACAAAATACTTTGCTTAGGGAACATTATATCTCCCTCTTCACTCAGGTAGAGAACATGTTGCTCAGGTTAAGAGGTTTTGAAAGCAGGAGTGTTTGCAACAACCTCAGTGTCTTCCAACATAAACCATAAGATGAGACAGAATGGCAGTAGACGGTCTTGCATTTCTGTGAAATATTATGGGATTCTCCAGTCTAGCATTGTTCCTGGATGATCAGGTCATAGTGATGGCCAAGAATGCCATTGCTGATTTTCAGCTTCTGTGCCAACTGTCTGACTTTCTAGTAAAGTGGATCATCTCCTGTCAAGATGAAGTAGTAATCATACCATGGTTATTGTAATACAGTATGTTTTTGCTTTGCTCTTCAAAACTGTTTGCAAATTGCAAACAGATTAGCTTTTTATTTGTTTTAATGCTTTAACAGGTTGACATCTAAAAAGCCACTTCCTACTCTGTGAAAATACCAGAGCTCCAGTAATTCATCTGAAGATGTAGTGCTTTCTGCTTCTAGAGGAAAAGGGAGAACTGAGTTGCAGCAACCTGAAGAATTGAAGAATTCTTCTCAGATGGGTTAAGCTGATACGTTTGTTACAGAGAATTTTTTTTGTAATAAAAACTATTTTTATCAGAGCTTTCTATATAGCTTTCTATAATCATGGTATAAATCACAAATCTAGAACTGATGGCACTAAGCCAAGGCCAGAGAAGTACAGTTTCCTTCAGTTATTCATTGATAGAGAATCAAGATAGGATGTAGGAAATGTATTTATTTATTAAATTTATATGCTGCCCAATTTGCTATCCACAATGAAATGAGGATTTTGATCAGTTGGCTTGGCCAATGACATAATTTGGAGAAGCATGAAGATAGTTTGGTTCCACAACACCACTCTCCATCTTATTTCTCAAACCATGTGTAAAGGAAAACCAACTACAAATTTATAGAAGATATTGTTCTATAAAGTCTTAAAGACAAGATGAAGTGAAATGCAACATCTTTAGTTGGTTTTAACCATTTTATTTTCAATGCAAATCAAGTGAATCACAGCATTCTCCATAGTAGGTGGAGCTAACCTCCAAGAATGGGGATGACACCGTTCCTTCAGCCAATCAGGACTGAGTCTGACAAGTTAATATCCTCCGTGTCTTGCCTCACTTCCCCCTCTTTTGACTCAGTCCTTGGCCTGAAAGGACGTGCGTGAAATAGCTCCCATTCTTCTGGGTTTGCTCCTGTTGAGTGTCTGAGAGATCCCTTTCTGTGAGTTTTTCCCCAGCTGACTGCTCTTCCATCGCAGTCCTGGGGTTGAGGGCTGTGAGGGCTGAGGCTCCCCCTCCCCGTTCTTGAGCCGAGGGCCTCGTAATACATTTGGGGGGGTTCCCCTAATTGGCCTCAGGAGCTTGCTCCGTCCTATCTCCGGCTCCCATTGCGGCTTAGCAGCCTGGCTTTCCCTTCATTCTCCGCCCTTCACAGGAGCCCTGCGCTCGAGTGACCAATGGCCAGGAGAGCTTTCGCGCTCTTTCCGCTTGGAGGTTGAGCCTGTCAGGGAAATACCTTTCCTCCCTCCCTCCGGCAAACGGGTTTTTACCCCGCAGGCTGGCATAGCCGCTCGTCGCCTGCCCTTGATTCGGCTGCCGCCGGCCTCCCTCACCTGTTTGTCGGCTTGACGCTCTTTGCCTGTCGCTTCGCTGACAACCTGCCTGGGCCTCCACGGGAGCACGCCGGCGGGCTAACTGGCAGCCTGGCGATCTTGCCGCACGCTTCCTGAGCGATCCCGGTGCCTCCCGACGTGCTTTTGCCGGGCGACTGTTAAGTTCCTCTGCTGCCTCGTGGTGTCGGCTGTCAGCAGCGGCCATTTTGTGGCTTCGGAGGCTTCAAGTGACAGTTGCCCTCTCTCAACGGTCAGATCGTAACTGTGGCGGCCATTTTGACTGCTTGTCGACCCACCGAGATCAGTGGCGGCCATTTTGATGGGCCGGCGGCCATTTTGATGGGCCGGTGGCCATTTTGGGTGTGGCTTCGCCTGACATCGGCCATTTTGAAGGTCCGGCGGCCATTTTGTGAGTGGTGTGACCTACTTCGACCATTTTAAAGGCTCCATAGCCCTTTTGTGAGCGGCCTTTACTGGCATCGGCCATCTTGAGGGAACGGTGGCCATTTTGATAACTGTGTGCCCTCATTGATCAGTGGTGGCCATTTTGTAAAAAAAATAAAATAATAAATAATAAATAAATAATAATAATCCGGTTCGTCGACATTACCGAACCATGGCTGAAAACAACAAAAATCAGCGTAAGGGCCGTCCTCACAAGCACCAACCTTCCAAGGAGGTGGCCTTGGGCCCTCAAGTCCCCTCTGTCCGGGCTGGCCCTTCTTCCCTTCGGGAGGGCTCTTCTCGCCCACACTCCTCTGACCGTGATAGGCCTTCCAAGGCCTCGCAGAGGGATGAATGCCGCAGAGCGAAGAAGCTGAACAAGCTCTGCAACAGAGCCGCCCTGGATAGGCACTCCCCCCCTCGTGGTAACGATTGAGTCGTCGTTCCATCGGCCTCAGGTGATCGTGAGGAGGATCAAGCAGAGGTGGCCTCCATCCATCCATCCGAGTCTCTGTCCTTGGATAACCCAAATCTACAGCTAGCTGATAGAGACATTTGGGAGAACCAGCCCCGACGTTCCTCTCCGGAGAGGGCGGCCTCTCAGCTGTCAGCGGCCGCTACAACCCCTGGACTTGCTGTTTCTCTGTCCTCCCCACTCCTCGACCCTAACGTACAGGCCCTAATTGCGGCTGCAATTCAGCAGGGCATCCAGGCGGGTCTACAACAAAGGGACGTCTCTGCTCCCTCTGTTTCTCAGGCCCTGGGGCCTTCTTCCTTGTTCTATGAGGAGGACAGAGACCGGTCCGCTGACCAGTGCTCCCCTGACCAGTCAGTGGGATCTCGGTCGGACCTAGAGGAGGGAGAACTTGACCTTGACCTGTCAGACAACGAGGGCCTTGCCCCAGACCCACCGGCTTCTTCGGGCCTATTCCATCCGGGCCTATTTAAGTCGCTTTTGTTCAAGGCGAAGAACGCCGCTAACTTTGCTTCACCCGGAGGAGACGCAGCAGCTTCCTCCTCAGTTAGGGACCCTCTGTTTGAGGAGTCCACCTCGGAGGCTGAAGTTATTCATGCCCCTCCCCTCTTTGTGGATGCGGTAGTGCAGCAGTGGAAGTCTCCCGCTTCAGGTCCTCTCCCTAGTCACCTTGATAAGCAGTATTTCAACATGGCTTCTGAATTGGCCCAGCAACTGCAGTTGCCCTCCATTGATGCCCCGGTTTCGGCCCTATATTCGTCCGCCCGTCTCCCGGGCGACTCTGACAAACTACTATGCCCGGAGGATCGTCGGACTGAACAGGCCCTCCAACGAGCCCACCAGGCGGCCGCCTGGGCCATCCGCGCTTCGACCACGGCCTCCTTCTTTTCCCGGACATCGTTACGATGGCTTCGGCAGCTCCAGGAACGCCTTCCAGTGGCCGACCTTCGGACAAGCCAGGACCTCAACAAACTCCTGGCTGCGGCACAATTCACCTCCGACGCCACCCTGCAATCGGCCCGTTTTGCGGCCAGGGCGATGGGGGCGGCAGTGGTCGCCAGAAGGATGCTCTGGCTGAGGGGCTGGTCGGCGGATGCTCGACACAAGTGGCGCCTTGCCTCCGCCCCCATACGGGGTCAACAACTCTTTGGGGAGGCCTTAGATCCCATCCTCATTGAATCAAGGGATAAGAGGAAGGTCCTCCCTTCCGTCACCCGTAAGACCTCCTTTCGCCCATCTCCATATTTCAGGCGTCCCTTTCGAGCCCCCGGCCAGGGTTCCAGTTACGGCATGTTCCAGGGCCAATTTGGTTCCAGACAGCGCATGGGTCAGGACAGGGCCGGTAGGGGCAAACAATTCTGGCGGTCCTTTCGAGGCTCTGGAGGTCGTCCCTTCCGTCGTGCGAAGTAACCCCCCGCACGATACTCCCATTGGTGGGCGCTTGGCCCTCTTCGCTGATCAATGGGAGTCTACCACCTCTGATGCATGGGTCAGGGAGACCGTTTCAGCAGGGCTCTCCCTGGAATTCCTCTCCCCCCCCCCGAGGTTTTTCATTCGCTGCCCCGTGTCTTCCAATCCTGACAAGCGGGTTCTTATGGATGCTGCCATCCAGCACCTGCTGGACATTCAAGCCATTCAGCAGGTGCCACAGGACCAACAGGGGCAGGGGTTCTGTTCAATACTATTTGTGGTCCCCAAATCCTCGGACGGGTGGAGAGCAATTCTCGATTTAAAACGTTTAAACAAGTTTATCGTATACAAAAAGTTTAAAATGCATACGCTTCAATCTATCCTAGCGAGCATTCGGAAGGGGGACCTCCTGGCCTTGATTGATCTCACGGAGGCCTACCTTCATGTACCAATTCGGACTTGCCACCAAAAGTTTCTGCGCTTCTGCTAAGCAGGCGCTCATTATGAATACCGGGCCCTTCCATTTGGCCTTTCCTCAGCACCCAGAGTCTTCACCAAGGTGCTGGCGGCCCTGGCTGCTCATTTGAGATCAGTCCCCGTGTGTCTCCTTTGTTACCTGGACGATATCCTTATTCTGTCATCCTCCAGCCGCCAGGCGGCGCAGGATGTCCAGGTAACTCTTACCACCCTAATGCAACACGGGTTCTCTGTCAACTGGGAAAAGAGCCATTTGTCTCCCTCCACCAGGCTGACCCACCTAGGGGCCATTGTGGACTCCCTGGAGTGCATGGTGTACCTTTCCCAGGATCGTCGGGACAGTATTTTGGACCTCGTTCATCGGGTCCTAGAACAGCGCAGGGTTCCTCTGAACCTACTCTCCTCGCTCCTGGGCAAGATGATTTCGGCTATCCATATCACACCTTGGGCTCATCTGCACTCCAGAGACCTGCAATGGTTTCTCTTGCCCTTCCAGAGGTCGGGACGCAGCACCTCCGCTTCAAGAGTCCAGGTCCCATCGAACGTTCGACGCTCTCTTCGCTGGTGGACTTCGCCTGCCCTTGCGAAGGGCTGCTGCTTTCTGGAGCCCCGCAGAGTCACCATCACCACCGATGCCAGCTTGCGCGGTTGGGGGGCTCATGCGCAGTTGGTCTTCGCCCAGGGCACCTGGTCGCCGACGGAGGCGCAGTTCAACATCAACCGGCTGGAGCTCCGAGCAGTCTTCCTGGCGCTCAAGCAGCTGAAACACCTGGTGGCCGGCCAGCACGTCTTGGTGCTGACAGACAATGTGGCGGCAAAGGCCCACATAAACCGGCAGGGGGGCACCATGTCCTGCCACCTCATGGACGAGGCCAGAACCCTGGGTCTCTGGGCGGAGAGCAACCTTCTGTCTCTAGTGGCGGAACACATCTCGGGGATGACCAACATGACTGCGGATTGGCTCAGCCGCTCCACTATCGACCAGGCGGAGTGGGCCCTCCATCCATCCTTGTTCCAGGACCTGGTCAGTCGTTTCGGTCTCCCGGTCATCGATCTCTTCGCCACCCCGGGAAACACCAAGCTCCCCAGGTTCTTTTCCCGTTTTCAGACCCAGGGCGCGGAGGGGACGGATGCTCTCCGCTGCAACTGGCCCCCCGGCCTGCTGTATGCCTTTCCGCCCCTGCCCCTCCTCCCCAAAGTCATCAGAAAGATTCTGGAGGAGAGGGTAGAGGTGGTGCTCCTGGCCCCTCACAGATCCAGGAGGGCTTGGTTTGCGGACCTAAAGGCTCTCTCCATCTGCCCTCCATGGAGAATCCCGCCGACAGAGTCTTCGCTATGCCAGGGGTCGGTGCTGCACCCGGACCCACGGTGGTACCAGCTGACCGCCTGGCGCTTGAGCGGGGCGCTCTGAGGCAGCGGCGGGTGCTGGACAGTGTCATCAAGACCCTCCAAGCGTCCAGGCGGCCATCTACCGAAAGAATCTATTCGGCCACCTGGAGGACTTTCTGCTCCTGGTGCTCTTCTGCGGGTTATTCCCCGATCGACCTGTTCATCGCTAACATCCTAGAATTTTTGCAACACGGCTTGAACAAGGGTCTTGCCCCCGCTACTCTTCGCCGTCAGGTGGCGGCGCTGTCCTCTGTTTTGTCCTCTGGTTCCCTGGACTCCTTGTCTCAACATCCTTTGTTGCGGAGATTTCTGAAAGGGGCCACCAATTTGTGCCCGCCGGTCGTGCATCGGTACCCCACTTGGGACCTATCGAAAGTTCTCCTGTCACTGGCGGGCAGTCCATATGAGCCCTTACGGACTGCGTCGCTCCGCCACCTTACCTGTAAGGTGGCATTCCTTGTCGCAATTACGTCCGCACGACGGATTTCGGAACTTGCGGCCTTGTCTGTACGGGAGGATCTCTGCATATTTCATACTGATCGAGTGATCCTCCGCTTGGACCCTACGTTTGTGCCCAAAATAAATTCTTATTTTCACAGAGCCCAGGAGATTGTCTTACCCAATTTTTGCCCAAATCCCTCCCACCCCTCTGAGAAACAGTGGCACAAGCTTGATGTTCGGAGGGCACTAAATATCTATCTCCGGCGCACCTCCACTCTGCGCAGAACTGAGGCGCTTTTCGTCTCCTTCCAGCCCACTTCACCGGGGTAGAAGGCATCTTCCTCCACCGTGGGGCGCTGGCTCCGCAGCACGATAGCAAAGGCTTACGACCTGCAGTCCCTGCCTCGACCAACCGGGGTGATGGCGCACTCGACCCGTAGTGCTGCGACGACGGCGGCGTGGTCCACTCAAGCGTCCATCGAGGAGGTTTGCCGGGCGGCCACCTGGGCCTCGCCAACACCATTTATCCGCCACTATAAAATAGATGTTTTTGCGTCGGCAGAGGCGGCGTTCGGTCGCAGGGTGCTCCAACGAGTAGTGCCACGGACTGTGGAAGCATGCCAGGTCTAGCCCTCCCAACGGACAGACTGCTTTGGTATGTCCCATTCTTGGAGGTTAGCTCCACCTACTATGGAGACGGGGCGTTGGTCTTACCTGATACGCCTCTTCTCGTAGGGTGGAGCTAACCTCCAATCCTACCCTTGTTGTCTTGTCTTGCGTTCGGGGCATGCTTTGTTTCTCTTCATAGGTTTTTGTTTCCGTACTGTGGGCTGGACCGTGTGCTGATTCGTATTCTGGACTTGGGAGCTTCACGCCGAGTCTGACCATCGTCCCTCGTCAAAAGAGGGGGAAGTGAGGCAAGACACGGAGGATATTAACTTGTCAGACTCAGTCCTGATTGGCTGAAGGAACGGTGTCATCCCCATTCTTGGAGGTTAGCTCCACCCTACGAGAAGAGGCGTATCAGGTAAGACCAACGCCCCTTCTGATCTTTATTTGAAGGAGAAGTATCTTCAATTTTTCACATTTAGCACAGGATGTTGGAATTTCTTACAATTACAGGTAGTCCTTGACTTACAATCATAATTGAGCCCAAAATTTATGTTGTTAAGTGAGAATTTGTTAAATGAGTTTTGTCCCATTTTACAACATTTCTTGCCACAGTTAAGTGAATCACTGCAGTTGATAAGTTAGTAACCTGGTTGCTAAGTGAATCTGGCTTCCCCATTGACTTTGCTTGTCAGAAGGTCGCAAAAAGGGGATCACATGACCCTGGGACACTGCAATGGTCATAAGTATGAGTCAGTTGCCAGCATCTGAATTTTGATCACATGATCATGGGGATGCTGCAAAAGGTAACTGTCAAAAACATTCATAAGTCACTTTTTTCAATGCCGTTGTAACTTTGAACGGTCACTAAGTGAACTGTTGTAAGTCGAGGACTCCCTGTACAGCCAAGATGTCACACAGCACATTCACTTTTTGTTTTTTTCTTTCTCCATTTTTTAAATTTTCTGCGGAAAAGGAACTACTATGGTATTCCTAATGAAACACAATGGAGTGGCTGAAAAAAAGGGATAGGATAGGATAGGATAGGATAGGATAGGATAGGATAGGATAGGATAGGATAGGATAGGATAGGATAGGATAGGATAGGATAGGATAGGATAGGATGGTAAAAACCAAACAAACATTCCACAATGCATTTACAAGTTAATCCTCATACTGAAAAGCCAGGTGCTTTTTTCATTCCTGTGTAATTTCAAGTATTATCTTGTTTCTCAAGGAAAAGGGATAGGATAGGATAGGATAGGATAGGATAGGATAGGATAGGATAGGATAGGATAGGATAGGATAGGATAGGATAGGATAGGATAGGATAGGATAGGATGGTAAAAACCAAACAAACATTCCACAATGCATTTACAAGTTAATCCTCATACTGAAAAGCCAGGTGCTTTTTTCATTCCTGTGTAATTTCAAGTATTATCTTGTTTCTCAAGGATAGTTAAAAGCACAAAGTTAGCAGCTTAACAGTTTGACTCATGGCTGATATTGAGTGATCAGTGAATACTGATTCAATTCCTGTGAATTACTTGGGTTTGTCTTATTAGCACTTTAATTTTCTTATTACTCATCTTTTGTGTGAGTGTATGTGCCTTCAAGTCAATCTTGACTCCTGGCGACTGCCTGGACAAGCCCCTTAATTTTCTTGGCTTAGTGAGAGTGACTGGCCCAAAGTTACCCAGCTGGCTTCATGCATAATGTAGGATTAGAACTTAAGGTCTCCTGGTTTTTAGCCTGGCGTCTTTACTCACTACACTAAGCTGGCTTTCTGACTGGATACAAAGCAGACAACTTCCCAAGGACAGCTATTGCTATCATGTAACTGAGCAAAAAATAAAAGTCCTTTGAAAGCTTTGTGATTAATGTGCTGTTTGATGATTGTGCTGATCATGTGATAAAAATGCATCTTTCCTAGATCTTTCATACATAATATTCCTTTTTAAAGTTCCTTTGAAGCTTTAAAATATATTCTGTGATGATTGAATAAATGCACTACTATAGAATATTCACTTATAACTTATGAATAAAACAGACTTCTTACGTACATCTGAGTAGAACTTTACACACCAGAATATTATTCTGCCACCACATTTTAAAAATGTAACTCAGTAATTCTATTTTCGTTACTTTTTTTTCTGACAAATTGTATAGTTGTTTGTGCTAATAGAAATTAACATTTGAAGAACCTTCATAAAATATATGACAGTTTTTGGAGCCTGCTATTTTGGGGTGGGAAGGTATTTTATTGACTCAAATTTAAATCTGTGAGACAGCAGATTCATTTCCCATCAAATATTTTTTTGTCTATTTTCTATTCAAATATTTTCCTTTTGGGTTCCATTTCCTTTTCTGGGTTCCATTATCATCAGCATGCAATGCTTATTTACTAATCAACTTATTAAAGTTAATAGCTGATCTAATCACAGGTAAATGATGTATGTCCCAACATATAGAAATTGGATTAAAACAACAACAACAGCAATAAAACAGAATACTGAGTCCTGACCTTTGTATCTTCTTATTTATTCATTCATTTATTTATTTAACTTATATGGTGTCCATCTTGCCAAAGGTGACTCTGGGTTGCTTGCAGCCACTCAGTAAAAACACTATATAAAGATATTAAAACAATAGAAACATTAAATTTAAATTAAAAATGGCCAAAATGGAAAAGAAGGGAGCAAAATGTGCATGGGGAGGTAGATGCAGATCTCACCTTAAGGGGCACAATGTTTTTCTATTGAAAATACAAAATAAAAATCAAACCACAGAAACATGCACAGGGGTCTCCAAACCCGCTGGCTGGGGAATTCTGGGAGTTAAAATCCACAAGTCTTAAAGTTGCCAAGTTTGGAGACCTCCTGAATTGGCAAAATGTGCCCTTTCAAAATAGTAAGTTTAATACAGTTTGAGCAAGATGGCTATTCCCTACTCTGAACCTACCAGAGACTGCTATCTTGCAGTCTCCTTACAAGGAGGAACTGTCCAGAGCATGTGTGGGCAATCTCCCATCATCTCTTTGCCCAGAGTTTTTTGAAAAAGTGTTCTGCTCTCCAGCTCTTTATTTTTTACCATGGTCACTGACTCTACTTTTCGTGGAGATGTCTTTAGACCACTATTTCTTCCTCCAAAAGTCAGTGTGTAGAATTGTATAATTAATTGTCATTTGGTTTTGAGTTCTTTTTCAGCTTCCAGGATCCTTAGGTCTATCATTCCATTTAATTCAGATGTTTAGGGACAGACATTTTGTCTATGATTTGCTCATTAATATATTTTCTTTCATGTTGGACATTAAATATACATAATTGTCAGAAGTGGTATTCACTTCTGTTCACTTCCCTACTGGTTCGCAAATGTGAGCGCGCGCATGCGCTTTGCTCGTGTGCGCAGCTTGCACGCATGCACACAGCTTCAAAACATGCAGAAATAGGACGACATAGAGCCAGGGCGGGGGGGGGCACCCGCAGATCGCCACTACCGGTTCGCCCAAACGGTCCGAACCGGCAGAATACCACCTCTGATAATTGTTTCCTTAGTTTAAGAGATGAGCAGTGTGTGGTTGTCCAGGTAATGTTGAAATATTTGGACAGCTATTACTTGTCAATCCCTTTACTCACTCATGCCTAAAAATGCACCTGATCAGCACTTTTGTTCCTCTTTTGCAAGCATGACTGATTCTCAATAATGTTTTCTGCTACAATTTGCAATGTGTCATCTACTTGAATTCTGTAATCTCAGGATCTAGGATAAGGAGTGGTTTCAGTTAAAGAGTAATGTACATATCAACATTCCTGTCTGTTTTGTGTTGATCAGACTACACCTAGAACATTAGAGTACTACAAATAAAGAAAAGCATTGCTTTCTGCTTTCTCTCCTCTGCACATGCTCCAGTTTCTTAACCAGATGGTAGGGACACTGGAAGGAAAAATATGCAAGATACAGTTAGAGGACTGAAGGTGAGAAGATTGCAAGGAGATATGATTGTTCTCTTCAAGTACCTGGAGGACTATCATATGAAACATAGGCCAGACTTGTAAAAACACACACACACACACACACACACACACCCACACACATTAATCACTGTCCATTTTATAGCGGAAAGAGGAAGCTTGAGAGTTTGTTCATAAGGTTGATGCTATATGGAACAAAATGGTGACTGAATCTAGATGTTCTGCTTCAGATACCATGAAACCTCCTCCCAGAAGGTAACAAGGAAAACAGATTGTGAAGAGGATGTGTAATGTCCAAAACAATCCTGAGGACCCTTCTCAAGCATCGCTTATATGCTATGTCCTGAATAGAAGGAAGTAAACTACCAATAATCTTTTCTGCCATCCTCACCACTTTCTGCACCGCCTTCCTGTCTGAAACAGTCATGCTTCCAAACCAGGCTGTAATGCAATATGACAGGATGCTCTTGATCGTCCCTCTATAGAAAGTGATAAGGACAGGGGAAGGAAGGTGTACTTTTCTCAAGCGACACAGAAAATGCAGGTGCTGCTGTGCCCACTTCACAGTGTCTCACTGTTGAGCGACCAAGCCAGCCTACTCGTTAGCTGCACACCAGAGGTGGGTTCCTACCGGTTCTAACCGGTTCTTTAGAACCGTTAGTAAACCGGCAATGATATCACGGAACCGGTTCTTTCAGTGTCTCCGTGGGCACCACCATCTTGGATTTTGCTTCTGCGCATGCGCAGAAGCGAATTTTTGCTTCTGCGCATGCGCAGAAGCTATTTTTTTTATTGCTGCGGGGGGGGCCGTGCGCGAAGCACGACCCTGAGCGAACTGGCAGCAACAGGATCCAGAACCCACCCCTGCTCCACACCCAGAAACTTGATGCTGTTAACCACCTCCACAGATGAAGCATTAATACACAGAGGTGTGTGGCTGTGCCTGCTTTTTCTAAAATCGACAATGATCTCTTCCTTTTTTCCAATATTTAAAAAGAAAGCTGCTTTTATTACACCAGTTCATCAAACCCTCTATCTCCTTGTGGTAAGCACCCTCATTGTCATTCTGAATAAGGCCCAGTGCTGTTGTATCATCTGCATACTTCACAATATGGTTGGTGGCAAATCTTGCACAACAGTCATGGATCGACAGGTTGAACAACAGCAGACTTAGGACACAGCCTGGAGAAGAACCTGTGCTCAAGGAAATGGTGTTAGAAATATTAGTCCGAACTCGCAATTACTGGGGCCTATCAGTAAGAACATGAATAATCCAGTTGCACAAGAGTATTAAAGCTAAAAGCCCAGTTTGTCTACTAGATGCTGAAGAATGATTGTATTAAATGCCAAACTGAAGTCGGCAAACAGCATTCGCATATGAGTATTTCTTTCCTCTAAGTGTGTCAAGCTCAGATGGAGAATAGAAAAAATAGCATCCTACATAGAGCAATTTGGATTGTAAGCAAACTGAAGCGAGTCAAATGCTGGAGGGAGGCTAGATACAATAATGTCCTTTATCAGCCTCTCAAAACATTTCATAATGATGGATGTAAGTGCAATCAGACGGTAATCATTGAGGCCCATAATTGTAGACTTTTTTGGCACTGGCAAAAAAATGGCCATCTTACAACACGATGGGACCATTGCCTGCTGCAGTGAAAGATTGAAAATATATGTAAGAACACAAGCCAACTCATCTGCACATTCCCTAAGAACCAGGGATATTATCTGTGGGCCTGCTGCCTTCCGAATGTTAACTTTCCGCAATGTCCTCCGGACAGAAGTAACATCAAAGCTAAACACTTGCTCGTCAGGATGGGGCACAGCTTTCCTCGCAGGGCTGCTATTTGATGCCTCGAATCTTCAAAAAAATGTGTTCAGCTCATTTAAAAAGTCTGTGTCGGCCTTACAACATGATGGAGCCACCATATAGACTGTAATGGCCTGGATACCTTGCCACATACACCTGGTGTTTGTCGGGTCCTGAAAAAAATTCTGAACTTTCTGACAATGGGCTTGTTTTGCTCTTTTTATGGTGCTTTTCAAATTAGCTCTGGCTGTTCTAAGTGCCAGTATATCGCCAGATTTAAAAGCCACATTCCATGCTTTAAACATCTTGCAAACCTCATATGCAGTGGTGGGATTCAATTTTTTTTACTACCGGTTCTGTGGGCATGGCTTGGTGGGTGTGGCTTGGTCATGTGACTGGGTGGGCGTGGCTTGGTCATGTGACTGGGTGGGCGTGGCCAATTTAGCAGTCCATTAAACAATACACAGCAGCCCCCTTTTCTATTCTTTTTATGCATGACGTTTTTGCTCTAGGGTGTGTTTTTTTTACCAGGGGGGAGAGGTTGGCAATATCTGGGAAAGGAAAGGCATGATTTCCACAGGTCTCATGGCTATATTTAAAGGGACAGTTAATGTCATTGGTGTTGGGAGATTCATTGGTGAGGTGATAGTGACTGGATGTGCGATGTTCACTGGTGCAGTAACTGGAGTTGGTAAATTGACAGGTGTGGTGAGTGTTAACAGAGAACTCATTGGGCTGGAGATGTTAACCATGCTCAAAACATTGGCTGGGCTTCTCATATTCATTGCAGCAGCCACAATGCGAGGAGCTGCTCCTTTAGTACTCGTCCCCCCCAATTGTCAGAAATGCAAGGAGCTGCTCCTTCGGTACTCCCCCCCCCCAATTGTCAGCAGCTGCGCTGCTTTCTCCGGGGAAGCAGCCGCATCCCGAGTGCGTCCTTTCGCAGTCCCTTCACGGGTCCCCCGCTTGTTCTGCCCTCCAGACCGACATCCCCTTCCCTGCCTCACCCGCTTCCAGGGCTTACGCCACAGTGGCCAGGCCCATCATGCCAGTGGTGCCGAACATGGTGATTTTCTTGCAGGCTGCGGCAGCTGGGCCTCCAGTCACGAGGCTTCCTTTCATGTCGTCGCCACTGCCTCCTCGACGCTCCAGCCCAGGACCAAAGCAAGCCCTTCTGCCTGGAGCTCCGCCGACAAGCAACCGAAGCCCGTCTCCTCCACTGGCGTGCCTGCCTCACCTCCCCCGGTTCTCGCAAGAGCCGCTCGCTGGCCCTGGGCGCCTGAGAGAAGCACCGGGTGGCCATTTTGAAAGGGGTGGGAGCAGTTTATGCAGTGGGCAAGCTGCAGGATACAGTCTGAGCCTCCTCGGTCGGGGCGTCTCCCTGGGAATTGCTGCCCAGCCCGGGTATTTGGAAAAACAGGACACTGCAGAAAGAGGAGAGGAGGAGGGGCCTTACCCAGAGGCCAGCTGGCAGATAAAAGCTGCAAGGCTCTGCCATAGTTCTTTCGGGCAAGCCATTCCCACGCGGCTCTCTGGTGCCTGCCCAAACTGGCCCAGAAGCAGCATGTCACCTTGCCCGTCCTTAGCCACCTCCCGCCCAGCTGCCAGCTTTCTGACACGAGCAGAGGCTGCTGGTTGGAGCGAGGGGAACCGCAGTGCTGGGCTCCTGTGGCTGCAAGTGCCAAAGCGTAGCTAGAATTGGAAGAAAAGGCTGCGCGGCTGTGGCGGAAAGAACCAGAGCAACACCCAGCAGCTTGTATGAGAAGGCACGAGCGCGGCAGCGGCTGCTCTCACTGGTAACTGAACCCACCGTGCCAATTGGAGTAAGACGCAGCCTGGCTGGGAAGGCGCATGGCTGCACTGGCTGGGAGGACACTTGCCTATCTACACTTGCCACTTGACCATCTAACGAAATGTCTTCCAGCTCTTCAAAATCGACTTTAAGAGCGCCCCCATGGAAGAAGCCGAGAGCAAAAGTAGCAGCAGCAGGGGCAACAGGGGTGTGTATCTCTCCGCAAGGAGTGTAAAGGGAGGCAGGCACCGCACCTCTGAGGAAAAGAGGCAGCGAACCTTTGGCTGTCACCCGGGAGGGGACCATGGAGGGACACGTCATACGCTTCTGTCGCCCCCGCTACACCCAGGGAGGGCTCCGATGTCGCGATCTCTCTCGCGCTTCCCTCGCAGGCCAGGCCGGCTTCGGGAAACACTCGGGAAGGGCTCCGATGCTGCGGTCTCCCACACGCTCCCCTACCTCCCCGCACACATCAGTCCACCCGCCACTAGTATCACCCCTCCACCAGCTCACCCTCCCCCACCCACCCTCCAGCCCGCGCCCTTCGGCCTTACCTTTTCGAGCAGCGATGAGCAGAAGTACGCATAAGTGCGGCTAATCTTCTGCAAAGATAAGGCCGACAGCTGGAGGAGGGATGATGAGGGTGGCGGGAAAAGCCAGCCACGCAAGGAGTGGCTGGAAGGCGAGGGGCAGGGCTTAATCCCACCACTACCGATTCGCCTGAACCAGCCCAAACCAGCTGAATCCCACCACTGCTCATATGTCATCCATATGCCCTCACAATAATGTTTTTAAGAACACAGATATCTTCAATGCATTTTTGAATATATGTAGACACAGTGGTGGCATACTACTCTACATTTATATGTTGGTTATCTGTTGCCGCTTCTTTAAACATGCCCCAATCTGTGCACTCAAAGCAATCTTGTAATGCTTCTATAGCTCCCTCCACCCAAACCCTCACCTCCTTCACTGTTGGTTTCTCTCTGAGTATTAAAGGCTTATATGCTGAAATAAGCAGCACTGAGAAATGCCCAGAAGAGTCCAGGTGAGGGGGGGTAGGTTTGAATGCATTCCTGATGTTAGAATAAGCAAGATCCAGTGTATTCCCAACTCTGTGTTGCAAACTCCACATATTGATGGAAATGGGGGAGAGTAGCTTTCAAATCAACTTGATTAAAATCACCCACTACAATAAACACACCATGTAAATTGCTTTTCTACAGTAGAACAGACTTCTTCAGGAAATGGTAGACTATTGTTGATAGAGATTTGATAGCTATTTGTCTGGGAAACTGTGATCAACAATTTCTGTAATAGATATGAAGCTGAACTAAAAGATTTCCAGAATCCTATCATTCTATGATTTCATAATTTAAAATAATGCTATTTTTGTAGCAAGTTTCTGCTTTCATAAAATGTTTCATTCAGTTACTCCTATCAGCCCCATAACAAAAGCCATGGAATTGCATGACATCATCAAGATAGTTGTCTTAATGTGTTAATCTAAAGAGCTTTCTGTTACTTTGAAATGAACAATTATAGTAATGTTAGTCTTTTAAGAATCTACAACATTCTTAGTAACTAAGTACCCTGTTTCCCCCAAAATAAGACATCCCCTGATAATAAGCCCAATCGGGCTTTTGAGTGCATGGCAATAAGGCCAAGCGCTTATTTCAGGGTTCAAAAAAATATAAGACAGGGTCTTATTTTCGGGGAAACACGGTATATTGCCCTTGTCAGCTGGCTAGTTTATACTGCAATCCATGTACATGAACATCAGTTCGGGTGCCAAATTAATGATAACAAAGCCAAGTGCTCGAAAGAATTAATTCTTAGCGATTAAAAAAAAATACACTTGATGTTATCATGCAAGAATTCATAAATCATCTCATAGTTGTTCTCCAGCGTAAAGAAGAAAGTGATTATTTAATAATAGGCCAATCTATTATGGTTCATTTAAAGTTGGTCGTGGCAGATATTTAAACAGGTTTTAAAAACTCATTTATTTCAGTTCCACCTTTTATGAATTAGATATTTTATATTTGCACTTTTAAAATTAATGAGTCATAGGGACAGTTGGTAGTTTATTTGTGTGTGTTTTAACTGCTCTAAACTTCAGATTGTTTGATTTGTTAACAGAACCAAACTTTGGTTTGATTCTTGACAGGCATCTTACACATCTAATGAGGGTACTATAGTAAGATAGTATAATGCAACTTAGATAAAATAGAAAAGATTCCCTTAGAGATGACATTTCAATGAAATAACACATTGAGATAAGATTGCATTATATAATCTTTCCGTTAATGAACTGGAGATCACACTACGTCAGGTTGAGGGCCATTGTCCATTATTAGCTAAAAGGAAAATTTATTTTGTGCTTTGTTATTTACAGATGATGATGTTCTTCTTTCACCTATTAAATTGGACCTGAAATATTGTATTGCCAAGAAAATCTATGACAAATTAACTACGATAAAACTAAGATTTTGGTTTTTTGGGGAAAAAAGTAAAGAAGTTTATTTGGAAAATTCAAGATCATATAATAACACAAGTAGAGAATTTTACTTATTTGGCATTTTATTTAACCTTGCTCTAAGTTGGCAATATCATTGTAAGGCAAAACTTTTGAAAGCAAAATCTACGATGATGGCCTTGTTCCAGAAATTGTTCCTGCAGCAATAAACATTTTTAATGCCAGAATTACATCTCAAATTTTATATGGAATTCCAGTTTGGATCACATTTACTAATACCATAGCACAGCTGCAGGTGAATTTTTAAGTGACCCAAGCTGTGATCCAAATTCTGTTAATCTCATGGAAACTGGGCAGTGACCTTTGATAACAAAGGTTTGGTTAAGCACTGTTAAGTTTTGATTACAAGTAATATGTTTGTAAGAACAAGGAAGAATTGCTTCAGGAAATCCCACATGAATCGTTTGTAGGTTTATGGTTTAAACAGGTGACTGAAACAATTAGTCAGATTGACATTGTTCCTTATTATTTATTCTCCAGGGGTATGTCATCAGCAATTCATAGTATCAGACAAAGACTATGGGATAATTCAGTACAGGAATTAATGGACAAAGTCAAAATATTGTGTTCACCTGCAACATTTGGAATTAATCATAGATATATTTTTCAACTCCCTAAATATTTGAATAGCTTATATTTAAGTAAATATATAATAGCTTTTTCAAAACCAGATTAAATGTGTCACCATCAAATATGCTATGCAGTAGATATCAAAAAAATTCTAATTCTCAAAGATTTTATCCCTGTAATGGTACTGATCCTGAAACAGTGGATCATATTTTGTTGTATTGTGAATTTTATAAGATTCTTCAGCAAAATGTTGTCTGGCTTATTTTAAAATCTAAACTAGGAAAGGATGCTTTTGGGTATATAAAAATATTCTTGCAGATGAAAATCCTAAGATTACAGTGGCAACAGCCAGATTTTAACCATAAAACAAGGCTTTTAGTAACAAATCAATGAGCTCAAGTTTAAGTCTGTTATATAATCTATTAAATATTTTACTTGATAAACAGTGTTTTATCCACTGCCAAGTTTAAATTATGTTTATGCTTTTGGACCTTTTGGCCATAAATAAAATTGGTTATTTTATTATGCTCTCTGAGTTAAATGAAATTTAAATTTTATCGTAGTGTGTTGCTTATTTTTGCTTGAAGTGCCTAAAGATTATTTACAGGTATATATGTAAGGCCTCATATTAATAAATAGTATCATCCTATGTGCATTATAAATAGAATCACCCTGTGTGCAGTATCAGAATGGTGTATTACAAGAAGCTGTAATATTTTAACCATTAGTTACGGTTAACATGTAAAATGGTACAATTTTCTCTTTCTTCCCTCATCTAGGTTATTGCCATAGTTATGGATATATTTACAGATGTTGATATTTTCAAAGAAATTGTAGAAGCATCCACCAGAGGAATTTCAGTCTATCTTCTGCTAGACGAATCAAACTTCAGCCATTTTCTTAAGATGACAGAGAAACAAGGTTGCCAAGTCCAAAGGCTCAGGGTAAGTCTAGAAGTGCAAAGTTTAATATATTGGGAATTCAAAGAAATGAATGAAAAGTTTACATTCTCTTGCTTTATAATGTACAGTTTATTAGAATGTTAAAGGTGCATATTTCATGTTTATACTGTAATTACAAACTCCAGCTCAAAACACTTATGAAGTAGTTTCATTTGTTTTGTTTTTTTTCTAAACCAGTAAATATTTCTGTTAAGGTTATGATTTAATAACTGAACAGCTGCTGTAATGCTGTAATACTGAAATGATGATGCAATGAGAATGAGTCAGCAGGGTTATTTAACTCTTATCACTTTAAGAGGCTGTTTTATAAGAGAGGCCCTGTGAGGGCCTCTCTCTCTCTCCGTGTGTGCTTCCGTGCTGTAGTTGATGATTGGTTGCCTGACTTTGCCTAGTACGTGTATGTATATATTCCTTGTAGATAAACCACTATTTGAACGACAAACCTCTGTTTATTGTATTTTGCTCCTGGATTGTCTCAAAATAGTCACACTGTGCACACTCTGACAATTTCCTTCTCCCATCTTTTCTTTCTTCCACTCTCAGTCCAATTTCCTCACTTATTTTCAGCTGAACAATATGCCTTAATGTACTGTTTGGTAGACTGTGTGAACTTGTTTCAGTTTGCAAAAGATACTTTAGTGCATGTGGCAGTGCATGCATAGCACCTTTCTGCAATACCGTAAAGCATGGCATCCTTCCATGATATCACATACTTGTTACTTAAAGGCAGTGGTCCCCAAACTTGGCAACTTTAAGACTTGTGGACTTCAACTCGCTATGCTGGCTGGAGAATTCTGGGAGTTGAAGTCCACAAGTCTTAAAGTTGCCAAGTTTGAAGACCTCTGCTTAAAGGCAATGTGATAGGCGCTATGTTTCATTCCTACACACTCTGATGCAAGATTGAATCTGAAGCTTTAGGACAGCCTAAAATTTTGGATGAAAGTTCACTTACAGAAAAAAATTCAAACCTTTCTTTGCCCACTTTAAGATAGTACAAATTATGATCTGCCATGCATTAAAAAACAGTGAAAAACCTAAGCAATGTAACAAGGAGAAGGGGGTGGTGGGCATAATGGGAACCAGGCTTGTTAATAGCTACCATGGGACTAGGACCTTTGGAGAGGATGCTTCAATGTGGTTTTCTTTCTCAAAAAAAAAGTGCTAAAACAGTTCATTTACAAAATGTTTTCCAATTAAGCTGATGAATCTGACAATTCAAATATATAGGCAAGTAGTAACATGGTAGCTTTAACTGTGCACTAGTTGCTTAATAATGAATACTTCATACAGAGATAATGAAGTTTCAAATACATGAGATGTTTTATTACATTATAGATTATATTGATGAGATGATTACTACCCTGTTTCCCCCAAAATACGACTTCCCCTGATAATAAGCCCATTTTGAGTGCATGGCAATAAGGCCAAGCGCTTATTTCAGGGTTCAAAAAAATATAAGACAGGGTCTTATTTTCGGGGAAACACAGTACTGGAAATTGTGTGCTGTTATTAATTTCTAGCATTTTTCCCAGTGACAAGATTACAGTCTGATCCTATGCACCACTAGGAAGGAAGAATAATACTGTGTACAATACTGCTGCTATTATTACTGTTAGTAGTAATAACGATAATTGCATTTCAAAAGTAAATTTTATTGATGTCAGTGAGGTTCTGTAGGGTACCAATGTTAATATTTTGCATTTTCAGTTACAGGTCATTATTTTATGCCAACCTAAAGTTGATAACACATATCCTGTGTTATATAATTAAATTATTTAATAGCAGAATCTGCAAAACATTCCAAAAGGAAATATTCCAATTCATGTTACATATTGAATGTGTAGTGGTCTCAATTGTTTTTTTTCCAAAGTATGGTAAGATGATTAAAAGTGATATACAGAACATAATTTATATTCTACTTTGGAGTATTCCTTCCAGGGGTGGGTTCCAAATTTTTTTACTACCACTCTGTGGGCGTGGCTTAATTTTGTGGGAGTGGCTTGACGGCCATGTGACCGGGTGGGAGTGGCTTGACGGCCATGTGACTGGGTGGGAGTGGCTTGACGGCCATGTGACTGGGTGGGAGTGGCTTGGCGGTCGTGTGACTGGGTGGGAGTGGCTTGACGGCCGTGTGACTGGGTGGGAGTGGCTTGATGGCCATGTGACTGGGTGGGAGTGGCTTGGCGGTCATGTGACCGGGTGGGAGTGGCCAACTTGTAAAATGTGGTGAAAAAGTGACTTATGACCATTTTTCACACTTAACGAACATCGGTCATTAAGTGTGAAAAATGGTCATAAGTCACTTTTTTCACTGCCATTGTAACTTTGAACAGTCACTAAACTGTTCAAAGTTATAATGGCAGGAGTGGCTTGACGGCCGTGTGACTGGGTGGGGGTGGCTTGATGGCCATGTGACTGGGTGGGAGTGGCTTGGCGGTCATGTGACCGGGTGGGAGTGGCCAACTTGTAAAATGTGGTGAAAAAGTGACTTATGACCATTTTTCACACTTAACGACCGTCGGTCGTTAAGTATGAAAAATGGTCATAAGTCACTTTTTTCACTGCCATTGTAACTTTGAACAGTCACTAAACTGTTCAAAGTTACAATGGCAGTGAAAAAAGTCACTTTTTTCGGTCGTTAAGTGTGAAAAATGGTCATAAGTCACTTTTTTCACTGCCATTGTAACTTTGAAC
>QLTV01001698.1:12161884-12192601 GCA_003457575.1 Thermophis baileyi
AAAAGAAAGAGAGGGAGGGAGGGAGGGAGGGAACAAGGAGAGGAAGGAAGGACTACAAACCTGGCACTAGACGCAGCTTCAGAGGATAATCCAGGGCTGGAAGGGACCTGGAGGTCATCTAGTCCAACCCTGCTCCAGCAGGACATTGTTAGTGAGTTTCTGTCTTTTGATCCCCCAGTCACATGACTACATAGCAACACCCACCCAGTCACATGACCCCACCAAGCCACTCCCACCAAGCCACGCCCACAGAACCAGTAGGAAAAAAATTTAGATTTCACCACTGCCTCTCACCCCAATCCAGTAATATCATCCATATCATTACCTATGCCCACTCTGTCCTTAAGAGGCAGGGCAGTGGGGGGAGAGACAGAAGAATTAAAAACACAAGCTTTCTGACATGATTTCCAACCATATTTCAATTTTTTTACAATTTTAGTGTGTATTTTAGGGGAAGTAGTCTTTTCGCCTAACATAATATCTCTGTTTAATAGGTGATAATTCATAGATGGTAAATGATGACAATTAATACCTGCGAATCTAATTAACAGGCATTGTTTAGAAAGTTCAGAGTGGCTGTCCTGGGATATTCTACTCAAGTGCATTATCTGTTTTTCTTTAATGGTTGCTCAGCATTGGATGTCCCCAGCTTAGGTGTTTAATCCTATACTTGTCATCTGGAACTATTTGGAAGAAGGAAGTTCATATACATAAGGAGCAAACTATAAATGAATAATATATATGGTACCTTTGAATTGTCCTTGGCCTCTGGCAACTGCTTGGACATGTTCCTTATTCCTAGGGCTGAAGGCCCAAAGTCATCCAGCCAGGGTGGGAATGTTACCGTCTGGTCTTTAGAGTGATTCCTAGAACATTGCACTGATTAATCAAAATAAAAACTGTCCCTCCCCCCTCAGGATCCTAGTCTAATGAGAAAAAGGAATAAAAAAGATAAAAAGAAAAACAGTAAAAAATAGCCCTTCCTGTTATTTAATTCCATTGTTCCCATGTCCCCATTCTGAAACTGAACACATTTTAATTTTATATGTAATATTTATTCCAGGTATTTCAAGGCTGCTTTTATATCCTTTCTATTGCCTTAGCTCAAGGCCAAACACACATTTATTCCATCCATAATGCAGCTCAAAGGAATTTGTTATCTTTGTAATACCATACAAGGATCCTTTGATAATACTTTGTGCAAATCGGAACAATTAAAACGTTAAAAGGAGAAATAAATTTATGCCAATGTTATATAATTATGCATTATATTAATATCATATGCCCAAGTTTAGATTTGTACCAACACTGCTGGCCTTTTCAAAAGCATTGAAGACCTGGATGTGTTCCTGAGTGTGAGGGTTGTGAGGTTGTTGTTTGATTTGTTATATATTGTTTTTTACCTTGGTGGTCATTATATATATTTTAGCTTTTATGCTCTTAATATATTTGCATATGATGTTAACCACCCAGAGTCTCTGTGTTAGAGAAGTAGTTAGGCTAAAACCATTATTTTTAGAATTCTGTCTCACAACTAAATTATAGAAGTAATTTGGAGCAATTTATACACTTGTTAAATAATGCAGGCAAATTAATTGCAGAACAGGTTTCATTTGCTTAGATGTAACCTAACAAAATGCTAATGTTTAACAAATAATAGCACTTCCTTTTGGGAAATATAATTGAAGTTTTGATGATAACTATAATTATCTATCCCATGTACTCTTGATAGTTCTTTAGAGTACTTGAAATATATTATCTGTGAATGATCATTATATCCATCGTACATTCCATATTTTTATCAACATGATTTTTTTCATTTTAACATCTGAACTATATTTTAGCCTCTTGTTTTATCAGGAATATCTTTTTCCCGGGGAGCTTTTCAGATTGCTGTTTTGGATTCTTTCATAACTTTCCTTTGGAGATTTTGATCTCTGAATGTATTAGTTACAAAACAAAACCCTGTCACAAATATATCACATTTTATCTATTCTTGATTTAAATGGTTAATTATCTTCTTCTTTTTTTAACTTTCAGCTTTATGTGGTCATTTGAAAAAGCCAATCTCAGTATGGTCCAGATAATCACAGGACAGCTTGTTGAATCATTTGATGAAGAATTTAGGACACTGTATGCCCGTTCTTCTGTTCCCAGTTCATTTGCTCCAGAATTAGTTAGAATCAATAGCTGCCGAACACTCTGGGAAAATGAAGCCTATCAGCACTCACGTTCTTCTTTAGCTTCCATTTCCAGTCAGCGTAACCTTTCTGGGTGGCAAGACAAAATTCATAATTTAGATCCCACCATTCTGAAGACACGAGGTACTGCTAGATATGGAATAAATGAAAACGACCAGTTCAATCCTAGAAATCATCTACTTCACAAACCCCAATTTGCTCCAGGTTTCCATATGCAGAATAGAATACAGCAATATCAGCCCAATGATGTAAATGAACATTGGAAAAGGCACAGTTATGCAGGGGAGAAGCCAGAAAGGACTCCTTATTTGATGCTCAATAGAACAACTAATCGAGCAAATAATCCATCAAACCTTTGGAAAGTACCCTCCGATAGTCTCAGTATTGTATCTTCATTGCACGGGAGCCATACCAATCACAAGGTGCCTCAACAGAGCTTAGCTGACCGATTTCCACCGCCAAAGCTCAATATTGCAGACAGGAACTCGATTGTACGGAGATCTTTCAACGGCACTGACAGCCATATCCGTTTTCTCCAGCAGAGAATGCCAACCCTTGAGCGCACCACAAAATCTTTTCTACGCAACTGGCGCATTGAATCATATTTAAACGATCAGTCAGATTTCCCGGCGGATTCAAACGGTTCGGGGTTAGGAGAGAGGGCCGAGAGTTATGATGCAGCAGATAATATCAAAGCCCATGCCCTTTATGCCCATTCTCGGCTTCGCTCCTCATTTGTTTTCAAGCCCACATTGCCAGAACAGAAAGAAGTAAACAGCTGTGCAAGTTCTTCCAATTCAACAATCATTGGTTCAGAGGGCAGTGAAACACCTAAAGCAACCCCCAATCATATCATTAAACAGAAAGATGAAACTGATGGCACTAAGGCCGAACCAAGCCCTAACATCCCACTGGAGCCTGATATAGTAAAAAATCATACCTTGCAGATTTCAGAAGATATAAAGCCAAGTGCAGCATTACCTGTTGTGAAGGAGAAACCTCCTTATATGTATTCATCTCTAAACAGAAGCAAGCCAGGAGAATTTCGAAAGAATCATCAAAATGAAAATACGTTGAAAAGGCGAAGTTTTCCTATGTTTGATCATTCAAATTCCATTATGGATCATGGTGACAGCAAAGAGGCATCCAGTTATATTTACAGTACATTAAATAGGAATCGATTTAAGCATCCAAAGCCACCTCTAGAAGATAGCTGTAAAAACTCGAAAAGCTTGCACAGTATGGCAAATCATGTGTCAGATAAGGATAAAAACCACGAAGTCGAACCAAAAGAGTCACCTACTGCCAAGGCTGTTTCTGTAGCTGCACTAGTTGAATCTAGCAAAGAAGAGCCTAATAAAGATGCCTCATCAAAGAAAGAAAATAAGAATTCCCCAAATTTCCTGAAAAAGGGATCACAGAAACTAAGGTCTTTGTTGAACCTTACACCAGAAAAGAAGGAAACTTTGTCCAAAAACAAAACTCCTGCTTTTTATAGAATGTGTAGCAGTTCTGACACTTTGACATCAGAATGTGATGAAAATCAAAAACCCAAAACCTCTGAAACGAAGACGGATTGTTCTCCAAGAAGGAAAAGAACCTCCTCATCAAATTCACAAGGGAGCCTACATAAGAGTAAAGAAGATATTGCCATCAGGCCTAAATCACCCAAATCTCCTAAGCCTCCCAAGTCTCCCAGACCTCCAAAAGCTCCGTCCGATGAAAATGCTAAAAGAGGTCCTACCGTGAAACCCTTGGAAAGCATCCTGTTAGAAGTACCTCCGGGTGACCCATCAGCCCCCAGATTTAACACAGAACAAATTCAGTACCAAGATGCCAGAGAGTTGCGTGCCAATGCAAACCGTGAGCGAGTAGCCCTGCCTGCTCCTCAAGCAATCCCTCCGCAAAGGATGGGTGACCAAAGCTCTCGCCTGCCCAGCCCAAAGCCTCACGAGGAGCTCATAAGGCCTCGCTTCACTGAAAGGCGGGTTTACAGTCGCTTTGAACCATTCTGCAAAATGGAAAACGCGGCTCAGCCAATGAGCAACACAACCAAAGCCAGTGGTCATTTGCCAGAGGGAAATAGCAAGACCACCCATAATAATTATGGAAGGAGCAATCAGGTGCTTACTTACAACCCTGGTTTATACCACCCATTGCATCCAAACGAAAACAAATTTCGGGGAATTATGCAAAAGTTTGGGAATTTTTTGTATAAAAACAAGTGAAATTTGGGTTGGGGGGGGTCTTTTAAAAACCCCTCAGTGTTGTAAATACCTAACAAATTAGACTGATGGGCAGCTTTCATAAAGCTTAATGGTATAGTTATTGCAGAACACTGCCATATATGTGTATAATAATCATCCCAAAACATTGGCTGGATGGAAGTTTTGGAATTGGGTTTTTATGTATTTGTACATTAAATTTGAGATTTGCTCAAATTCACTTTGATGCTTCATATTTTAAAAATAATAATAAAAAATATGACATAGCAAGCCAAAGAAAACATTTGAACTCCAGTCAAAAAAAGACTACTTATTTCACAATATTTCTCCTTTTTTCATAATAAATCTTCATTTGTTACTCATCACCCAGTCTATCTGCTTTTTAGTTTTTCCTTCTCTAAAGGAAATATGTAACATTGTACATAATATATATTTTTTTATTGGAAGTGCAGAATTATTCTCTATTTATCTCCAATTTTCAGTAGCAACCACATGTACATCATGTGCAAACTCACCAATTATGGGTTAGTTTTATGTATGAATCAAGCCACCATGACTTTTCCCACAAATCGTTAAAAATATGCCTTAATATTTTATGTAAATACTGCTGGCTTGGGTGCTCAGGAAATTGTCATGGGCTTGCCATTTTATCTCTTCGTGTATGTATATTCCCTATTTCCTGATTTTCTCTAACCATACTTGCCACTTTGGGAACTAATAACTTCTAATGCCTCATAACATGTCTTGCAAGTTTCAAACAAGTTCAGCATAATTTTTCATTTTACAAATCACTACTAAACTAGTGTTAGGGAAAATAGGAAGTTAGGGAAGAAATCCATATGCAAAAAGGAGGTAACTTCCAACTCATCTCCAAACAAGATTCTTAGGCCTAGACCAGGGGTCTCCAACCTTAGCAACTTTAAGACTTGTGGACTTCAACTCCCAGAATTCCTCATCCAGCAAAGCTGGCTGAGGAACTCTGGGAGTTGAAGTCCACAAGTCTTAAAGTTGCCAAGGTTGGAGACCCCTGGCCTAGACAATTGTTTTATTAAATCTGGATATGGTGCAACATATTTAATTACTCTCATTGCCTTTTCAGTATTTACATATTTTATGTAGCAAAAGGCAGAGTTGTTTTATCTTCTACAACCCCACAGTCATAAGACACATATGCTACTTGTAATGGGTGACCCAAAATCTCTGTCTTCTTAATGAACTAGTGATGCTGTTGCTGCTATCAGATTCTTGACAAATCCTGGTTTTAGAAAGTCTCACAAGCATAGAGTTTTTTCTGCTTCTATAATGACACCGTTTTATGATCACTGGGCCTTGCAAAAATAAGGTGTTTTAGAAAATGAGTCTTAATTTAAAGCATGTGAGTCCTCTAAAGATATAAGACAAGCCAGGATGCTGGATGCTTTGGCAACATAAGCAGGCAAGGGTTGGTTTTTACCATAATAATCTCAACTCCCCTGAGGTTTTTATATGTGTCTGTGTCCATGAATTTGAATGTCAGGTTCAGTATTCAAATTTGAGTAAACCTTACATATGTAGATCTGCAATGTGTGCAGATGGATGATTTATAGCAAGATTGTAATCACAAGGTCCACTGATGAGTTAGTTGAAACAAAAAAACTTAATTTTTAAAATGGCATGTTACACTTTCGCAGTGTCATTAAATACAAGGTCTTCAATACCTCAGAGCTTAAATGTTAACAACTTACATATTGTTTAACAACTTACATGTTTACATTAAAATATTTTGTAATTAAAGTATTTTCTTTAATCCAATACTACGTCAATATTGATACAGTTCCTCTAAAGTTCTAAAGCACATGGGAGAAAAACCATCATATAAGTTCCTGATAAAAAACCAGGTTTTTCTTAATAAATGGTATGCTGCCAGCCATTCCCATGTTAATCTTCCAGACCAGTGTCCCATAGGATTGCATTATATTCAAAACTGCCCTAATAAAGTTTATGCTAATTTAAAAATTGTTTTCCTTTTCATTTTACAATGATTCAAATGCCAAAAGAGACTTTTCTGTTTCTAAAACAAAAAAACAAACCAGATTGAATTACCGTACCTCATTTGGGATACCATTACAGTGTATCATTTTAGTGGGCATGCAGTAGGAAAGCTGTTAAAGAATCACAAATGAAATCCCAAGAAATAGAAGTGAAAATGCTTCATTACCTTCTTTAAAAAAATGAATTCAAAAAACAAGTCAAATTACAGCTGTTTTGTGATGGGAAGAAGATGATGCATAGGTGCCACCCTCCTTATCCTAGATCTTTCGGCGACTTTTTGATCATAATACTTTCTGGACCCCCTGGGAGGATTAGGAGTTGGGGGACATGGTTATACTGGTTTTGCTCCTACCTGAGCGATCAGGTCAAGATAATGGTTGAGAGGGCACTTTATTATGGAGTGCCCAATGACTCAGGTCTCTATGCCATCCTGATTAACATCTACATAAAACTTAATTTTATTGATCCTATTTATATCCTGCCTTCATTATTTTTATTTATAATAAAATATATGCTATAATAATAAGGCAACAAACATCTAATATTCTTTCTTCCTCCTATTTTCCTCACAACCACTCTGTGAGGTGAGTTAGGCTGAGAGAGTGACTGACCCAAAGACAGCTAGCCAACTTTCATGGCTAAGGCTAGAGTTGAAGTCACAATCTCCTGCTTTCTAGCCTGATTCCTTAACCACTAGACCAAACTGGCTCTTATAACTTGCTCTACATGGGACTGCATTTGAAGACCACCTGGAGACCACCTGGTCCAGAATACAGCCGAACCTGTAGAATCTGCTTAGGTTCCCGATGGTGTACTTCAGGGTACTGGTTTCAGCCATTTAAAAATCCTCACGGTATCTTGGAGATCACCTTTCCCCCAATAGTTTTTGGGCATCTTTTTCACCTACCATGAGTTATGGTGGAGGGAGGTCTGAATGTCAGCATTCTCTGTAGCAGCTCCTCACCTTTGGAATAGCTTGTCCTGAAGCAAGGATGGGCCCCATCCTCCTGGCTTCCTGGTAGCAGGTGAAATCAGGACTCTTCCAGAAAACCTTTGGTGATTAATTATAGCCAGTGTCACCATACTGAGCAACTTTCGTTCACCATTTTCAATATTTAGAAATTAACATTTGCATTTTATTATTTTAAGTAATTATTTAATTTCAAGTAATACTGATTTTTCTATTGTATGTTTACACTAAGTTCTGTAAGTACCTGGAGTCCATTAGGTTTCTAGAAGGCTGTAGAGGTATTAATAGATCATAATGAAAAACGATGAATAAATTACAGTACTAGGATTTGGTGACAGAAATTAGGAGGTGAATGAATTTGTTTGATTTATCACAATGATTTGGAGTCATGTCCCCCCCCCTCCGGATTAATAATGCTGCTATTATTATGGTCTGTTGCATAGTTAGCCGGTTGTTTATGCCTTACAGCAGTTGCAACTGCTGGCTTCCACAGATGTTTGATATTCAGAGATTAGACTACTCTTCCAATAGTTATTGCTGCCTAAGAAACATTTTTCACCAAGGCATGCATATTTGCAAGCATAACTTAACTGCATGCACACAGAGCTCTGTTTTATTATTCCATTGTCAGAACTCCCAAGGTGAAAATAAAAGGTTAATAAAACCAGTTGCTTTTCATCTGATTCAGCATTTTTCCTGGTTCATAGGCTCAGGAAAGGTTAGGAATACACCTGCTAGCTTCAGAAACCATGATGTAGAGCATAAGACCAAATGTCAGTGAGTGAGCCAGGCTTTAAATTCAACCTCCATGTCAGAAATGCTCTTAAGAAAAATAGATACATGCATGAATGTTCTATGTTCTTGACATCTCTCTTCCCAGAAATCTCTTTACAGATAATCCTCAACTTACAAGAGTTTGTATAGAGCCGAGGTGGCACAGTGGTTAGAGTGCAGTACTGCAGGCTACTTCAGCTGACTGCTAGCTGCAGTTCGGCGGTTCAAATCTCACCAGGCTCAAGGTTGACTCAGCCTTCCATCCTTCCGAGGTGGGTAAAATGAGGACCCAAAATTGTTGGGGGCAATATGCTGACTCTGAACCGCTTAGAGAGGGCTGTAAAGCACTGTAAAGCAGTATATAAGTCTAAGTGCTATTGCTATTGCTATTGTTTAGTGACATTGTAAGTTATAATGGCACTGAAAGCAGTGACTTATGACCGTTTTTCACACTTACAGGGCTATTATTTGCCTTGGCCTAACTTCGTAACAATCTCAAAATGACACTAAAACCATTCCCTATAAAGGAGGGCAGAGGAATGCCCAGGGCATTGCTTATTCCATTGAAATAATGGCTCTATCAGGGCATCAGCGGAATAATGCCTGATCCTGCTTGACACTGCAAATACCTATGTAGAATTTTGCAGGAATTGCACCAAAGAGCACTTGTTGTATCTTCTGTGAGATTCACCTAAATACCCACTTAAAACATACATAGTAAGTAGAAGGAACAGCAGATTTTTTTTTCTTTTTCTGAAATGCTTCTGATGTCAAAATGCCTGTTTCAAAGAAACTGCTAGCAAATCACATAAGCCCGCAAGGCAATAGCAATAGCACTTAGACTTATATACCGCTTCGTACTGTTTTACAGCCCTCTCTAAGCGGTTTACAGAGTCAGCATATTGCCCCCAACAATCTGGGTCCTCATTCTACCCACCTCGAAAGGATGGAAGGCTGAGTCAATCTGGAGCCTGGTGAGATTTGAACCGCCGAACTACAGCCAAAAGTCAGCAGAAGTAGCCTGTAGTACTGCACTCTAACCACTGCGCCACCGTGGCTCAATAGGGATGTATGTATGTACGTACGTACGTACGTACGTACGTATTTATTTATTTATTTATTTATTTATTTATTTATTTATTTAACATTTATTGCCCACCCAACTCCTATGGATATGCCACACTGAATGAATGGGTTTCCCATCTAAAGCAATACGAATGCAATCCATATGTTCAGTGTTACGCTGTTCTACAATCTGTTCTGCATAATGAGAAGCAACTATACAGACTGTATCAGAAATTCAGAAATTTCCCCCAGAGAAAAGCAGAGGAATCCCGGCAAGGTTTTTTTTTTTATGGTTGCAGATTTCCATATCAGTTATTTTCAGAAGAAGCAAAGGAAGTACAGTTATGTGTATGCAACGGCATGTACCTTTCTACAGCATATGTAGAGCATTAGCTGGTGTGTAAGAGAATAGTTTCTATGTACAGGAGGGGTCAAGTTTATAAATGAACAACTTATTTTATGGTATCTAATTTCAGTCCAAAGGAGGAAGTATTACTTCCTCTTCCTGATCTTCTTTAGAATATGGCTTCTAGAAACTATATATACAAACATGTCTATAGAGACACTCAAATAGGAGACATGCATTGGGTTGGTAATCCAATACAAAGAAGGTAATCATTGTCCAGAGTTTCAGTTCCTCCCTCCCTCCTTCTCCTCCTGCCCCCCTTTTTTTATGGTAGTCATGAATAAATATAGATGGTTTTCTGGTAAATAGAGGACAGCCATAGACTTACAAATAAAATCTATTTGCATCCTCATTTCGTATGGCCAGCAGTGAAACAGGCATTGTTAAAAAAAAACAAACCCTCAAGAGATATAATTTAATGCTTGCGCTTCAAAAGTAGAAGGTATTTTTGCAAAACATGCCAGCAAATCTCTCTCACACCAAATAAGAGAAATATAGAAAACTGCTTTCCTTGCAACTGCAAGTTCCCTACCCTGTTCCTAGCCAAGAAAAGCTTTTGTAATTCCACACCCACCCAAGTGGCAAACCTGTTTATTGGCATGACTATATCTAGTTAAGGAAACTCCCTGCTGAGTCATCAAAACTGCAACTTGCACAGTTCAAGAGGGTGCTTCAGTCACAAGAATGTTACGCCAGCTTCCAAAAACCCTCCATTATACAATAAACGTCTTCCGTATTTTGCTGAAAACTGCTGGAAAGTTACAGCTCTGTCTGGGCAGCCGATTTAGACAAGAACTGGGTGCATGTCAGTGCAAAGCTTACCACGCCTTGCCTTGGCACTTTCAACATGTAAAGACTGTCAAGAGAAATACAAATATTTGAGAGCAATTTCTGTGAAAGCCTCAGAATCTGTAATTGCTCAATGGGGAGTAAACCTGGAGGCTTGACCCTTGATCTTCTCTGCTCAGATCTAGTGGAGCTGAATGATGAAGGGAATATAATCCTTTTTCATCTTAAAGACATTTTCTCACTACTACAGCTGGCCATGCTGACTGATAATTACGGAAAACGCTGCTTGCTCACCGGATGGATGGATGGATTGCATTTTTACACTGCCACAATTTCAAGCGACTTTCGGTGTTTTCCATCATAAAATCAGACTAAAAACATAAATAAAATAAAATTTGAATTGTAGGTGTCATATGACTGTGGCGACTGCTTTAATATGCAACTGTCAAGAACCACAGATATTATCTTTGGGAAGGGATGCAGTAGTTACCAAAAAGAAAATAAAAGAATTTAGAAAGAAACTGAAACCGACTACATGTAATCCTCAACTTATAACAATTCGTTTAATGACTGTTTGAAGTCACAATGGCACTGAAAAAAGTAACTTTTGACCATTTTTCACACTTTAGGACTGTTGCAGCATCCCCATGGTCATGTGATAAAAATTCAGATGCTTGGCAACTGACTCATGAAGGATGCAGTGTCCCGGGGTCATGTGACCAATTTTTGCGACCTTTCCACAAGCAAAGTCAATGGGAAGCCAGACTCACTTCACAACCATGTTACTAGCTTAACAACCACAGTGAATTACTTTTAACAACTGTGGCAAGAAAGCTTGTAAAATGCAGCAAAACTCACTTAAGAACTGTCTTGCCTAGCAACAGAAATTTGGGGCTCAATTGTGGTCGTAAGTCAAGGACTACCTGTGTACCGTTACTGGTATAAGAGCGGGGGGAGGTAAAATGTCAGCTTTTCAAGTTTCTGCTATTGTAGCCTACGGGTAGTTCTTTATATACGACTGATCATGTAGTGAAAAGGTTCCCAATCCCGGGGCCGCGGCCTACCTTCATTTTTATTAATTGTGAAATATTCCCACCAAGCAATAGGAAGTGTGTTGGAGGGGGTGGGAATAGTAAGTTATGCATACTATAAATATACATTATATTGATTTGGAATAATAGCTAGTTTATAGCACCACTTTAAATACACTTTTACAATAATATATTTTATTCATACCATACCTCTTGTTAATTCCGCCTTTGAAAACAAAGGCAATCGAGATTTTACATGGAAAGTACTATTAAAAACAATCCTTTTCTATATTATACGGAGGAAATTTTACTTCTTGTGCTGGATATTGTTTTCTTGTACTTAAGTATTTTAAGTCTTTTTGAGAAATACGGCTGAAAATGGAGGCAACTCGGCAATCTAATCAATTTAGCTTACATTGTTAATAAATTTGAAATGAAAACCAGATACTCAAAATCAAAGAATGATGAAAGAAGGGACAATTTGCTCATCTCATTTTTCTTTGACCCTCACCCTTCCTTCTTTGCATTACGAAAAAGGTGGAAATCATAATGCTGACCTTCATTTAAAGCTGGTGATTTGACAAGAGATACTAGATCAGCTAATACACCAGTTCAAGAAATACAATACAACATTAAGGAGGTGTTGATTTTTTTTGGTCTCTCAAGCTGCCTCCCAGACTACTTGCAGACTAACTCCTTAACTCTCATGGTTACTGTTTACTTTCCTCGAATGTTGGTTATTATTGATAACCTCTCGGTCACAGAGAATCCAAGTAAAGTCCTTTGTCTTTGAGAAAACAAAAGAGTTTGTTCTCGTGCCTCTTGCTGGAGACTGGATGTGATCTTTGCCTTCTGGTTTTTCTCTTCACTTTTTCCAGATATACGAGGTTATCTGATAACAGCTTTGTTGCATGATTGCAGATTGCGTGGGCTATTTTATGGCTGCAACCAAGTGCTGTAAAGCATCTGCTTTGTGTTTATACAGCCATGAACAGGCCACTTAGTCAGAACATGTATTTATTATTTATTTATTTATTTATTTATTTATTTATAAATAAATAAATAAATAAATAAATAAATACATAAATAAATAAATGTATTTATTATACTTCAATTATCTTTTTGATTGAGTCCTGAAACCTGATGCAGACACTGTTTTATTAGCCTTTTCAGTATTTGCTCAGATGCTTTTTCTTTTCTAAATGTGTGCCAACATTTTAAAATGCAGCACCAAATTTCATGCCAGTGGCATGGCAGGATCGCTCATGAAGCATGGCATTGTGGGTTAATTACATGGACAAAATTCACAGTATAATTATTTCTCTCGTAGTCAAAGTCTGTTGAACTTTATTTCTTGAATAAGGCTGGGGAATGAATCATTCCTGGAAATCTCAAGTAAAACCGCTCTTCCAACATAAATGATTTAACTAGTAGATTAATCCATTAGAACTTTTAATTGATTGATCACCAGAAGACCATTTTATTCAATAAGGATACATTTGTGTTTGCACTGAATTAAGGGGAAGCTTGCTTAGCATTTATTTATGTATATTTTTAACCCAGCTTTATTACTTTATAAGTAAGTCAAGGTGGCAAACATACCTAATACTCCTTCTTCCTCCTGTTTTCTCTCAACAACCACCCTGTGAGGTGGGTTCAACTGAGAGAGAAGGACTGGTCAAAAGTCACTCAGATGGCTTTCATGCCTAAGGCGGAACTAGAACTCACCGTCTCCTAATGATTGGCCCAAAGTCACTCAGATGGCTTTCATGCCTAAGGCGGAACTAGAACTCACCATCTCCTGGTGATTGGCCCAGAGTCACCCAGCTGGCTTTCATGCCTAAAGTGGACTAGAATTGATCGGCTCCCGCTTTCTAAACTGATGCCTTAACAACTAAATTTTATTCTACTTTTTTATTCGTACAGTGGTCAACAAACAAAATATTTGAAAGATTATTTTCCCCCACGATGTGAATGATAACATTTAATTATGAAAATTCAATAGATTTTGGATAGGTAAGAAAAGACATACACTGAGGTTTTGATGCTGAAGCAGACTTGAGAGGTATCTGATTCTGGTCCTCACAGCACCCGCCTATACTTGACAAATTCTACCCCACAAAAGGTATTAAAGAGATCAACTGGTGCTTGCTTTTCCCATCAGTCAATGAGGCTGGGTGGAAGAGGAATGCTCCAATTTGTTTTTAGACATTTGTCCAGAACTGCAAGCTAAGACAACCTTTTATTAGGATGTTTGCTCAGGGATTTAACACACACAAACCCTTCCCAGTGCTGGGTTTTAATGCTTCTTCAGGGAAGAGTTTCATTATATGTTGCAGGATTAGCCTTGATCAAGCAAGCAATATAAGGGCTAAGAAAGCCTATAGGTGAGTCAATCTATAGTGCCAAAAATGCAAGTGTCAGTGTTCCGAGTAACGCACCCATTGAAAGCAGAACTCTGAGGCAGGTAGATTCCTCAAAGAACATGTTTATTGGATACATCATATCGGCACAGCCGGTGGAAACCAACTCTAACAGTTCCCGCAGTTTTCACCTAATTAAAAGAGTAAAAATCCCCCCTCCCAGGTGTAACCGGTCACATTGTCCAATGAAGATGGATGGCAGACTCCGCTCCTCCTTCAGCAGCCACCTGTTACAATGACCTTGGTTCCCACAGGAAATCTTTTGTTTTGACTGTAGCCAGGCTATCTACTTCCCCCCTCCCTTCCCCCTCTCAGGCTTCGTGGCAACTATGAGGCAGCACAAGATGGCTTAAGCCAGGTTCGCTTCAGAATTGGCAGCAAGCCTCAAATATTTTGAAATTTGTTTTTCTGCTTAGGGGTTCCTTTCCCGAACAGAAATTGAATTGGGGTCTCTTCACCTTTGATTTATAAATCTTCAGTTGGATGTTTTTGGTAGGTTTGTTGCTTCTCCACCCCTGACTTGTAAATAAACAATATCTGCAAGGCGTTAAGTGTCATAAAACCCAACCAGACCTGATACAGGAAATCCACAAAGGATCTAGGATCCAGTGAAAGTTATCTCTACAAGGCAGCACTGTTACTGCACTGGTTTTTGTTCCAGCAAAAATCACTGCTCATTGGACACATAAGAAGGGAGACAGAGACATTTCTGTTGTACATATTCAGCAAAATATGGGTTATGTCATTTGCTTCCAGTACATTACTTTCAATTCCTTCAATATTTCTTCCCAAATGTATAGGAACCAATGAGATGCTGAGAGCAGGCCTGGGTATTTTCAAGCAAAGAATGTTGCAATGACAATTGTTCTTCTTACAGGGAAAACACTGAGGATTCTACAAATGTTAATATTTCCTGTTAGTTCTGCCTTTGACTATATTTTATTATATTTATTTTTTCATTTCATTTCATTTATTTTATTTTATTCACTTTTATTATCTTTATAAGTAACTCAAGGCGGCGAACACACCCAGTGCTCCCTCCTCCTATTTTCCTAATAACAACAACCCAGCGAGTGGGATTGAGCTGCTGAGAGAGAGACTGGCCCAAAGTCACCAAGCTGGCTTTCATGTCTTAAGCAGGACTAGAACTCTTAGTCTCGTGATGATATGGCCCAAAGGCACCCAGCTGC
This sequence comes from Thermophis baileyi, assembly GCA_003457575.1. Taxonomy (NCBI): domain Eukaryota; kingdom Metazoa; phylum Chordata; class Lepidosauria; order Squamata; family Dipsadidae; genus Thermophis; species Thermophis baileyi. Next base: position 12,176,990 of record QLTV01001698.1, read on the forward strand.
CTTTCAGATGGAACTAAAACTCCAACTCTCCCAGTTTCTAGCCTGAACCACTAGATCAAACTTATTATTGCACTGTATTTTGTAGTCTAATATGACCTTTTGACTAGTCAATAAAATATTATTATTACAATTATACCATTTATCCCATGCTTCATATAGTGAAGCCACATATAGTAGTTAAAACAAAATAAAAAATTTCAAATTTGGTTATAAATTAGGATTATCAATGAAGAAATTGTAAAGGCTCTTACTTCCTTTTCCTATGTAAATAAATAGACACATATGTAATCAAAATGGAAGAAATAGACGTTGAAAATATATTAGGAGATTCAACCCATTGAATATAGAATTGTGTAAGTAATAGTGATAGTCAAAACAAAAATAGCAATATTGTAAAGTGTAAATATTTATGAAAACACTACGAAAAAGCGGTTACGTGTCACTATGTTTGTGTTTGTCTTATGTGTTTTTTGTATGTTTTTTTATATGTTGCTTTTAAAGGAAAAAACCTAATAAAGATTATTTTTTTAAAAAAAACATTATTATTACAAATGCTAATTTGGGCAGCTCATATGACAATATCCTACCTAACTTTGTTCAGTCCACAATACTGAATTGTTTCCTCATGGACTGCGGGGCTAGTCTTTGCCTCAAGATGTCTCTTCCAGACAAAACTTTTATAAACAAATACGATGATAATTTGATAGACCTAGCACACTCAATTCAACCATACTGTCTGGGCCATACACTGGATCCCACAAATCTGCTCCCGCAGAAATCACTAGTGCATTTCCTCTATGTCCCTAATTGTGAAGTAAATGTTGGTAATGAATTTGGCGGGAAATTGCTAATTCTGCCTTCACTCTCTGGAGCACCATTTCTGTTGCCCAAGTTCCGTTTGGCTCCCCACCCCAATGCGGATCCAAAAATCACTGGAAATTTGCCTGATCTTTGGGACAAAGTGACGGTTGATCCCCTGTAGAGCATTGTTAGTTTGCTTCTGGATGCTTATGATCCGGAGGTTTTTTAAAAAAATTGTTATACTTTTCCCCCTCTAACAGTCAGTTTGGTATGGTTAAAACATCAGGCTAGAAACTGGGAGATCATGAGTTCTAGTCCTGCCTTAAGTATAGAGCCAGCCTGGTAATTTTTGGCCTAGTAACTAACCTTTGGCCAGTCATTCTCTCAGCCCTAAGAAGAAGATAAGTGCAAAACACTTCTGAAAATCTTGCCAAGAAATCTATTTTGGCACTGCTCCCCTAAACCCAAATCTTGTCAAGAATCAAGACCTGCTTTGAGGCATCCTCCCTCCAGCAAATGTTAAAAATTGTTACGTTTCCCAGATTCATCTGGAGTTGGCGGCCTCTAAATTGTATAAAATAAATCATAGGTAGATAAGACAATTACCCTGTAAGGTGAGTGGAAATTTGCCTGACCTCAATACTTATTAAGGTTAATTTAACTTATTAATAAAATAGAGACTTTTGTAGGCTATGAATTAACTAGCTAGATTAGCCGAGTCTTCGCCTGCAAAAAGTAACATTTCTTTTGACATCTGCCAGCAAAAGCCAGAGAGTTCAACCACAATGATAATGGATGTGCTTCCAAAATGCTGCAGACCAGAAGCTGAAGTGGGGAGGGGAATATGAATATGATTTCCTTGCCACAAATACCTTCAGAATTTTAAAGGAGCTGCTAAAGTTAAATAGATCAAAGCCAGATGAAAAGTCAGTGGAAACTCTCTGTGATTATAGAAGTGTGGGGGTGAGGTGGGGGGGGAGAGAGCGTTTGAACACTACTAAGTACAATGTTATAGAGGTGAGTCAGAAAGAGGCTATTGAATGTAACCTTGCTAATGTATTTTTTCATGAAAGTGAGACTGGAGTCTGGTCTGATGTAAATAAATATAAATGCTCCAGTAGTGGGTTCTAAAACCCGTTGCTACCCAGTTTGCGCGCGCACGTGACACTTCTGCGCATGCATAGAAGCGTCCCAGGAGGGTGAGCGGAGCGTCCCAGGCGGGTGGGCGGAGCGTCCCGGGTGAGTGGGCGGAGCGTCCTGGGTGAGTGGGCGGAGCGTCCCGGGTGGGTGGGAGGAGCATCCTGGGTGGGTGGGCGGAGCATCCCACCACCGCCGCTACCGGTTCGCAGAACTGGGCCGAACTGGGAGCAACTCACCGCTGAAATGCTCGTGTCTGATCAATTGAATGAAAACCTTTTCTAGGTCAGAGTACAGTGCAGAGTACAGTACAGAGTACAAATTCAAATTCTCCACATTTAAAAACGAAAAACTACCTGACAAGAACATAATTAAGAGCAAAACAAGTTTTTTCACAGATGCAACCAAAGTTAAAGAGAAAGTTCATACAGTATCTAGTATGGTTTTTCATAAAGGAATAGGTCTTCTCGTGCTATAAGTGCTCAATTTTACTTTGAACTTTATCAAGGGTTTTTTGTCGTTGTGGTTGTTGGAATGTCCCGGTTTATAGTGTTAGCAGGATTGCTTCAATCCATTTTCTTGTACATTCTTAAAGGATGGCATGATTACTTTTGCAGAATCTATCCTGATTTTTCTCAAAAGGTTTGTTCCTCTGATGTGCTTATTTTTCTTGGTTTGTTTCCGCCAATGTAAAATTTACTAGCCTATAATTTCCCCTGACTCTCATTTTGAAAAATCGGTGTCACATTGGCTAGCTCCCTGTGCCTTCAAAACAGGGAGCCTGGTTTGAGTTTCATATTATGGGCAGGAAATCTTCAGTTTGAGTTCTTTAAGAACCCTTTGGTGGATGCCATCAGCAAGATAGCAATGTGAAACTGTGATGTTTATGTTGCTTTATTGCGGTTGCCCTCTGCTTTAATAAAAGCAAAACATATTTCCTTCACAAGAAGAAATCATGCATTTTACATTATCGGGAGCAAGGAGCAGGTTAGCAATGTGATTTATCACCATCTGTTTAGAGAATTTCAGTGGTTTGCAATTAATTGGGTTTGCATTTTTCAAGCATTGTCAGTGAAAGGAAAATGGAACTAATGGATATACTGGCTTAGATTATTTTTTTTTAAACCTAATCATTTGTATATAAAGGAAGCAATAGCCCTTTCATGATTATTTGTTTTCTCTTCCATTCCAAAGCATAATAACTGCTTTGCTAAAGAAGCTCTGAAGTAAAGAACGACACTTTTCTCTGCTTATTAGATGTATTGAAAAGTATCAGGGAATCTTAAATAAATTATTAACATTTTATTTGATTATGACATTTGTGTTTCTCAGAAGTAGGTATTTGATATGCTGACTTTTTTCTGAAATATTAGGGGCAGTGTTGCATTAATACTTTTTAATCTGATTTCTATAGCTGCCCATCTCAACAAGTGATTCTCTTTATATTAAGCAATATAAAAAAGCAATAGATCCATAGCAATAATTGTTTATATTTAGGGGAAAAATGGAAATTTTGACTCTGAATAGCAATAGCAGTTAGACTTATATACCACCATCTAGCACTTTACAGCATTCTCTGGGTAGTTTACAATGATGAAGCATTATTTGCATTTTGTACCCAACAATCTGGGTCTCCATTTTACTGACCTCAGAAGGATGAAAGGCTGAGTCAACCTTGAGCCCCCTCAGGATCGAACTCCAGGCAGTGGGCAGAGTTTTCCTGCAATACTTCATTTTGATCACTGCACCACCAGGGCTCTGAAAGAGGCAAGCCTAGAATAATTTTAGGAACAATTTCTACTATGGCTTACCATTCATTTATTTTTATTAATTCAAAATACCTCTAATATTACAAAAAAAAAATCTCTTAAAGGCGAGAAAACAATGAAAAGTAATATACAACCCAACAATTTGAATAAAAACAATTTAAACCCACTCCAACTCAAATCCAGGACAATATAAACCAGAAAAGGAAATGAGTTAAATGCCTGAGGGAACAGATACAAATAAAGTTATGTCATAACTTCTATCTGAAGGGAAGAAGAATTGAAGGATTCTGGTCTTGGAAATGCCCTCTCTCAAGTCATGGAATAATTTCTCACTGGGTAGGTGAAATCCTTAAAACTGTAAGCAAACAGGTACATAGGGACAGGTACACCCTTATATAGATATACTGTATATCTTATGGTTCCTCCAATAGCTGAAGGCAGCATACACCAGTCTCCTTCCTTGTATTTTTCTGCACATTAAACGAAGCTATGTGCTAGATTGGGCTAAGACAAAGAATGACTAGCCTATGACTAGTCATGACTAGAATTTCCATGAGTAATGTTGGATCTAGGTCAGGGGTGGGTTCTAACTTACCTCGCTGCCGGTTTGCTTCCTCCCGCGCCGCGTGGCCGTGCCTCGTGGCCGTGCGCACGCATGCGCAGTCCAAAAAAATAAAATAAAAATTCAAAAAAACCAAAACGCCAAAAACAAGATGGCGATGCATGCGCGGTGCCAGAAACTTGGCTTCTGCGCATGTGCAGAAGGGAAAAAAAATAAAAAAAATCCAAAAAAATAAAATAAAAATTCAAAAAAAAAAAAAGATGGTGGCGCCCACGGACCGGCACTGACCGAACCGGATTGGTGACATCGTGATGTCACCAGCGGGTTGCTACCGGTTCAGGAGAACTGGTCCGAACCGGGAGGAACCTACCTCTGATCTAGGTGCACCTCGGGTCTTGCATCTGTTCCTTCAAAGGAAACTTCATCTGAAACTCCCAAATTCCTGTACCAGGGAATGGCCTATGTCTGTATCTTGCTGGGATCCAGACTCAGTTTATGATATTCCTCCAATCCATTACAATTTATTTATTTATTTATTGTATTTCTATGCCGCCCAACTCCCAAAGGACTCTGGGCGGCTTACAACAAGGTATAGAAAATACATTTAAAAACTTCATAAAATATTTTTAAAAACCAGTTAACAATCACATACATACATATCATTCAAGGCCAGACCTCGCAAATTGCGAGATCAACGGCCCCAGGCCTGCCAGAAAAGCCAGGTCTTCAATGCATTCCGGAAGGCCAATAGGGTGGGGGCAGTCCGGATCTCAGGGGGTAGCTGGTTCCAGAGAGTCGGGGCAGCCACAGAGAAGGCCCTTCCCCGTGGGCCCGCCAGCCGACACTGCTTAGCTGATGGGACCTGGAGGAGACCAACTCTGTGGGATCTTACCGGTCGCTGGGAACTATGAGGTAGAAGGCAGTCTCGAAGATAACCTGGCCCTGAGCCATATAGGGCTTTAAAGGTAATGACCAACACCTTGAATTGAGCCCGGAGACCAATAGGGAGCCAGTGCAGCTCGCGGAGGATTGGTATAATGTGGGTGTATCTAGGTGCACCCACAACCACTCACGCGGCTGCATTCTGGACCATGGGTAGCCCCATGTAGAGTGCATTGCAATAATCCAACCGTGAGGTGATAAGGGCATGGGTGACTGTGAGGAGAGCCTCCTGATCCAAGTAGGGTCGCAATTGGTGCACCAGGCGAAGCTGTGCAAAGGTCCCCCTAGCCACAACTGTTAGATGTTGTTAGATGTTAGATGTCCAGATTCCTTTCTCGACTCAGATAATATAGAAGAATAGAGTTCATCCATATACAAATTAAGTGTCAGCTCTTTAAGTAGTCTAATAAACCAATGCCGTATAGGTATAAAATCACTTTTATTAGAATAGTTCTAGTAAGAGAATCCTGCAAGTCTGAATGTGTTTCCCTCCTCCTTCACTTTATCTTCGGGTGAATTAAGGAGGGCCTGTCTGAGGCATTTTCTCAAGTTAGGTTTTGGGAATGGACTGAAGCCACACTTATCGGATCATTGCCTTGGTAATAGATCTTGCCGCTGTCCTTCAAGGCCATTCTCCGTATCCTTTATATGAAGATTTGCATCAGATGACTCCTAATAGCTTCATATATTTTTAAATGACATTTGGAGAGAATGGATCACTTTGAAACTCCAGAGCTAAATTGCTATTGCAGCAATAATTTATTAAACCCAGTACAATGTTCTGAAGATAGGAGTGGAATCAAATGTAGTGCAGCCATGGCCCACTTATTTGAGTTTAAAGTTCCTTACTTAGCAATGTTCATATCAAACCAAACAAACTGGTAGAATGAACATGATTATGGTTATTTTGTCATGTGCATATTTCCAAACACGTCTATTAAAGAAATGTGTTTATTAAAGAAATCACCTTGGGTGTTGTAAATGCAATGCTCTTAATGCAACTCAAGGAAACCACAATGTCACGATCAATTCCATTACAGTGGATCAGTCCCAAATCAGAGGACTATTTCTACTATGATAATTTTATGTGTTAGAACCACAATGTTTCAGGAACTGTGAACAATGCAGGAATTGACTATGTCATACAGTCAGGTTTCAGAGAGGCTTTTTTAGACATTGTTCATTAAATAGTTGTCTGAGACTGCACAATGCACTTAGCCAGTTGTTTCCAATCAGGGGTGACAAAACACCCAGAGTGCAAAATCAGACTTTAAGGAGTTTGTAGATAGGCCTGTAAAAATTCCCCAAGGAATGATATTAAAGTGAGTGTAAAAAGGTACCAAATGCACACATGTTTAAGGGAGAAATGTGAGGGTTTGGAAAACTTCCTTAAAAGATATCAAAAGCTTGAGAACCATTGTACTAGGCTATAAACCATGAGTAATAAACTACAGGGGCTGAATAAATTCACACAAGGAAGTCCCGATATGGCTAAAGTGGGAATCAGGCAGAAATGAAGACTATAAATGAAGTAGGCCTTTCCCATCAGAAATAAGGAGCACCTCTAAGGAACAGAGGTCATGATGGCCATAGGGCAGGGGTCGGCAACCTTAAACACTCAGAGACCTGTTTCCTACAGAAAAGAAAACACTGGGAGCCACAAAACTCTTCCCGTGCCTGACTATTTCCTGAGCGGTCACAAAACTAGCATATATAGTTGAATTAAAGATTCTGTTTTCTTCTGAAACTTTTCTTTTCTTGGATTTATCCATGGTTGGCCTACCGGAGGTCGAAAAGCTCAATAAATTGCGTGCCAGCAGGTGTCGCACATTGGCAGTTGTGACACATATTTTGAGTGACAGGGAGCCGCAGCAGAGGGATGAAAGAGCCACATGCGGCTCCTGCCATAGGGCAACATTTTCTGCAGATTATTAGAATCATCTTGGGACATAAAGGATGGAGATTAGTGGAAAATTTTGATTGCCAAAAGACAGGCAACAGCATGCTTCAGGAGACAGAAGACCAGCCAACATACAATGTAGCTCCAGAGAGCCAGATAAGAAACAGAAGAGTTACACATTGCAAAGTTTTAGTGCATTGTGATTATTTATCTCTTCCATTTCATAGCCTACTTAATCCTGACTGTGAACATTGCCTTCTTTTTGAAATGCAAATTTTAACAAAGACAATTGTGGGCTTTCTTCACAAGATTTTTCCCTGTAGCAGGAGAAACATATCATGGTTTCTGCTTATACTTAACCAAAGGTGCTTTAAAACAACAAAGTATTGAAATGTAAATGTATTATTGACTTGGCATTCTCAAAATGTAATCAGAGCCCCTAAGAGCAATTAACACACAACATTTAGCTGTATTATTAAAGGCTGTTAAAGGTTATAGTGGCAGAACATATTTTAAATTGCTTTTTGAAAATGTATATATTTATGTACGACAGGGTTCATACATCATGCTAAGCTGTAAGATGGTTTCTCTAGGTTTGGTTTAGAGTGCTGTGTCAATCAAGACAATTGTGTTTTATTCAATAAACCATATTTTAAAATCATAATGATAAACCAAAGTGAAAGGCATATTCTTTACAATGAAATGAGCTTGTCATTTGGATAATGAACTATGTTTTCTTTTAACATTCTATACAAATATATGAGTTTTTGTACTTGTCTAAATATAGCAATATAATGTTTGCAATAAAGCACATTATATCTGAAAGACAAAACAGGAAAACAGCTCATAAACTTTCAATAAAGCCTATTCTCTAAATTCAAAACCACCCATTTAGCAATGTGAGTTTGTTCACATTGTTCACATGTTTGTTCACATATGCACCAAAGACAAATTCCTTGTGTGTCCAATCACACTTGGCCAATAAAGAATTCTATTCTGTTCTGTTCTGTTCTGTTCTGTTCTGTTCTATTCTATTCTATTCTATTCTATTCTATTCTATTCTATTCTATTCTATTCTATTCTATTCTATTCTATTCTATTCTATTCTATTCTATTCTATTCACAAAAGGAAAGGTTTCAGCCAGTAGTGGGTTCTAAAACCCTTTACTACCGGTTCGTGCACGCACTCGCTTCCCGCCACCACTGCTACCGGCTCTAAGAACCGGGCCGATCCGGGAGCAACCCACCGCTGGTTTCAGCTTAGACCTGCATACAACCCAAAAAATCCAGTTCAATTATATTGTACAATTGCAACACCTCAGTAAATTGCTACTAGCGTACTCTCTGAAGTTTACGTGCAAAGCAAAGTTCACAATTGCACTGCCAAAAATTAAAATATCTCGGCTTAAATATTTTCATACCTACTGCACTTAAATTAGAAGGAGCTTGGTACAAATTTTCCAACTTTCATTAGTCAGAATCAAAAAGTTGAGGACCAATTACTTTGATTAAAAGTCACAAGCTTACTTGAGGTGCATGGAGTAGTTACTAGGATTTAAACTGGGATGAGACAGGGTGAAAAGAGAGGAGAAGACAAGGCAATTATATGGACAGAGTTAAGGGGGTGGTGTGCAGATTCCTAATTTTGGGCTTCCAAGCTGAACACAACTTTCCCCCTATAACCACTTCTTAAAGAAGGAAAGTAAAATGATGCAAATATGCATGATGATAGCAAACACATTTGCCACCTGTTTATATGGTGTCCTCTGATGCAGATGTGATTTTGTGTGTGCAAAACCAGGCAACTTATAAAAAAAGGTTTATCGCCTTGCTTTGAATAATTCGGTGGCTCCGGAATGCAATTATTCTCTGCATGGTCAATGAATTCAGTTTACAGCATTAGTGACCTCTTGTGCCCATATAGAGAGGTTATAAATTTGATATTTCCAGGCCGTTTCCATTTCCTAGCTCAGCTCACCCAGCTAACAATTTCTTCCCCAGAAACAAATAGTTGTTGATAATGGTTTATTGCAGGCTCTTCATTCATGTCTCACTTTTTCTGGGTTTAGCAAAAAAAAAAAGCCACCACTAAAGTTACATGGAGAATGAGTTTGATTTACAATATGATACAGCTAAAGCATCCCATAACACCTTTGTCCACATTTCTTACATTATTCCTAACTACATTTGCAGTATTCTTGGTCTCACACAAAACAGCACTGACTTCGATGAGGTGTCACATCCTATCATCAGAGGTAGTAGAGGATAATATCACAACATTTTGGACTAAGAATGTCTCTGGGCATGTTCATAGACAGAAATTAGGGATAACATAATAAATTTTACCATCTTCTTCTAAGATGCCCTCTACCCCCACTTCTGTATCTAGTACCTAATAGTGTCCCAAAGGTGCTTTTTCAAGAGGCAAAAGGACTTTCTGGTTTTTCTTTGAAGATGTTTCGCTTCTCATCCAAGAAGCTTCTTCAGCTCAGAGTTTTTGGGCGAAAACAGCCCATAGTGAACAATAGGTTTGCTTTATGACCACCACAAAAAGGTCGTAAAACTGGGTCTGCTCACATGACACCTCCTCCTTTACAACTGTCATGACTTATGCCCATAATGGGCAGGTTCCATTATGGCTGTAAGTCGAGGACTATCTATCCTCCTTCTTATTCCCATTCAAAGAAATTCTGAAGTGGGTTAATGCAATGATTATAGATCAAACACTGGCATGAAATTACTCCAGAGAGGAGAAAGCAATTTTTAACCTCACTCTGACCTGGCTCCAGGCAGGCTTGGCTGAGTTACATGTGAGGGAACACATGCTGTGCCACACGCTTTCTGAAGAAGTCACACAGATGCAGTTGCGGGCGTATAACCACAGACACACCAACACAGTTTTAAAATACATAGGCTCTTACGTTTACTCCTGCTAGTTAAAACATGATTTCAAAAGAGCTTTTTAGAGGCTATTTTGAACAATTTTTATAGTGGTATCACAGCATCAAGGGTGGGGGGGGGCAAGGCCATCTCTCTTCACTCAGCAGTGACACACAGAGAAATTTCTCCAACAGCGCAAGGGATGAAGGCTGGAGGAAAGCTCCCTTGTTTTGTTGAAAACCAGAAGTGTTCAGAGCAAAGTTGCAACACCAAGGCAGGGAATGAATCTTTCCAAACAATGATCTCCGGCCTACTTCGATGTATTGAAGACCATTCAGGGCATTGTAGACCACTTTGGTGTAGTGGTTAAGAAGCTGGCCTAGAAACCAAGAGACTGTGAGTTCTAGTCCCGCCTTAGGCATGAAAGCCATCCGAGTGACTCTGAGCCAGTAACTCCTCTCTCTCAGCCCAACCTACCTCACAAGATTGTTGTTGCAAAGAAAATAGGAGAAGGAAGGAGTATTGGGTATCTCTGCCGCCTTGAGTTACTTATAAAGTAATATAAAGGTGGAATAAAAATCTAATAAATGAATGTAGTTGGGATTATTTTAAAACTTTGCCAAGAAAAGCTGCTACATCCGCTAGCTCCTGATGGGTAGAGCTTCCCCATTTTAGCCCAAGCAGTTTTATATGCTGGGAGAGAAGAGAGGAGACACAAAGAGGTTCCTCCACAAGGCAGAGGTCTAAGGTAGCCCATTGGCCAGATGTTTCCTGTGTCTGTACAGGTAGTCCTCGACTTATAACAGTTCATTACTTATAACAGACTGTTTGAAGTTACAACGGCAAAAAAAAGGAACTTATGATCATTTTTACAATTATGACAGCATCCCCATGGTCACATGATCAAAATTCAGATGCTTGGCAACTGGTTCATACTTATGACAGTGGCAGTATCCTGGGGACAGTTGCAGTATCCTGGGGTCATGTGCTTTTTGCGACCTTCTGACAAGCAAAGTCAATGGGGAAGCCAAATTCACTTAACAACTGTGTTACTAATTTAACAAATGTGGCAAGAAAAGTTGCAAAGTGGGGCAAAACTCACTTATCAAATTTTTCATTTAGTAAAATAAACTCTGGGCTCAGTTGTGGTTGAGGACTACCTGTACTAGATGAATCTAAATGCCTTGCTGATTTTAGCCCATCTTTTTTTAGTTTCCCTTCGAACACAGAAATAAGGCCCAGCTGGAAAAGTAAGAGAAAGGATAATTCCCTTGGAAAATCAATGAGCACAGAAAGAAATGACTATTCTTCTTCTGCTTGACCCCCGTTTAAAAAAAATATTCTGAACAATCCGAGTTTTTCTTTATTTGAAAAATAAATGTATAAGTAGGATGTCTGAATCGCCACACTTCATCAGAGGATTCTAATCCTTCTAGGTCATCTGATCTGCATTCTTCTGGGCTTTTTTTTTTTTATCTTTGTGCTGAAATACCTACCATGTTTCAAGGCCTTTTATCAAGTACTGAACTAAAAAAAGCAAATCTCGGTTGGCCTTCATTTGCATCATGGCAGAAATTCCACAGATTTAAATTCAGCTATGAGTCACACTCAACATGAGCAACCAGGAAAGCAAAGTGAGGTGGCAACGGTTCACACATCCCGTTGTCATTTGCACAAAATCCAGCCCAAAGAAAGCAGAGGCGTCTATCATCCAGGCTTTTGAAAGAATTTCTGGATGCTGAGCTTTCTGTAGTAATGAGGGGGACTGAGGACCATTGATGGGAGCAAGAGGTGGGGGGGGCTTTGCATAACAAAGGGGTCCACTAACAAGGAGCGCCTGTGATTAATGTTCTTAGTTTTTTGAAGTAACAAACAAGAATGTGAAATTCTGATAAAACCTGGTTCAGACCAGCAACAGACAAGGAACTGTCCAAAAAGTTGAACTTTAATAACCTGAAAGCTCATTATAATGTGGGAAACACACCTCCTGAATATTCAATTGATATTATTATAGGATGCTATGAACTGCTACATGGTACATGTATAGTTGCTGGGCATGCTGTCTTGTCTGAAATGGTATAGGGTTTCCCTGCCTGAGCAGGGGGTTGGACTAGAAGACCTCCAAGGTCCCTTCCAACTCTGGTATTCTGTTCTGTTCTGATGCTTTTGATGACTCAAATGATGCTGGCCAATGAGAGAACACATCCCAAGCCCAATAAGTTTGAACTGTATATAAAGTGAATTCTCCCTTTTATAAGGGCCTTTCCACCTTGTTCCTGCGGGAGACCTCTCATTTACTTATGCATAAAGAGATATTAATCTTGCTTTCTGGCTCAGATCCTATTTTGGCAAAGGGCACTGTGAGCTGAAGCAGGGGTCTCCAACAGTCGTGGGATTCAGCTGGTTTGCACGGGTTCAGGCAAACCGGTTGTTAAATTACTCCCCCCCCCACTATCAAAGTGGATCCTGGGCGCTGCGCTGCAATGGATAAACGGGCAACGGAGCAGCCAGTGCGAGGGAAGGAGAAGGCTGTTTTCCTTCTTTCTTCTTCCTGCTCCTCCTCCTTCCCTCATGCCGGCCACTCCATTTCCCATTTCTCCATTGCAGCGCAATGCCCAGGATCCACTTTGATAGTTGGTGGTGGTGGTGGTAATTTAACAACCGGTTTGCCCAGGGTCAGGTTGGCTGTCATGGGAGGCTCGTCCCGCATGTGCGGTGCAGCTGGAGGACGGGGATGGGCCACGCCTCCCACGACAGCCAACCTGACCCTAGGCGAACCGATTGTTAAATTATTTAAATCCCACCACTGGTCCCCAACCCCTGGGTGCAGACCACTACATATGGGCCAGAACTGGGCCGTGCAAGTGGTGGGAGAGCGTGCCTGCCCCTCGCACAAAACCATCCCATCCCCCTGCGCTGGCCCACCAAACCAGAAAGGTTAGGGAATGCTAGGCTAAAGAATCTTACTGTGATTTGCACCATGACCATGACCATTTACCTTTAAAGCCCTACATGGCTCAGGACCAGTTTATCTGTGTGACCGCCTTATGCCACATTCCTCCCATCGACCAGTGAGGTTGCACAGGGTTGGCCTTCTTCAGGTCCCGGCAGTGCCCGGACAGTGCCGGCTGGCGGGACCGCGGGGGAGGGCCTTCTCTGTAGCTGCTCCGACTCTGTGGAACCAACTTCCCCCCGAGATCCGTACTCCCCCCGTTAAGACCTGGCTTTTCCGGCAGGCCTGGGGCCAATAGTTGTTCTGATTGGCCCATGCATGGTTGTGTGAATGTTTTATTTTAAATATGGATGGTTTTTTAAAATTGTTTTTATATGTTTTATTTTTTATGATGTAAGCCTCCGGAGTTCGGGAGTTGGGCGGCATATAAATTTTATAAATTAAATTAAATTAAATTAAATGACCCCCTTTCCTTAAGTGGCCTCTGCTGATAGAGAATCAGCTGCCTGAAGCAATTGTTCTAAATGGAAGTTATAGTAATCAAATGCTATACAAAAGTTGCCAACGACATTAATTGCCCTTACAGGCTGGAAGAAAGGAGGGGAATCCTCCTTTGAATGCTCTATTGTGCATTGGCAAAGAATCAAATCAGGTGACTGTATTTTGGATTGCTGAGTGTCAACATCAAAACGGGGGCATGACTAGACAACCAAAAAAGCCCTGTCAATTTTTACATATATGCAATGCGTATGAAACAGAGTTCAAAAGAGTAGGTCACACAGATCATACCTGCCAATTGGATATATCTTTGACGTCCTGCAGATGTCCCTGGTTTGGCTCCCTCAGATAAGGAGGCACAGCTGGACTGCAGTTGTAAAGTTTCTGCTAATGTGTAATTTTTAATATTTTGCAAGGAATATAGCAATAGCAATAGCACTTAGACTTATATACCGCTTCATAGTGCTTTACAGCCCTCTCTAAGCGGTTTACAGAATTAGCATATTGCCCCCAACAATCTGGGTCCTCATTTTACCCACCTCAGAAGGATGGAAGGCTGAGTCAACCTTGAGCCGGTGAGATTTGAACCGCCGAACTGCAGCTAGCAGTCAGCTGAAGTAGCCTGCAGTGCTGCACTCTAACCACTGCGCCACCTCGGCACTTTGTTTTTATGTTTTTAAATATATCAGGCAGGATCATCTTAATGTAATTAATGTGAGGTACATAATTACTGTAATAAGGTATTTTTTTTTTCTGCTGTGGACCTAATTCTTGAGACTCTAATTGTTGAGACTCTAGAAAGAGTGCAGAGAAGAGCAACCAGGATGATCAGGGGACTGGAGGCTAAAACATACGAAGAACGGTTGCAGGAACTGGGCATAGCTAGTCTAGTGAAGAGAAGGACCGGGAGAGACATGATAGCAGTGTTCCACTGGGACTGCCATAGAGAGGAGGGGGTCACACTATTTTCCAAAGCACCCAAAGGCCAGACAAGGAATAATGGATGCAAACTGATCAAGGAGAGATTTAACCTGGAAATAAGGAGGAATTTTCTGACAGTGAGAACAATCAACCAATGGTACAGAAGTTGCCTTCAAAAGTTGTGGGAGCTTCATCACTGGAGGCTTTCAAGAAGAGACTGGACTGCCATTTGTCAGAAATGGTGTAGGGTCTCCTGCTTGGGCGGGATGACCTCCAAGGTCCCTTCCAACTCTGTTATTCTCTTCTATTCTTTATCCTCCTGACTATGCCCACTTGCTGGAGTGGGGCAAGCAGCTCGCTATTCAACAATCAAATGCATCCTTTGGGCATGTCATTGGATGAAGGAAATGGATTGCTTGCTCAGAAAGCAGTTGAGGATGTTGACATAATATGGCTTGCCCGAATGAGTAATAGCGATCCTGGAAGTGCTTTGTTAAGAAGCATTAGAAGAACCCATAGTATTTTCCAGACTTAGAAAATACTTTTTTTGCATTAAAGCACATGAATTCAATTACAGGTAATCCTCGACTTACGACCACAACTGAGCCCAAAATTTCCATTGCTAAGCAAGACAGTTGTTAAGTGAATTTTGCCCCATTTTACAACCTTTCTTACCACAGTCGTTAAATGAATCACTGCAGTTGTTAAGTTAGTAAGACGGCTGTGAAGTGAATCTGGATTCCCATTGACTTTGCTTCTCAGAAGGATGCCAAAGGTGATCTCGTGACCCTGGAACATTGCCACCGCCATAAATACATGCCAGTTGCCAAGCATCTGAAGTTTGATCATGTGACCACGGGGAATGCTGCAAAAGTGTGAAAAACGGTCCTCAGTCACTTTTTTTCACTTGTAACTTCGAACGGTCACTAAATGAGTGGTTGTAAATCAAGGACTACCTGTACTATAAGGCACGGTTTCCTAGGTCTTCAGGATTTCATTTGCTTCAGGTATTTCATTCTCTAATGGCTCCACTCCAGTCCTTAAGCTGATCGTGCCTTTTGTTCAAGACTTCTTGTTCAAGACTAATTTCCAAGAATGCATGTTTAGGCTTGCACTGCAAGCACAGGAACGTAGGTTAGTTAAGGCTAATTCAACTTACTGGTTTCATATTACTCACTATTCCCTTTAAGACATTCATTTAGCACAGTGGTTCTCAACCTTTCTAATGCCGCGACCCCCCCGCGACCCC
>QLTV01001698.1:12197435-12225163 GCA_003457575.1 Thermophis baileyi
AAAGTACAGGATAATTCTTTCCTGAAACCAGCTTGTTTGTTAGAAAGTAGGTTGTTAGTTTCTAGGTGGAGGGTAATGGATTGGTTTATGATTGATGCCATGACTTTGCAGGTGACGCAACATAAAGAGATTGGTCTGTAATTTTCAACTAGGCTGGGGTCTCCCTTTTTGAAGGGATGACTGTGGCTAGTGACAATAGGTTGGGTAGGGAGCTGGTCCTGAAAGATTTATCAAAAATTATGCCCAGTGGTTCTGCTAGGGTAGTGGAAAGTTTTTTTTAAGAAGTAGGCACATAGTCCATCTGGTCCAATGGATAGAGATGGTTTTAGATTTGCATAAGCAAAGACAGTGAAGAAGCCAGCAGGAAAACTAGCAGGCAGGCAGGTGGTGGCTTCTGGGGGAGGGAACAAGGAGGTGTGTAAGAGGCACAGTGAGATTTGGGGAGAGTGTACAGGGGTGTGCAAGAGGCACACCATGGGTCAGGGAGGGTACATAAAGATGCAAGGGGTGACTAGGTTGCAGTGCAAGTTAGGGAGAGTGCATAAGGGTGTGCGAGTGACCAGCATGGCACAAGCACTGAGGGACTAGGGTAGGATGCATAGATAAGTGAGATAGGTTGCAACTTGCAACCTTCCTTGCTGGCTTCCGCATTGACACTCTCCCTTCAAGATTCACACAAGCAAAGTCAGTGGGGAAGCCAGCAGGAAATCAGAAATTGCTCCCACTCCCACTGCTGTTTTGCCTGCCTGGGGTCATTCTCTTGATCTGATTAGGTAATCATTTCTCTGAAATGATGGCACATCTCAAACAATGACCCAATGGTCATAGGTTGTCTAGTGTTATCTGAATATGTTGTGCTTCTAAAAGTGAGGAAAAGTCACTTCACTGCAACAGTTCAATCTATTTTTTAATTCTCATTGAAAATGAGCAACAGAAAATTACAAAGTATTCTAACTACCTATTACAAATTAGAGTGGATCATTGTGTGAACTGCTATAAAAAGATAGCAAAACATCACAGTGACTGGTAAGGGACAGACAATTCTAAGAATGTGTTGCTTTGGGAAGGAAGGAAGGAAGGAAGGAAGGAAGGAAGGAAGGAAGGAAGGAAGGAAGGAAGGAAGGAAGGAAGGAAGGAAGGAAGGAAGGAAGGAAGGTTGGGTGGCAAGGAAGGAAGGAAGGAAGGAAGGAAGGAAGGAAGGAAGGAAGGAAGGTGGGCTACCAAAATGTTCCCTATATTTATTTTTGCCTTTTTTTGCTTGAACATTTTATGTAAATATTTTATGTAAATGTAAACCAATAAGAGGAGAGGTTAAAAAAACCAATAGATTTTTAGCATACTGTTCAACAAAAAAGAAACACCAGTATTTCAGAAATAACCATAATGACCATATTACATTTATGTTCTTGGAGATGTAGTGAAACTAATGCTTTATTAAAATATATTGTTCCATTTCAGTGAGAAGCAATGATTTATATTATCTCAAGCTCATCTTTATCTCAATCATGTGGGTGCTGACTTTTGAAATGAGAAAACAAAGGTATAATCAGAAGATTTATTGTTTAGCATTGGAAGCACAAATATAGGGCTCCAACTATTTAGTAGTTTGCAAAATTAATTAATATAGATCAACCATGGATGACTGTAATGAATCGTGGGTTTAATTTATCAATATACGTAGGTCTGTAATAATGATCTTGTATATTTTTATTTTTTCTTCTTTATATAATTCTGTATACTTTTCTTTTCTAATATATTCAGTTAATAAACAATATTTTTTTTTAGCTATAATTCCATTTTTTCACTGGCATGTGAAACCTGTTTCATTTCTTCAGTGATTAACCAATCATATTTGCAATAAAGAGTCACTTTTCTAGTTTGACAAATAAACATTTCTTGGAAACTGCTGTTGGTAGCTAAAACTCTCCCTCACCCCCAAGTGACAACTTTCTTTCTGCAATTTAAATAAAGCCATTTTGTTGTCCCAGGCTCTTCCTAGCCAGGGGTGGGTTCCTCCCGGTTTGGACCAGTTCGCCCGAACCGGTAGCGACCCGCTGGTGACATCACGATGATGTCACCAAACTGGATCGGTCGGTGCCGGTCCATGGGGGCCGCCATCTTTTTTTTTTTAAATTTTTTTTTTACTTCTGAGCATGCGCAGAAGCCGGCTTCCCGCACTGTGCATGCGGTCGCCATCTCTTTTTTTGGCTTTTGTTTGTTACTGCGCATGTGCGCGCGCGCAGTGCACGTGCGCGCAAAGCGCGCATGTGCCCATGAGGCACGCCCATGCGGCGCAGGAGGGAGGGAACTGGCAGCGGAGTAAGTTGGAACCCACCCCTGTTCCTAGCCATTGTTGTATTGTTTCTGGCAATTAACTGCAACATCTGGCTATGTTCACAAGAAGGTTCAATTGGAAATTTGGTTCAGGCTTTTTTTTTATTACATAAAACATTGTGACCAGAAAGGCTCTTTGCACTGCAAATAGGAAGTATAGAAATGACCTTTTCATCCTGTCCTTTAGTTTAATATACTTGGAAGTTTTACAGATGACATTTTCAGAGTGTTCCTTGAACATTTTCATTATCTCTCTCTTTTGGCAAGATTTTGGAAGTGGTTTGCTACACCAGGAGGCCTGACAATAGTCTGGCATAGGTGACTGCAAATGTGGTTTTAGTCATGAATGTGTGTTCTAGTTACCCTTATGCTGTTTACTGCAGAATCATTTTTTAAAAGTTCTTATACTTACATGATGGGACGCGGTGGCTCAGTGGCTAAGATGCTGAGCTTGTTGATCAGAAAGGTGGGCAGTTCGGCGGTTCGAATCCTTAGTGCCGCATAACGGGGTGAGCTTACTTGTCCCAGCTTCTGCCAACCTAGCAGTTCAAAAGCATGTAAAAATGCAAGTAGAAAAATAGGGACCACCTTTGGTGGGAAGGTAACAGCGTTCCGTGTGCCTTTGGCGTTTAGTCATGCCGGCCACATGACCACGGAGACGTCTTCGGACAGCGCTGGCTCTTCGGCTTTGAAATGGAGATGAGCACTGCCCCCTAGAGTCGGGAACGACTAGCACATATGTGCGAGGGGAACCTTTACCTTTACCTATACTTACATGAAATTTCTTTCGCTAAGGGTGGAAGAAAAATGACCTTCTGTGATGAAACTTGTCATTTTGAAGGTTCTTAGTATCCAAAAATCAGTTAAGAAGACATTTCCTAAAGTGATTAAGAAAGGAAGTGGGTGAATCCTTTGTTCACCTGAAAGATCTGGGTAAAGCTGGCTTTCCCTCCAAAACCTGTTGAAGACCACTATTTTATGGTCTCCTTGTGGGGAGCATCTCTATGGAGCACTTATGGGCAATCCTTGTTCCTCCCATTTATCCAGAGTGGTACCAATCTGTTGCTGGCTCCTTGTTCTGCTGGCTCCAGTAAAGCTTGTCTTCAGTTGTGCCATTGCTTCCATAGAAGTAATTCAAAGTAACTCAATGAGTTTCCATAGAGGAGAATAAGTGTTTCAACTGCCAAAATCCAGACAACCACTGTGTCTTTGTTGTCACCTAGTGTGGCTAGATATGGTAGCTGCTTCAAATGTGATTTTTTTTTTTAGTCTTGGACTCTTATGATATTAGCACAGGAAGTATTGGCTCCAATTATCATTTATTTTTATTGACACCAATGATCTCCAGATCTGTTTCCCTATCTGTGTGATATCATCACACCCAGTGTAAGTAAAGTAGAACCACTTGAAAAGATGGGAAATAGGATGGGAAAATGACTGTATCAAAACAGTATCAAAAGTAAGAAAAGTGCATTTGAATAAAAGCAAATTACTATGATTAAAGTAAGTGGTAAAAATTTGCAGGGGAGACCAACAAGTGAAAAATAAGCTTGAAGAAAATCTGGCTGAATTTCTAGACCTCAATTTGTACAGTTTTCAGAGAAATTGACTCATTCTCTGCAGTTTGAGAAAGAAGTGTTCCCCTGACTATGAGGAAATGCACCAATAGTACATTGTAATTCCAGCCAACTAATTTCACCTTAGGACATCCTGCATTCTAACAATAGTTATCGAATTTGTTCTCTATATTCACAAACCCTTTAGGTCAGGGGTCTCCAACCTTGGCAACTTTAAGACTTGTGGACTTCAACTCCCAGAATTCCTCAGCCAGCTTCAGCTGGCTGAGGAATTCTGGGAGTTGAAGTCCACAAGTCTTAAAGTTGCCAAGGTTGGAGGCCCCTGCTTTAGGTTGTTACTCTCTTGGCCTCGACACTCTGTTCTCCTTGCTAAAATACAAATGTCTCTAGCCAGCTGGGTGAGGTTAAATGTCTCCTGCATCATCACCAACTACAATGGCGTGAACACACAAATGATTAATCCCCTTTATAGCCATATTAAATGGATCTGCATGTTCAAATAATGCAGATTAATGTTGCAAAGGAAGACTGGCTCCTGTCCAGCCTTGGTAAATAGACAGTTTTTATGCTCTTCTTTTCATGACAAAGGTGATTATGTTTTCTTTGACACTATAACAGTTGCTGAGTCTCAGAGTTAGTTTGTTAGCTTAGAATTTGTCCACCCGTAGACTCCACTATCAAAATAATGTGCAGTCATTATTAATGCTGCAGTGTGAATAAAAAGAAATCAAAGAAATCTTAATAAAGTGAAACTAAAATATACAGTAAAATGGCCAAAATGATAAGTGGAAGGAAAAATCGTTGTTGTTGTTGTTGTTGTTGTTGTTATTGTAAGCTACAAAGCACCCAGGCAATTCACCTAATGGGCAGTGTTATAAGAAATTTGTGATTCTGAGTGCATTCAATTCTCAATTTCTATGGACTTGGAAAAGCTATAATGTCCCCCCCCTGCTGATCTTTGAAAATGGCAAAAAACACTCAGGATGAAATATTCCATTGGGAAACCAGGTCATTTAAGACACAATAGCCAGACTTAATAACTTCTGGAGCGAAGGCAAAAACTGCAATTGGCGGCATGATTGCCCAGAATGGATGGGACGTGTCCTATTTTCTTCTCCCATTACTTGACTCTCATTTCTTCAGTCTCCATATTCTCCACCCTATTGTTGGAACTGCCTAAAACAGTGTGCTAATCCGTGTCTGCAGAAATACGTGGCGGGCGTTATGAATTCAACTGCTGCATTTGTAACTTAGGTGCGGGCGTGCAGTTCAAATCGCATTATTGGCCTAAAAATTTCTTTTGAAGTAGAAGGAATCTTATCCCACCTTCTTGGACCTATTTCTGCATACCCATGCTCCAGATTGTATTCTACATGTCCCGTTATCACTGTAAATGAAAAATGATTATAAGCCCGTGATGGCGAACCTATGGCACACGTGCCACAGGTGGCACGTGGAGCCCTCTCTGCAGGCATGTGAGCTGTTGACCAGCTCAGCTCCACTGCGCATGTGCATGTGCCTCCCGCCAGCCAGCTGATTTTCGGGTCAGACACGGGCATGCTTTCTTCTCATTTTCTGCGGCCCGTGCCTTCCCAGATCTCTGGAGATTCCACCCCAGTACTGTTTGGGCACACAAGGCTTTTCCCCCCTCCCACCTCCATTTGGGGAAAGGAGGCTTCCTCCCCCTCACAGCTCCGTTTGGGGAAAAGAGGCTTTTCCCCCCTCCCAGCTCCGTTTGGGGAAGGGAGGCTTTCCCCCCTCACAGCTCCATTTGGGGAAGGGAAGGTTTCCCCCCCCTCACAGCTCTGTTTGGGGAAAGGAGGCTTTTCCCCCCTCCCAGCTCCATTTGGGGATGGGTTCCCCCCCCGCTGTTTTGGGATGTGAGGCCAAAACAGGGGGGTCGCGCGCACATGTGCATGGGGCGGGACGTGCGGGAGGGGCATTGCATTATGGGTGTGGACACTCGCACGCACACTTTCGGCACCCGAGGGAAAAAAGGTTCGCCATCTCTGCTATAAGCCATTTAAATCCCAATAAAAGAAAATTGATCAATATCATATTCCTATCCCATCACTGATAGAGTGGTAGTTATTGAAAGGTTATTGGAAGTATGGTTCTAAAAACGTCATAGAATTTGGGGATATTTGTATATTGCTGGAAATTACTTCGATATCGGTGGGAAAAAGGCATTTTCGTATAATAAATAATGAAACTATCTGAGCTTGCCTTAGAAATGTATCTTTTAAAAGGAACAGATATTATAAATTGCCAATTGCGGCTTTCCCGATGAGGCATAGCAGCAGATTATTGTATCATTTCGAACACAACAGATGCAGCTGGAAGTGGTCATTCATGCAGTGAATAAAGGTTGTTTTTTTTTTCACTTTCCAATCTAGTGTGGTAGTACATTTATCTATGAAGAGCTCAGTTGCATTGCTGGAGTATCTGAAAGCTTCAGCTGGTGCAAAATGCAGCAGGGTGGGCAGTTAGGCGTGCCCTTAAAATGATACACGTTATACCTCTGCTTTGCGAGCTGCATTGATTATCAGTTTCCTTCTGGATCCAATTCAAGATGGTGGTTTTGACCTTTAAAGCCCTTTATGGCATGCAGTCGAGTTATTTGAGGGATTTCCTCTCCTCATTACATCAGCCCACCTCATTATATCCAGCAAAAGATGCATGCCATGAGTCCTGTCTGCTACACTTGATGAGTCCCAGGAGGTGGGCCTTCTCTGCCCTGGCGTCTGCCTTATGCAACATTCCTCTCCCTGCCTTGAAGTGAGTCCATCTTCATCCCTGTTGATTTTCTTGAAGTCCCGCAAAACCTGGTTATGCCCTCAGGCCTGGCAACCCTGGGGAACCGGCAAGGTTGTTAACCATTGTTGTTAACATCTGCTGCCCTCTATTAGACTTTCTGATTTTTATTTTTATTTTCTGAATAATAATTATTGTTTATATGTTAACTGTTTTATAAGGAAAATTTTTCTGACAATGAGAGCAATCAACCAATGGTACAGCTTGCTTTCAGAAGGTGTGGGAGCTTCATCACTAGAAGCTTTCAAGAAGAGACTGGATTGTCATCTGTCAGAAATGGTGTAGGGTCTCCTACTTGGGTGGGGGGTTGGACTAGATGACCTACAAGGTCCCTTCCAACTCTGTTAATCTGTATCATTTTATTGTATGATTGCCACCCACGATCACTTTTTTCATGTTATTTGCATGAATAAATCAATCAATAGTATGTAACATCATTATAAAGAGCAGGATCACATTGCTTTTTTTTTTCTGCAGAAATGTGGGCTACTCTGCAACCTACAGAAACCGAACAAGCAAATCTATTCTATGGTGGTGGTTTTCCTCTTCTTAGCCTTTGTCCTACTTCTTTTGCTCAGCACTTGATTTGTTCTGTGTTTGCCTAGGCCTCACAGCAAAGCATGACTCGACAAGGGCCTTTGTTTTTCAACCTGCTTGTCACAGATCAAATCTGGGCTTGAAAAAGGCTAAGAGGGAGGAAGTTGGCCCAAGGTTACCTAGCTGGTTTTGGTGCTTAGAAGCTGGATCTCTCTACTTCTAGTCCAGCCCTTTAGCTAATATACCAGAATGGCTCTCAAGTGAATCCCCTGCACCATTGCATTAAATACCTGTCTCAGGTACAATGGCTAAAAAAATTAAATACTAGATTTATTTTGTGCAACTTTATTTTGTGCAACTCAAGGTAACATAATGTTTCCTCCTCCTGCTTTTTCCATGACAACAGCAAAGGTGGGCTGGATTGAGAGCGAGGAATTGGTCCAAAGTCACCCAGCTGGCTCCCATGCCTACGTAGAATTCATGGTCTTCCACTTTCTAGTCCAATATCTTAACCACTAGACCAAACTGACTCTCAATTGATTGAATTAATTAATAGATATTCATAATTCTATTAATTAATTAGCTTCTGCACCAGAGACAAATTCCTTGTGTGTCTAATCACACTTGGCCAAATAAAATACAGCAGTACTCAACTGCTTTGAAACTCATCAAATTTGTTACTCAACGCATTTTGTCACAAAAATTTTGTCCCGGTATTCATCATTTGTTTGGTACTCAACCCACAAGCTAGAAGTTGTCGACGTCAGCTGCCTTGTGACTCACTCCATTATTCCTTATGGGAAAACTTTGTTTGATACTCATTGTTTTTGGTATCCATCGCGCCTCCCAGAACCAATTAACGATGAATACCGAGGTACCACTGTATTCCATTTCCATTAATAAATTAATTGAAGGCAACCAGAAGGCAGACAGTGGGAATTCATTTTGAATTTAGGAATCTGCCTATCTGAGGTTGATATCAGTTTTTTTTACTGAACCACTCCTTACATTTATTATAGGGTGGCATGGAGCCAAGATTCCAATGCAAAAAACAAAAAACAGTTTTGCAGGATACAGAGGTTCCATAACACCTGTCCAAAAACCAGCTGTGTCTTTTCCCAGGTTTGTGTTGCTGTCCTCAGCTGCAGCACTATCCCCAAAAAAGATATGTTTGGTTTAGCAAGTTGTGGAGAGATGCAGGCTCTGAAGCACCTTTCTGCCTTTGAATTTAAAGTCTACCATAGTCATAATTTTTAATGAGAAGGGACAAAAAGACCCATATCCTCTTATGCAATCCATCACAACATTGCAGACATAATCACAATTATTTTCCAAAGGTTGAAGGCAATAGCGCAGTAGTAGGGCATCTGCTTCCATGCAACAGGACCCAGACTTAATCCTCAACCCCCTTGAGGTAGAATTAATAGAGTCTCCTGCCTCTACCCCAATCACCATTGCCCGTACTGAGCCAGGAGAACCCACAATGCGATTCCACATAAGGCAGCATCCCGTATGACAAACCTCATACTACAATAGATTAGCTTTATTTTTAAATTCTCACAAGTTCCGTTCAGCTGTTTGTTTCTCTTTCGCAATGGAGTACTTAATCTCAGGGGTGAAATGCTACCGGTTCGGCCCGGTCCAGGCGTACCAGTAGCGGCGGCCGCCAGTGGTTCGGAGAACCGGTAGCGGCGGCAGCGCAAGGCTCCGCCCACCCACCCAGACATCGCCATTTTCTTGTTTTTAACCCTCTGCGTATGCGCAAAGCGTTCTGCGCATGCACAGAGGGTGAAAAAGCATGCACGCGCAAAGCACGGGCTTCCAAACCAGTAGGGAAGGTAAGTAGATTTCACCGCTGCTTAATCTCCTATGGAAAATGTGGCAATTCTCCCCATGACTACTGTCTCTAGCTTAATGAGATATCATTACTAACCAGCAAGCTTGAGACAAGATAGGATGCATCACTGTCCTCCCTGCACCTAAAACATCCATCCGTGTTGAGAAGCCTGACAGCTGGAATTTAGCTGACTAACCTGGGGAGACCCAGGAGAGATGCTTGTGGCAATTCCAAAAGGAAGATCAAATTTCTGGCAGAGCACTCAGTCTCTTTCACCTACACAGTTCAGTTGATATGACAGCTGGAATCATGTGATCTCACCAGGTCATGACTTAGTCTTATTCTTTTCCTGGTTTTTCAAAGTAAGGAGAAAAAGCAATTCAGGAGCAACGGGGGTTTTCTTGAAACCAATTACTACTGGCTGATAGTTGGGTACTGGTTGCTAAGATTTCTTTGCTCACCTCTTGCTCACCTATTGACCAGGCAGGACACGTTTGTTAGCTCTATTTAAGCACTACAGATTCCCAGAACAG
Source organism: Thermophis baileyi (assembly GCA_003457575.1). Taxonomy (NCBI): domain Eukaryota; kingdom Metazoa; phylum Chordata; class Lepidosauria; order Squamata; family Dipsadidae; genus Thermophis; species Thermophis baileyi. Next base: position 12,207,068 of record QLTV01001698.1, read on the forward strand.
AAATGAGCCAGTAACTTTAATAATCAGAATACCACTCTCAAGTTCTGCTCCATTTTAAATGTGGAATTAAAAACTCGGGCAATAAGAAAGTCTAAAATGATCTAAAGTCTAAAAATGTCCTTGGAAAACTGAAGAGAGAAATTAGGAATATCCTTATAACTAAGGATATTTATCCATATAGTAGAGCTGTATTGCTGTTATCCTTCTCATCTTTCCTATTACCTTCTCCTATTGGTATCTTATGATTTATCACTTTGTTGTTTGTATGTACACTGTATATTTGTAGTACCCTGAGAGCTTATACACCAGAGACAAATTCCTTGTGTGTCCGATCACACTTGGCCGATAAATAATTCTATTCTATTCTATTATTCCAATCCGCCTTTCCTGATGAAAAGAATTCATATCAGACCTTCAAAAAGTTTGAGTTCATCTTAGATTCTTTGGATACCACTAACAACATTCACCATTTCAAAAGAAGATAATTTGAAAGCAGAACTCCTTTTTTTCTGGAGAAATTCTTTCTGATAACATTCTACAATATTTGACTTTTAATTTTGCAAAAGTAATATAATTCTCCTGCAAATTTAGTATAATAACCATGAACTTTGTGAAAGAAAATTTGAGCTAATAAATAATGCATAAATATTTATAAACTAATCAATGAAATAAAACAGTTTGCAGCCATTTCGTGCCATTGGTCTGGACAAACTTCTTCATTTAATATCCAGTTTATGCTTTGTAAGTTCCTTACTGACACAGGGGAAAGTGGGGAATAATTGTTAAAGATAAGCTATAGCAGGGATGTCAAACTCGATTTCATTGAGGGCCGCATCAGGGTTGTGTTTGACCTTGGGGGTTGGGGTGGGCATGGCTGGGGTGGGGTGGGCATGGCCAGCTCAACATCACTCATTGAGGCTCCGTTTTCGGCCGCGATGGCCTCCTGCTGCCCTCTGCCAATGAAAATGGAGCCCGTTTTCACTGTCAGAGGCACCGCCGGCTGGTCCTTCGCTGTTTCCAGGGCGGACCCGCGGGCCAGATCTAAGCACCCCATGGACCGGATCCGGCCCGCGAGCCTTGAGTTTGACACCCCTGAGCTACAGTGAGAAAAAGATCAAGACATCTATTTCTTGATTCTATTAAAATTTAAAAGATCAAGAAGCAACTAATACGTCACCCAGCTCAGGTTCAAGGTGAACTAGACAAAAGCTGTTTTTCCCCTCATAAAGTTTATCACAAGGAGAAGCAACTGCTACAGAATGGATAGTTTGTCTCATTTAAAATTTAATTGTGCCATAAACTTGGGATACAGCTTTTCAAATTACATGGGATATTGTAAATTGTTGCTTCTGTTCTGCTCCGAATCTTATACAACATTTTTTTTAATCAATGTAACTACCAAAGATATTGGCTTCACCTCTCAGGTCTTTTATATGGATGCAAATATCTTTCAGAATGGACTGCTATAAATACACTTTATTACATGCTGTTACATTTTATTATTATTTTCATTTTAAAACATGGGTTTTAACCTAGGGGAACCCTGCTCCCCTTGACTTGGATAAAATACATGAAAAGTATCATAAGATTCTTTCAAATGTCAAAACTCTTGATTGTGCGATCTGTGTTTAGGAGTTTTAGTGGAAGACAAGTGATTTTTTTTTAAAATTCCTTCCTATAGGATAATAGGATACGTCTTCACTTTCTCCAAAGATGCCTGCTTAATTAACCTTCTTCACAAAGCCTACTAATTATTGATAATTGGAGTATTTGTTTTGCAACTTTTTCCACATTCAAAATTTTATTAATATGGAATAAACACAAAAGAAAATAATAGGAAAATAAGGGAGGAAAAAGGGAAGGAAAAAGTGTAGGGAAGGGAAAAAAGAAGGAAAAAGCATTGACTCCCAACTCCCTTTGGTGCAGTAGAATAAGATAATAGCATCAAACCTCAACTTTTTACTTTTATACAATAATACAAACTAGCCATTTCTATACTAAGAAACCTATTTAATCGGCAAAACCCAAAATCAAAGTTTCATTTTTTCCCCAACTCAAGCACAAAGTCCAAAAGTAGAAATACTTTTATTTCTTTTCTTTTATCAGAGCACTCAATTTGGCCATCTCCGCTAACTCTATCAACTTTTGCAGCCATTCATCCATTGTGGGAATCGAAGTGTCCTTCCATTTTTGTGCATAAAGTAATCTTGCTGCCATCAACATATATAACATCAAAGTCTCCCTTTTCCCCCCAAAATCTTTTTCCATTAAACCCAAAAGAAAAGTCTCAGGTTTTATCTTTATATTCACTTTAAGAATCTTCTGTATTAAGATGTGAATCCTACTCCAATATTTCTTTGCTCTGGTCACATGTCCACCATAAATGATAAAAGGTCTCTGGTTTTGCATCCTTGCATGGAATGTCATATTATCATTCGCCCTGCTTATCTTTCAACATAGGTAATTACTACCACCTGCGTGAAGTACATTTCTTGATATGAACACATGGGAATCCTGATGCTTGATTTGTATCCATGTTCCATTTTCGTGAAATTTCCTGTGACTTGTTTAAGAGGGCTAAGCATGAACACCCAGCAGTCTAGCAAATGGATAAAACTACTCCCTGCCTGAACTATGCAAAGGAAATCAGTTCCAGCCTCCAATGCAGTACATTTATTCGAGCATCAAATAGAAAGGGATCATAAATTGCTAACTGCTTTTTAAAATTAAACAAATTTCCTAATAACTCCGGCAGATAGTGGAAAACAGGGGACTCTGTCATGCTATGATTCATGGGGTTGCAAAGAGTAGTACATGACTTAGCAAATGAACAATAACAACAAATTTCCCAACAAACTTACCAGGAACATTCAGGATCTTTGTAGGGGACTATATAGCATGGTTATTTTTTGAACTCTGACAACTGCTTGAAAATGAGGCAAATTTCATCCAAAATTTATTGTGGGGCCAGGACAGAAGCAGATTCTAAAGAGAGAAAATCTATGTGACCTGTTAGTCATTTGAATGACTTGTTCAGATATCTTCTAGATAGGTCCTTCTATCCAGGCAATTCCTGCTTTACGAGGAAGTTGGCTTGGTATATGAATTCCTGTTAATGTTGGTCTGACTGGATTTGTCACGTTTCTTATTTAAATAAAAAGATTAGCTGGAGAGGGGCAATGTGGATCTGTTTGCTAAGATTTTGAAATTGTATTTTACATTTAGTCTTCACAACTGGTGCAGATAAAAATTGTCTGAGAAGACTTGTTCTACTTTCAAGAGCAGAGAATTTTCTTTGTCCACTCCTTCATGAACAACAAATGCATTCGTCTGGGGAAATTATTTATTGGTGCCTTATGCAGTTAAGACACTGGACTCATGGACCAAAAGATTGACAGTTCAAGTACTATGTGACAGGGTGAGCTCCTGTTCTTGCCCCAGCTCCTGCCCACCTAGCAGTTCAAAAGCAGGCAAATGCAAGTAGATAAATAGGTATCATTTTTGTGGGAAAGTAATAGTGTTCCATGCACTTTGGCGTATATTCATGCCAGCCACATGATTACGAAAATGTCTTCAGACAATGCTGGCTCCCTCGACTAATAAACGGAGATGAGCACATCCCCTAGAGTCAGATAGGACTGGAATGGGGAAACTTTTACCTTTACCTTTATGGGATTTATCCTCCCTTCCTTCCTTCCTTCCTTCCTTCCTTCCTTCCTTCCTTCCTTCCTTCCTTCCTTCCTTTGTAGAAGGACAGAAGGACTCCTGCAAGAATTCTGAACGGAATGCTTGCTTCAACTCCATGAACTTAAGCAAGGGTCACATTCTCATCAATACCCAAGCAATTTTCTGTACAGTTCACTAGCCATTGGGAAGCAACCATCCAATATTCTTTTATTCTTGTACTATGTGATATGCTATAATTTTCCAAAGTCGGGCAGAATCATATACTTGAAAGGAGAGGAGAGCCTTCATTCCTTGAGAATAAAAATGCTCCCCTACAAGAGATTAAAAAAAATAAATCTGTGATTCATTCATCCAATCCAAAGCATCACTATATCACGAAAGGCAATGGATTGTACAAACGTCGAATCGAAGAGTAAAAGGGCACCTTCAAAGTCCTTGGTGGATTTACAATCCCACTCTGTTGCAAGTGTGCACAGGCATGTACACTCTCTCTCTCTCTTTTCATTTCATGATCTCTAGAGTCCCTCGGAACATGCTGCATTTTTCATTTTGCCTGTCACTGCAAGAATGTGCTTCGCACACCCTCTGGCTGAATTAAGAAGCTATATGCAGGAATTGCTTCCCATGCCTGCTGCTGTGTTACGACGACCTCGGTGCCTCTGGAGCTGCAGCAAGCATCCTGCCACTGGGAGATCTTCGATGCAAAGCTAGTTGAGGAAGTTCCATTGATACACCTGGCTCTTTTTTTCCATTTTCCTCTTTCTGCCTACTTCCCCCCCCCCATTGCTGAATGCAGTTATGTCTGATAGGCAGAAAGGTAGGCTAAACCCCTGAAAGACTGAATTCAGACCCAGAGCAGAACCAATTATGTCTGTGACTCAAGTGGAAGATGGCTTTCTTTCTTGCACAAACTGGTCTTCTAATGTGTCAGTGAATGGGACTCAGGAACCCTTTGCAAGCCCTCTCACGGACTACGATGAGGAAGAATTTCTGCGATATCTCTGGAAGGAATATCTGCATCCCAAGGAATATGAATGGGTACTCATTGTTGGCTATATTATTGTATTTCTTGTGGCTCTCATAGGAAACATCCTAGGTGAGTACCATTTTGTCTAAATGCTTCTTGATGCAAGTTAGATATTTGCAGGGACTCGTCCAGGCAGTCTCCAGCAGTGAAAACATACATGCCCACACATTATCAAACATCCCAGCAGCACAACCCTGGGAATTAGGAACACCATTTCTCTTTTTTAGTAATTAAAGATCCATAGAAAATAGCATTTTCGTTTACTCAGAAGCTGTTGGTGTGAGAAACACCCGTTTTTTCCTACACAGCTATCTCAGGTGGGCGGTCAAGTTATTGGGTTGCAATAAGACTTAAATGAATTTTGCACTACACACACACACACACACACACACACACACACACACACACACACACACGTATCCTGATGAAGTTTTCATGTTAAGGCTGCAATGAAGCTATCCATCTGCTTGGGGGGTAAGATGAGCATTAAAAATGGAATTAAGTCTATGACTCTATTCCATATGGGATAGTACTATTCAGCTGCTTCACAATGGAGCATTAGAAAGTGTATTTCTCCACCCAGACTTTGTAGAAACTAAGTAATCAGGAAGTTTACCATCCAGTGGTACATTATGTGGAAATGTCTTATTAATAGTAACAGCTCTTTTAAGTATACGCATAACATATATTGAAGATAAAAAGTAATCTCTTCTACCCAAAGGCATCTGAGTATTAGTATAATTGTAATTATTACTGTTATTCTTACTGTTATCTGCTAAGCAAGGATGCCCAGCTCTTCAATTTTCATTCAGTTCTGCATTGGCAAAACTCTTGACTCTGAGCCTCTCTTGCAATTCCATTCATATCAGTACAGTTGTGAATGGCTATTTTTACTTGTGGCTCATTCATGCTGTCAGAATTGTCAATGGGATTTTGAATGAGAGTATAGCCTTATGATGGTCAATACTGAGAATCACAAAAACACTATTCATGCTCCAATATAGATTTGCTTAGATATAAAACAGAAAGAGGGTGAGCAAAATTTAGCCTTGTGGGATAGAGGTGATTTTTTTTTTTTTTACTGGAATCTCGTGATTGGAGAAGTGGTTCAAAAGATAAACATCTTGACTTGCAAATTCTGTGCCATGAAATTGTCGTTAGTGCCACAACTGAATGAAGGTCTCAGCTCTTTGCCCCAAAAACATTCCTAATTATTCCAAACTTTTTTCATTTCAGTTCTCCCCAGGTTTTTTTTCATTTAGACCAAGAGGGGGCTATTTTATGGCTCCTTTTATTAAACAACTAGGAAACAGAAATCTTTGATGAACTTTATGCCCTGCTTGAAACAGGGAATATCTGAGAGTTAAAACAAATACAGCTTGCAATGTTCCTTTGACTTTCCCCAGGAAAGAAAACAAAAGATGGAGAAAACAAAGGGGAAATACTGGGAATACGTTGAGAAGACACAGCTTTTGAGGAAAGCAGGAATGGAGGAAAGAATCCAGACACAAGATACAGCTTAATAATATTGTACATAAAATGGGAGGTTGATGTGGGGCAAAATAACCTAAACTTAGGAATATACTGTAGCTTGAGAAGAAAAACAGCTTATTTTAATAATAATTCTGTGCAGTAATTGAGGATAAAAATTGGACCTACACAGGCACCATTCATTGTGGAATATCTGGTGGAAAGAAGCCAGTGCTTTTGAAAGACAGCTGGCAAAATGTTTTTCTAGGATGAAGAGATTTTATTTGAAAGTTACAAGTGCTTTGAAAACTATATGCAAAAAGGACATGTCTGTGTTTCAATCATCATCAGCTATTTGTAGGACAAGAACCCCCAGTTTATTTTATTTCATATGGGGCAGCAAAACTCAGCATAGTACATAAAATTTACAGAAACAACATATAAAAGGTGTATCAAAATATAAAATACCAGAGCAGTACATTATTTTAAAAACACACAGTACAAGTGATGAACTGTAATCCAAAGTATTTACCGTAAGAGTGATCCTTTGATCGGTCCTTAACCTATAGGGAAGACTTAAGAAAAGCCATGGATAAAGTAAAAACCAGAAACAATATTCTTCGTAAACTTTCTGACACCAGATCTGGAGCAAGTGCTACAGTTCTTACCGGTAGAACCCCCAGTTCATAACCTGCTAGGACCGGTTGAATTGCAAATACAAACTATCCACAGCCCACTAGGCTCTCTTGTCTCTGTTCTCCATAGACTTCACATCAAGCAGAAGGGAGAAGTTAGGGTAGTAGCAGGTCTGTATGGCGTATACCTTCCAAAGACTTGGGAAGTAGGACTACATTAAGTAAGATTATTTGCATAATCTGGGAAGAAGACAGTCAAACCAAATATATTCCCAGGTTTGGAAAGCCATATTTAGTGTTGTCCAGACTTGTCCTATCATTGCCATATTCTGTATTGAAATCAGCCGGATGGTTAGTAGTTTGTTGACTGCATCTGCAGAATTTGGAGTTCATTACAACATCAAAAATGTAGTATTGCAAGAGTTTTATTAAAAGCATTATTACACAAATATGGAAGGAGAAATATACCCTAGATTTAAGTGACGAGTTTTGATAGGTATTGTTGTTTTTGTTTTTATTTCATTCTTATTCTTATTTTGAGAAAGGGACAAAGAAGCAGCATAGCTGAAATTAACTATAAATTTTCATAGTTAAACTAAGAACCCTTCCTTTCTTAATGGTGTGGTTATTTATGTTGGGGTTAGATTAGATTCTTAATACTGTTGTACATATGATTTTATTAATTATCTAGACACAATAAAAATAGAACACCACCACTCCATTCTTTGCCCTACTATTCAGAGATATACTCTTTGACAACATGAAAATTCTAATTTTTGCCATCATAATTAACACATTTTATAGGCTTTCCTCCAAGAATTTCTATAATCCTAATACAGACTGGAGATGATTACCACAATTGTGGCATGACTTCAATGTTTTGATCAGCCCAAAGACTGAAGTGAACAGGGGAGGTTACTTCCAAAATGCAACTACTTAAGACAAGACCTAATGACCCAGAAATAATTCAGCATCTCTTATACCATTTTTCCCTCTTTGCTTTCAAGTTTTGTAATTCCTAGTGTGTCCTTCCCTTCTGCAAATACTATTGAATGCTTGTGGCAGGATATGATTTAGTGATGTAATTTACATGTGGGTTACAAAACCATTTCCATTAAATAGTAGTGTTTCTTGAGTCCAAAGGCAGAGTTAAGAAACAATATTTAACAGGTCTTGAAATGGCACTCCTGTTTATATATGATCTCAAGCCCCCAATGACAAAATAAAACCATACACAACGATCAGACTCCCATATACTAACCCAATACCAGATTCAAGTATACCGCAATCCAACAAGAAAAATGCTGTATATCTGAACCATAAACCGATTCTATTTTCACTCAGAATCTGTGGATTTCCCCAATAAATTTCTCTTCTACTCAACAGCTAAGCTGAACCATAATTGTTCTTATTTTAAGTGGTACGAAAAGGAAACTGAAGGTGAGTTTCTTAAGACTGAGATGCTTAAATTGTTGTAGTTTCTAAAAGATCAGCTGACTGGTGAGCAGTTATCTACCCCTTTGTGGTCCTTTAAGGGCAGAGTCAAACTCCTCCCCATCTCTCTCTTACAATCTGGCCAGCAGGTTCAGTTTGCTAAGACTCTTCTTTAGGAGCAGCAGAATATCCTTCAAATCTAGTACATAGAGGCCAGTGCTCATACTGGACCCTGGAGCCTTGTAATGGACGGTAGAGAGAAAAGTCAAAACATTTTGCAATGTTTTTTCCCCACTTCGGCCAATAAATGGCAGCAGCATGGAGGGCTTTGCAAAACAGGTCAAAGCCTCACATCTGCCTATGAATGGATTGCAATCCACACTCAGTTCTCAGTCTTGCTTTAAAATTAACTTGATAAATCTAAAGTTTATTCCACAATCTAGTCAAACCTGTTAGTTTTTCAGTTCCTAAGGGTGTTCTTCCTATCCTTTCTGGTAGTAGTCTGAGTTACTGAACAGCTGCGGGGATGTGATTTAATCAGATGAGCAATTTAATCCTGGTTTAAAAATCGAACAGATTTTGCTGGTGTAGGTCAATGTTTGCATAAGAACATTAGAGCATAACTGAGATTCCCTCTACCCTTGCTCTTCTGCATTTAATCATGTAGCAATATCCGCACATATGTTCTGGCTATTTATTTATCTGAATCCTAATGTGTTCTTTAATATATCATCCAAATGATTTTTTTTCTTTTGCCCTTTAAGAAATTACAATCCACTGGCCTTACATCTTCTCATTTTATATAAAGTACAGAGCAAAAAGTCAAAGTAGAGATGGTCAGTTAGGTGGCTCCATTGTCTCAAATTCTCCTAAAAAAGAATCAAGGCTGCTCTGGAACACTTGCTCACCTCTCTCACGGTCTCTGCAGTTCACTCCTTCTTGATCCTTTATTGTCAAGGCAATATAAAGAATGTGTAACCCTCCAGAAATGATTGAATTACAGTTCCCATTCAGCATGCTGGATGTGAATTGTAAACATTGGGGAGGTCCAATAATATAGGGGAAGAGTGATAGGGCAGGAAGTATTGGAGATTTTTCAGAAAATATAGGAGTGGTTTGGCAGAATTGAAATTTAGAAATCTACACGCTTTACAATGCAGTAAAAGGAAAGCCACCCTTGGGTCAAGCTCAATTTCTAGTGACATTGTGGATATACAGTATTCATGTGGTTCTCTTAGTAACTGTGGAGAAGTGGTTGGACAGCTCCTGATTTGGGATCCTTTTTCCCATGTCTAGTCTGTCCTACAGTGCTGAGAAATCCCAGTGATCTGTCTAAATAGTAACCAGATCCAACCAGGGGTGGGTTTCTCTTACCTTCCCTACCAGTTCGGAAGTGCGCACGTGCACGTTACATCCGGGTACTGACCCTCTGCGCATGCACAGAAGCCTTTGCGCATGCGCAGAGGGTTCATTGCCAGCTGCTTTCAAGCAGCGGCGACCGGGAACCGGTTTGGGGGCGTGACAAGCCGGCCATCACTACCGGTTTGGCGAACGGGGCCAAATTTCTGCCACCAGCTCGCACGAACCGGTCCGAACCGGTAGCAACCCACCACTGGATCCAACCCTTTTTGACATCAGCAAAGGTGGGCTATTTCTGCATTCAGATGACACCATTTTCCCTTTAGCTGCTGTCACAGAGAAATTACATGAAGAAGATCAGCTAGGGAAAATAAATAAACTTTCCTCCCTGTCCTCTATGCAGGGGTGGGGAACTATAGCCCTTTTATGACTTGTGGATTTCAACTCCCAGAATTCCTGAACCAGCCATGCTGGCTCAGGAATTCTGGGAGTTGAAGTCTACAAGTCATAAAGGGCCATAGTTCCCCACCTCTGCTCTATGGGCTCATTCTGGGTTGAAGGTCTCAAAATGCCTCAAAATGCAACAGGCTGGATTATATACTAGGTATTTAAAGTCAAATATAATTTTGATCCTCAGAAAAGGAATGCCAAGATAGACATCAGGCAGATTTTCCACACGCACAATAGTGGGAGACAGATTTTCCAGACTTGAATATAGGAATTGTTTGTTTTGGTGAAAATTCCTGCTATAAAAGGACCAGTTGAAAAGATGCCACATTTGATTATGATTAACCAAATTCTGAGGCCCTGGCGACTTACTGAGTGTCACAGAGTGAGAAGGTGAGAATTCAAAAACATGATGACACCGTAAGTCATGTTTCCATGATTGCAAACTGGATGAGGCGAAAAGCCAGGGGGCTCTGCCAGGTTTCCAAAGAGATGCTACTTTTTGACTTCTGTCTCCCAATATGGCAAAGAAGTGGGAGGTCCTTTTCAGAAGAAAGCAGAACATGCTTCAAGTAAGCTTCCGGTTGTTGTTCAGAGATAGATAGTGCAGAGTAATAAGAAACCTCTGACACTTAGGAAAGAAATACACTACAGTTCACTATGAAATAGGTAATTGAAATATTTCTAATTTCTGTCAACCAGAAGTAGGCAATCTTTCTGGGATTGGGAACATAGTTGGAATTCAGAGAGACTTAGAGCAGTATTTTTCAACCTCGCCAACTTTAAGACATGTGGACTTTGTTCCCAGAATTCCTCAGTCAGCTTGGCTGGCTGGGGAATTCTGGGAGTTGAAGTCCACACAGCTTAGGGTTGGCAAGGTTGAGAAACCCCGACTTAAACACACTAAAATGGCTGCCATGGAAGTCTAGTTATTCAATGTAGAAAATAAAATGGATTTTATGTGAGAGACTATTCATTAAAAGCAGCCAGGAAGGTGTGGGGAAACAAGGATCAACCAACAGATGCTCACTAAAAAAATTAGGGCTTTACTGTAGAATAACTAAAATAACATTTTCTCCTTTCCCAGACATTCACTGACATTCTCCATGTATAACACATTAATTTTCCATGGTGATGTATGGAACGAAGTTAGGAACGTTTAATAAAAAGAGTGGGTTGCTGGGTGTAGAAGAAAGATCTGATGGAATCACTAATCTGAAGAGCTAGAGCATCAAAGCATATGAGACACCAAGAGTGTCTCATATGCTTTGACAAGAGTGGCAAACTCTTTTTTCACCATGTATCTGTATACATTCGAACTACAGTAGACTGTGATGTTTCCCTGTGTCATATATGTATAATGGTTATCTTTTGAGAGTTGAATGCAACAAAATTTCATTTTAATGTATGCTGATTAGTGTACATTTAAAGTGACAATAAAGATTCTATTCTATTCTATTCTATTCTATTCTATTCTATTCTATTCTATTCTATTCTATTCTATTCTATTCTATTCTATTCTATTCTATTCTATTCTCTGACTGAAATCATAGAGCAAAGCCATTGTTACCCTCTTGAGAACATTACACTGCCCTCCAGCCATCTTTTCCTTTCATATAGAGCCCTTGGGTCTCCAATGCACCACTATAAACCTGTTTGATTTTCCCTCTGTATTGTCCCTCTTTCTACTGTCTTGAACAAATAGAGTATTGAGGAGGACCGAATCATAGAATCATAGGGCTAGAAGGGACCCTTTGGAGGTCTTCTAGTCCAACTCTCTTGCCCAAGGAGAGGAATCAAGAAGTCTAAAGGTCTGACAGGAACAATAGTGCCCCTGTTGCAGGAAAGTTAAAGAATTTTTAGCATTGAGCATTTTCTAAATTTGTCAAAACTCCTGCAGAAACATAGTGATGCAAAGGCTCCAAAAGGAAAAAGGAAAAACTGGAGAGGGAGATATTTCTAAAAAAAGACAAAAGCAAGCTGTTATTTTTAATGTCTCCATTTTTGAAGCATTCGTTTTTCTTAAAAGTCTTTTCACTCTGAGTCAGGAAGACAATCCTAGTTACATTCCAACTCACTTATTAGTGAATGTATTTCTTAGGCCAGTTTATGGCCATGAAACAATGCTCAGGCTTTCAAGTTCTGAATATTTTTTTATCAGTCAAGGTACAGGAAAAAGCAGGTTCAGAACACTTGATTACAATCTTATTTAAATGAGAACTATACCACGGATAAGCAATTTTCTCTCAAATGCTAACCCTGATTGACAAAGATTCCTCCCACCAAAGAGCTACTGGGATTGAAACAAAACATGGTTGATGTCTTAATTTTAAAAATATAAAATCTGGATTTTTAACTCATGTTGTAGATAAAACTCTTAGATATATGGATGCTGGTGAGATTATTTTTGACCAGTTCTCTGTCATTAACGGAATAGCAACCTGTATTACTTTCATTCTTTCCATTCTGTGCTCATGTCCATTATGTCTCCTTTCTGATGTCCTATCTCTGTAAATATTCAATCTGCACAGAGGTTGTCATCCTCCAAATAAGAGATTTAATTATATAGGCTAATAGGAATGCAAGTGAAGGCTACCAGCTAATGTTCCTTTTTCAAGTGCTGCTAGACTGCAGTGAATAGATGGCTTGAGCTTTGGTGTCTGGTGACTTTTTCACTAGATGGGCTCTCTTGGAAGTATCTTGCTTGTAGCTTAATTGAAACTTTTCCAGTTTAATATCATCTGTTAATTTAATTGCTAAGGTCAATTGCTGGTAGTGATGGGAAAAGTTGTTAAAATAGAAGCCCTCTGAATTTATCTTCTTTCAGTGCTGGCAGGTCTTTAGTTTTCCGGGTAGCAATAGCAATAGCACTTAGACTTATATACCGCTTCACAGTGCTTTACAGCCCTCTCTAAGCGGTTTACAGAGTCAGCATCTTGCCCCCAACAATCTGGCTCCTCATTTTACCCACCTCGGAAGGATGGAAGGCTGAGTCAACCTTGAGCCTGGTGGGATTTGAACTGCCAAATTGCAGTCAGCCTGCAGTTCTACACTTTAACCACTGCGCCACCGTGGGTACCTTCAAAAGCCACAGTACTGTTAGCCAATGTGGAACATCACATCTGAATGATATATGAAGATCCATAGAAAAAAGTCAATTCTATTATAGAAATCCAGGGTTGGAGTTCAGCAGCAAAAGGGGGAAGAGGACAGGGTCTTCTGGAAAACAGCCTGCCTAGGAAATCTAGATTCTATCATTCAAGTATCAGGAGTTTTTTCATTGTATAATTATATTTGTATTTCACCCCCGATGGTTTCTTATTTTATTTGTACTACAACCTTGTAAGGTATACTAAGCTGAGAAAAGAAAAATCAGAATCACCCAATGAATTTCTGGAATCTTAAACTCCCAAGTCCCAACCTATCTGATGCACAAACTTCACTTAGGTGTTACCATAGGTTGGTTGTACAATCAGCCAGATGTTTAGACCGGATTTGGCATTTTTATCCAGGTATCGAAATATTTCTGAAAAAGACAAAAGCAAGCTATTATTTTAAATGAGTCCTCCTCAAGGACCTGGGTATTACCAGGTCAATTGCAAAAGGCAGCTTTACTTGAAACAGCTTACATTCTGCTACGAAACGTTTAATAATATTAAACAACAACATCTGTCTACCCCACTGTATCAATGTATCATAGCAGAACGTAAGCTGTTTCAAGTAAAGCTGCCTTTTGCAATTGAATGCTGGTGATTTTGTCAATGCTGGTGGTATTCAAATGATGCTCAGATGTTTGGGGATTGCACCTAAGGTTCCTATTACTATTGGTATTAAAATACCAAAAGGGATGAATTTTTTGATGATTATTAGAAGCATAACAATTTTTCCCCTGTCACTCAGATCTAGTATTCTGTTAATTTTGTAATGTTATCCCATTGAATATATTCAATTTAGGTTGGAGAATCGGTCAAATATATTAGAGTTGGATGTCTATGGAGATTCTCAGCCATCCAGGTCATGGCTGTCCCAAAGGTGCTTTTTCAAAAGGCAACTGGACTTTGTTTTTCCTTGAAGACGTTTCGCTTCTCATCCAAGAAACTTCTTCAGAAGATCTTCTTCCAAGAACTGAAGAAGCTTCTTGGTTGAGAAGCAAAATATCTTCAAGAAAAAACAAAGTTCACTTGCCTTTTGAAAAAGCACCTTTAGGATTACAGTTGGATGCATCTTGAAAGCTTCTGAATAACTCTTGTTCTGACGAACATGCCTCATTCAGTTGTGCTACTTCTAAACAGTGTGAGATACAGCCTCCAGCTATATCCCAGAACATTGTTTGCAGTAAGACAGATTATTGATTCACTGTCAATATTAGACAATGAAATTATCACATGGAGGAACATTGACCTCTATAGTTACATTCATTCATACATTATCCAGGGGTGGGTTCCTCCCGGTTCGGACTGGATCGCCCGAACCGTTAGCGACCCGCTGGTGATGTCATGGATCCGGTTCGGTCGGTGCCGGTCCGTGGGTGCCGCCATATTTTTTTGGGAATTTTTAGTGAATTTGTTTTACTGTGTGGAAGGTTTTTCCTGTTCTGCCGCTTGAAAAAGGGCCCTCCCGCCCGCCCCTGCGTTTAAACTGACCTTTATTCCTTCGCTAGAAGCACAGCTGATCAGCTCCTCAGCTGTGTTTCAGGCTGATTGAAGCTACTGAGCATGTGTGGAAGCCAAATTGCCCGAGGGAATGCGTGCACATACGCGAGCGGAGGGAGCGCGCGCGCGCAAAACATCGTGATGCAAACTGGTGGGGAAGGTAAGTGGAACCCACCCCTGACATTATCAATGTATCAGCCAGCCTGTCAGCCATTCCTTCCTTTGTCCATTCAAATGTACCCTATATTCTCTACCAAAGGTGTCACTTGAAAAGATGTACTGTTTTCAGAGATAGGGAGCAAGGTCATTTTGCACTTCAAAAACTATTGGGGGAAGTGAGGCTGGCCATTTTTCACTTGAAACAGTTCCTGCAAGCTTAAGTAAAAAAAAAAATGTGTACTTATTTACATGTCCTAGTAATGCAGGAAGGAAATAGATCAGGAGAAGGTGATAACGAAGAGAAAAGCAGCCTGTGAAACATTATTCTAACTCTATTGATACTCTTCCAATTATTTTGGAATGCATTCAACCTCTTTTCTTTTTTCTCCTTCTTCCCTACAGTTATATTTGCCCTGGCTTTCTTTAAATAATTTAGAACATGGGCATGGTCTTACAACCCCAAGTTACAACTCCATGACCAAATAGGGTAGGCTGCAAAAGTATAGTTATTGTGCAATTCCCAATCAGCTTCCTATCAGGAATGTATGAGTGTATTTTAACCACTAAGTGTGTGTGTGTGTGTGTGTGTGTGTGTGTGTGTGAGAGAGAGAGAGAGAGAGAGAGAGAGAGAGAGAGAGAGAGAGATGAATATGGCTTATTTATATGCTTGTTTGCATTGCTTGCATGTCTCCCATTCCCATAGGCTCTAGGTGAGTAATAATTTAAACAAATAAAATATTCCGAAACCAGTTAATCTCCACGGTATGTCTTCACCACTCCTGTGTCTCTTCTCACAGGGAATATGTAGAGTCTATCCATTAAGACAGCATGGTGCATGCTTCCTGCTCAGCAAACAGATCTGTCAGCTGTGTATATCTTGATGAAAGTTTGTGCTTGAATAATTATACATAATCTTCAGGAATGTGAACATCTAAGATTAACCTGACTTGCAAGTCAACTTTCTTTTCCCCATTGCTCAACCATTCCCACCAATTAATGAGCTCCTTTTGTGTGAGTGAAAATGTACTTCTGGAGAAAGAAAAAGCTAATATCTCCTACTATGAAATTTTATTTATTTATTTGTATCCTGCTTTTATTATTTTTACAAATAACTCAAGGCGGCGAATATATCCAACACACCTTCCTCCTCTTATTGTCCCCACAAGGTGAGTTGGGCTGCGAGGGAATAACCAGCCTAAAGTGCTGATGTTATTCAATTGTTAGCAGTGGTTTGTAATGCTTTGGTTAGTAAATGCACAATACATGGACAGACTTCATTATAGTTTCAACTAGGAAACTGTAAGCACGCTAGACCAAGCTAGGCCCCAAAACACTGGAGAATTCCTGGAAGCCTGGCAAATCATCCATCAATGGGCACATAGAGATAAACAACACCTACACACCATTCAAAAGAGACAGTCAAAAAGCTAAAAAACCACAACACCTCCTGATCAGCAATCAACAGCCCGATAAGCAGCGATTAACACCAAGATTACTACTAGACCAATAAACAGCACCCCAATCAAGGAACCACCAACTCAAACTAAGGATAAACAACAACCTAATCAAGGAACTACAAAAACCATTCCTACCAACACCACCATTATATAAATAGAGAGCAAAACCCCACTCTCTTCTAGCATGAATGATGTTACCTAGTTGGGTAATGAAACATCTGCAAGAAAACAACCAAGCTCAGAGACCACCAAGGACCCCATAGTAGTGGTTCAGCTGGTGATAGACCTGGAACTAATGGCATATTTTTTGGAGAGGATGCTTATGCAGAGAATGTATAAAATTCTGTCTTTTAGATAAGATGCATAGTGATATAAGAATGTTCACTTCTGTGTATGGAAATGTATGATCCATATTAAATCATTATTCTAGCCATTGTCTTTCCACTGCAGGAGGAAGACCTCTTCTGCATGTTTCCAACCAATATGGTCCCGAGCTTTCTTTTGTCAATTGGGCCCACAATACTTGCTGATCTCATCGATCCATCTTGTTTTAGGTCTCTTTTGTGGATGCTTTTTATCAAGTGGGATCCATTCTGTAACTGCCTTAGTCCACCTGCCATCAGTTCTTCTTGCTATGTGACCAGCCCATTTCCATTTCAATTCTTTTACTATCATATCGTTTCATTTGTTCTCTAATCCAAGTGCAGGTCTTTCTATCATGTCTTGTGATGTCAAGCAAACATTTCAGAGATGACTTTTATAGCAGCTGCAACTCTATTTTGCCCATTCCTCATCCAAAGGTGACCCCCTCATTCTTTAAAGGGAACCATTTAGTCTACACTGTCCATATATAAAAGCCAAACACAATATTCCATTGTTGGACTCTTGCAGTTGTTTCAGATGCTATCCTAATATATGTGGATAACTCAGCTCACCAAAGTTTTTAATTCTCTCCCACTCTGTTCTTCATAACCGTTACTGACTAGTTATCCTGGGCACGAATAGTTTGCAATTCTGGGGAGAAACAAGAAAAGATCTAATCCTGCTGGATTTACAGCTGATATAATAATGCTCTGAAACAGACCAGCCAGGGTACTGCTGGGTTCCAAGAATGCAGTGAAGCGCTCAATGTTTTTTTTAAAGTTAATTCTTATCATTCTTGTTAGATAGGCGCGGGAATAACAGCCAAGACGAAAAGACCCGTTCAGCACTTTAATAGCGGTTAGCACTAACTACAGCAGACTGGCGGCTGGCGGCAGGGAAGCCGCCTTTATGGAGCTCCCCGCAGCCCGCTTGGCCAGTGACAACGCTTCAAACTCCCCGCCACTGATTTAACCCAATCAGCGGCGGGTATGCAAATACCTGCTTGTTAAGTCGGAACACAACACCCCTCCCCTCTTAGTTCAGCAATTGACCAATGCGGTATTAGTGTGGGTGACGTAGTCGCGCAAATAGGCGGGCAGCCGTAAGGTCCTACTGGGCCTGCGCGATTCAGTCTCTCTGGAGCCTTCGTTTGGCGTGGACATGGCTTGTGTTGCTCCGTCCTCGTCCTGTGGAAAAAAATGGAACCGGCCTCCAGGCGTGGCGGCTGAAGATTCGATCTCCCGGTCCTCTGGCCCCGATCGGCTTCGTTCGAGCTCCCTAGTTCCTGGTAGGTGCCTCCGCTCGCCTTCTCAGGTTGAGATAAGTGGTTTGTGGAGTCGTGTAGCTAGGGCCCGGTCTCTCTCGCTATTGTCTGGTTCGCAGTGACTGTATGTTTGGCGGGGCGG
>QLTV01001698.1:12236836-12252726 GCA_003457575.1 Thermophis baileyi
CAAAGTTTGTTTAGTGGCAGTTCAAAGTTACAACGGCACTGAAAAAAATGACTTATCACCGTTTTTCACAGTTATGGCCTTTGCAGCATCCCCATGATCATGTGATCAAAATTCAGATGTTTGGCAACTGGCTCATATTTATGATGGTTGCAATGTCCCAGGGTCATGTGATCAACTTTTTCCGACCTTCTTGATCAGCAAAGTCAACGGGGAAATCAGATTCACTTAACAACCGTGTTACTAACTTAACAACTGCAGTGATGTGGCCAAAAAAAAAAAGTCATAAAATGGGGCAAGACTAACTTAATAAATTTCTCACTTAGCAGCAGAAATTCTAGGCTCAATTGTGGTCATAAGTCGAGGACTCTCTGTATGAATGAATCTCTGTAGTCAGTTCCTGATAGCTTGGTTTTTACCTGAAAGCATAGAAGTTGCTATTACGTAATACTTGCTACATGGATGAGAATGAATGTGTGAGGTTCTCCACACAATAGAGACCAATACAGTTGAGATTCTTTAGTCACATGGACACTCCTGAGCCTATATGGCTGCAACAGCATAGGAGCCAAATACAAAGACTTCTGCGACATCAACAGGAGTGTTAACCCTGGAGGCAAAATCTCATTCCTACATTCCCACCTCACAAGAAACAGAGTTGCCTGCTAACATGTCTGCATAGTACAGTAATGGATGACCTGGTTTTGTAATGTGCACTGAAAAAAAGATTTCGGTAATGCTTTGTAGCGGAACCCCCCCCCCCATAACAAGTTAAAATCAAAATCTTCCTTCCTCCCTCCACCCAACATATTGGAAGCACACATACGGATTGTTACTCGCCAGATTTTCTTTTGTGCTGTGAAAAACTCCCCGCCTATCAGGGAGAGAAATTTTAGCCTAACTTTCTCATGATATATTAGAATATGGAAATTGGTGGGGGGTTTTTTTGTCTGCTTTAAAAAAAAAAAAAGGAAATCAGATCTTGTCAGTCCTTATCAGAGTTGGGTTCTTACCGGTTCTATCCGGTTCTTTAGAACTGTTAGTAACTCGGCGATGATGTCACGGAGCCGGTTCTGTTGGTGTCTCCATGGGTGCTGCCATCTTGGATTTTGCTTCTGCGCATGCGCAGAAGCTATTTTTTGATTGCTGCGGGCGCGCGCGCACAAAGCACGCGCACACGCACACCACAACCCTGAGCCAACCGGCAGCAAAAGGATCCACAACCCACCCCTGGTCCTTATTAACAGTGCAAAGCCATAATATAGCCCAGGGGTGTCAAACCTGTGGCCTGCGGGCCGGATCTGTCGTGCGCTGGCCATGCCCACCCCCATTTTAGCGAAGAGGAAAAAAAGTTGCGATACATCACGTGACGACGACGTGATGACACGAGTTTGACACTCCTGATATAGCCCAACTGAATCCTGCTTTCCTAGAAATAGGACTAGGGTTAAAGAGGCTACTGGCAACCAAGCTTTTCCTATTGTAACCATGGTGGGAGAGATGGCTTCTCTGATTATGCTTCTTTTGTCACTCACTGTATATTATTTTCTGGCCTTTCTCTTTTTCCCTTTGTAGACCGTGTCAGTCTCTGTTTCTGTACTGACCCTTAGCTGCATCGCACTGGATCGATGGTATGCAATTTGTCATCCGCTGATGTTCAAAAGCACAGCCAAGCGGGCCAGGAACAGCATCCTTGTTATCTGGATGGTGTCCTGCCTTATTATGATCCCTCAGGCGATCGTTATGGAGTGCAGCAGCATGTTTCCCGGATTAGCTAACAAAACCGTCTTGTTCACTGTCTGCGATGAGCGTTGGGGAGGTGAGTGCTGGTGGCCTCGAGCTTGGGAAGTGCAAGGCTCACTGTGTCAGGAGAGAGAAAAAAAGACAGCTGCTTGTTATCAAGTCTGCTACAGAAGACTAATTAGACTTTATTGGTTGGCAGATTTTTTTGTATATAACCTTCAGTGCTAAGGGGTGCCTTTCTTTGACTTTAATCTCTAAAGTATTAATTACAATATATCAGCCGTGTCACTATGGTAACTCAGTCATGTTCTGCCATTGAAGAGAAGAGCTGTTGATCCCCTGATGTGTAGAAGAGCTTTTGTTTACATGGCCATGGACCTGGGTAGCTAACAGGTTGCCTGAAGTTCAGAAATCAGGATGATGAATTTGGGGTCCAAAGTCCCCTTTTTATAAGGGCCTCCGGGTCTCCCTGTGCCTATTGCTGAAGACTAAGAGCCATTTCTGACATTTTGTCTTGGCCAATGATTGAACATTATAGCATGAAATAATTTGCTTTAAGCACGCAGAGTCCCTCAACTTCCCTACCAAACCCAATACTGTCAATAGTTTGATTTAGTTCCACTCATTCTATAGCACTCCATACTCAAGAAAAATAATTGTATCCTTTACCTTAGAAAATTGTCTGCCACTTTAGTCAAAATCAAAATTAGTCCTTCTGTATGTCCTCCAGACTGAATTACTGGATATACAGACTAACAATGGTAGGAAGAATCCATTCCTTCTCGCTCCCTCCCTCCCTCCCTTCCTTCATCTCTCTCCTAACCATCATTGTTGCAAAATCTGGAACACCGACTAAAACCAGGGCTTCCTTTCTGAAGGACTTCCAAGATTTCCTCCCATGCAGGACCTTCTTTAAGTCACTGAAGTTGCACAAAGAAAACTTCAATAAAGGTTCTAACAGCAAAGCAGCAGCACTGCTTCATTTCAAAAACAGTTCCCGTGACCTTCTGGAAATGGCAGAAGTTTTGGTATGCGAAAAGTACGTCCTGAGCTTCTTTTCCTGGCCAATTATATGACCTAATAAGGACTTTAAGGCAATCATCATCAGTATTTATTTAAAATAGTTATAAATTGCCCCTCCCTCACTTCAGGAGGTATGCGGACTTTAACATTTCCACATACTAACACATAATAATATGAAACACATAAATTAAAACATTACAATGCATCATAAGACAGTGGTTGTACTCAAATCCAGCTCTTCGGTGTTGAGAATATAAGGATTTTTTAAAAGACTTTATAAATATTTTACCTGAACAATGAATAAGGTTTTGATCTTCCATATTGTATGAAATTAAGCCCCATTTATGTTCGCCTGAGCCAGCATACAAATAAAGGAGAAAATTTGTAGCTCAGGGTTGAAATGAGGGGGTCCTGGGTGCTCTCTGAGCTTGGTTGTTTTATTGCAGACGTTTCATTACCCTAACTAAGTAACATCATCAGTGTTAGTCCTACCTCTGATGATGTTACCTAGTTTGGGCAATGAAACAGCTGCAAGAAAACAACCAAGCTCAGAGAGCAACAAGGACCCCCTCAGCTTGCAGCATATAATAGCAGATCAAATGAGATATTATTTATGTGCTGTTTTATTTCCTTTGCAGCTGATTTTTTCCCCAAAATGTATCATACCTGTTTCTTCCTGATAACCTATCTAGCTCCATTGTGTCTTATGGTGCTGGCCTACTTACAGATATTTCAAAAGCTGTGGTGTCAGCAGGTGAGTCCTTTTGCTATAAAATCCATCTTTTGGACTTATGCCAGCTAAGCCTTTTAACCTCAAAAGAATTGTGTAATTGATTGACAGGTATAGTGATATAGATTGAAATAAATTATCCTTGGCAATGTAATATTTTCACCACCTGAACATATCATGCAATCTAGCAAAAATAAATAATTCTGTAAGCAAGAGTTTATAAATTAAAATACCAAGATGTTATACATCCTGCTAGGAATGTTTATTTTTCCCCTGTATTTCCATATTTCTTAACTTATATCTGAATGAAGGGATAAGGAAAGAAACTGAAACATAACTTAAAATAAAGTTCTGATGAATATTTCCTAAGCAAATTTCCATTGTATTAAATGCATTTACTTTTTTTTATATAATGTTAAACAAGGGTCATTGCTACTTTCATTCATGGAAAATACATTGTGTTTGATTTTTGAATGTAATCGCTGAAATGAGCATTGCTCTTATTTGTTTGCTTGCTCGCTTGTTTAAAACATTGTTGTAGCTGCCAACTCTGGGCGGCTCCCAATTATGTTAAAAGAACTAAAACATATTTACTATTAGTTATTCTAATACACTAAGTGACATTGAGATAGCAGATATATCATATTTAACTGTTAGAAAGATTAACAACCATTATGTGTTTCCCCCAATCCAGGGGTTAGAGCACATCATCATGAAAACCAGTTACAGTGGTACCTTGGTACTCAACTGCTTTGAAACTCATCAAATTTGGTACTCAATTTTTGATGAAATTTTTTTTGTCCCAGTACCCATCGTTTGCTTGGTACTCAATGCACAAGCTAGATGGTGTCGGCTGCCTTGTGACTCACTATGTTATTCCTTATGGGAAATATTTGTTTGATACGCATCACTCCTCCTGGAAACAATTACCATAGAGTACTGAGATACCACTGTATTTAACAAGTACCGTATTTTTCCATCTATAAGATACACTTCCCCACCCCTGAAAAGTGGATGAAAATGTCTGTCATCTTATAGAGCAAATATTGCTGAAGCCCCACCCACCTGCCAGCCCCCACCCTTCGGCCTCTGCCTCCCAGCAATTTGCCTCCTTGCAGCAAACAGCAAACAGCCTGGTCAGCTTCAGCACAGCCTGATTTAGCACAATCAGCTAATTGGTGGTTGGATCGGCCTCCTGAATACCGCCAATCAGCTGTTCCAGGCTGCGGGGATCGCCTCCGCCCATCGCCGCTGTCGCCGCCTCCACATGCCCCATTTTTGGCCTCCGCATGCCCCATTTTCGGCCTCCGTGCATCCCATTTTCGGCCTCTGCACGCCCCCTTTTTGGCCTCCATGCATCCCATTTTCGGCCTGTTCCAGGTGGCGGGGATTGCCGCCGCCGCTTATCGCCGCCAAACGGCGGTGGTGATAGGCAGCGATAGGCAGCGATAGGCAACGATAGGCAGTGATAGGTGGCAGCGATCCCCGCCGCCTGGAACGGGCTGAAAACGGCGGGCACAGAGGCTGAAAATGGGGCACGCAGAGGCGGCGATAGGTGGCAGCGATAGGCGGCGATGGCAGCGATGGGCGGTGGCAATCCCCGCAGCCTGGAACAGCTGATTGGCAGTATTCTGGGAGGCCGATCCAACCGCCAATCAGCTGATTGTGCTAAATCAGGCTGTGCTGAAGCTGACCAGGCTGTTTGCTGCAAGGAGGCAAATTGCTGGGAGGCAGAGACCGAAGGGTGGGGGCTGGCAGGTTTGCTGTTTGCTGTTTGCTGTTTGCTGCAAGGAGGCAAATTGCTGGGAGGCAGAGGCAGATTTTTTTTGTTCTTGTTTTCCTCCCCAAAAGCTAGGTGTGTCTTATGGTCCGGAGCATCTTATACTGCGAAAAATACGGTAATCCTTATAGTTGTCAACCTTCTGTTTCTAATGCATAAACATAAAATGGTTTCTACCTTTTTAGCATATGCTGTATGTCTTCGGAATAGACAGGAGATTTTTTGGCTTGTTTAGAATATATTCCCCCCCCCCCAAAAAATCTTAACTTCTTTACTTTGATTTTTGACCCATTCATACAGTACAAGTGTTTTACAAATGTGATATATCACGACAGAGAGAGAAAAACAAAGAAAAAAACTATGGTAAATAAAAAACAACAAAAAGAATAAAGAAACATTAAAGATTCAGTCCAATATTTGACCCGATTATTAGCCCTTGAGCACATGGAATAATAATGATCAATTTTCCCATTATAATTATCATCAGCCAATTTTTAGAGAGAGAACAAGCATATCTTATCAACCCAAGATTTTAAATCTGAGGTTATTCTATTTTTCCTATATAGAAGAGCAATCTTTTTTTGTTTTTGTTTCCCATGTTAAATCCATAGCTCTTCCCAAGAGATAAATTCCAAATTTGTGGTATTTAATTCTAATGTGTATTCGCATCCTATAATAAACTTTATAACTTTACCCTATAATAAACTTTACCCTATAATAAACTTTATAACTATTGTGGAAACAGACTGATCCTAACAAAAAGGATTTAGATTTAAACAACATTGTTTCCCCCAAGGATACCTTCCATCTTCGTCATAGGAAGATGATCACACTAAAGATGATCACATTCCCTGTGATCATGTAGCTATGCTCATGAGTGGAAATGGATCTACTTTGCAACTTTCGCTGAGTAATCAGTGCAAAATTTCCCTCGGGTCAAATGGCGACCATTAAGATTCCAATTATTGTGTGCTGTCAGATTCCAGGAACGTCATCCATAGTTCAGAGGAAATGGAGGCCGCTGCAATCCACAGCACAGACGCGGGAACTGGGGCCACCAGCACATTTGAGGATTAGTGTGGTGGCAGCTGAAATCAAGCAGATTAAAACCAGGAGGAAAACAGCCCAGATGCTCATGGTGGTGCTCTTGGTTTTTGCCCTCTGCTATCTCCCCATTAGCATTCTCAACATCTTGAAAAGGTACTTCCATGTGCAAAGTCTGGAGATATTAAAAATAAATAGCTTGGGTATCTGTCTGGGGTGTGAAAATATATTCAACAACAATTGGGTGGCGATGATTTTTATTGAGAGCCCGCTATGTTTACAGATAGTCCTTGATTTATGAGCACAATTGGGACTGGAACTTCCATTGCTAAGTGAGGCAGTTGTTAAGTGAGTCCCACCCAGTTTTACAATCTTTTTTATTAGTAGTATTAGTTGTTTTGTATCCAGTCTGTAGAGATTCTCAGCCATCCAGGTCATGGTTGTCCCAAAGGTGCTTTTTTCAGGAGCAACTGGACTTTTTGTTTTTTCTTTGAAGACGTTTCACTTCTCATCCAAGAAGCTTCTTCAGCTCTGACAGGATAGTGAGGAATGGAAGGATTTATATTCCTTGCAGACAGCTGGTCATTTGCATCCTTTTAAAGGGTCGTTGAAGCACTTGGAGGTTTATCTGTGTCCTCAGGGTCAACTGAGTAGTGCTCCTGGTTCCTGTAGTCTGCAATTTTTACTCTGGAATATTTTTTTTATCCAGTCCTTATTTATACAAATAATTCAAAGCGGTCGACATATCCAACACACCTTGCTGCTGTTGTTAAGCAAATTATGTAATCCTTAAGCAAATCATGCAGTCATTAAACAAATCTGTCTTCTCCCACTGACTTTGCTTGTTAGAAGCTGGGAAGATCACAAAATGGAGATCCAGGGATGCCAGGATGCTAAAACCATCATAAACGCATGCCAGTTGCTAAGCACTCAATTTTGATCATGTGATTGTGGGGACACTCTGCTGGTTGTAAGTGCAAGGACCAGGAGAGGTCACTATTCTCAGCACCATTGTAACTTTGAATGGTCATTCAATGAATGAATGTAAGTTGAAGACTGTAATTTTCTTTCCCACACAAGCATTGGAGTAGGATAAAATTTTCATAGGTGCTAATAGGACTTATTTTCATTACAGGCAGGGGTGAAATCCAGCAGGTTCTGACAGGTTCTGGAGAACCGGTAGCAGAAATTTTGAGTAGTTTGGAGAACCGGTAGCGGAAATTTTGAGTAGTTTGGAGAACCGGCAAATACCACCTCTGGCTGGCCCCAGAGTGGGTTGGGAATGGAGATTTTGCAATATCCTTCCCCCAGGAGTGGGGAGGGAATGGGGATTTTTTTACCGGTAGTAAAAAAAATTGGATTTCACCACTGATTACAGGTCATTTCAAGGAATATTTGTCCTCCTCTCTCCCCTTATGCTTTTTCATTAATACACTGATTTTAAAGTTTAAAATACGTTAATAATAAAAATGTGTTTCTAAATGTGATAAACGTGTCCTGAAAGAGGTAACATTGGAAGCAATGTAGGCAGTCAAAAGGCTGCAGGAGACACTTACTGACACTAGAGGGCCCCTCAACCTACGGACTCAGTTGAAGAAGCATGGGCAAATAGAAAGTATTGCTGTACAAGGAAAAAATCATATTGTTCCAGTGAGGAGCCAAATTCTGAGAACAATATAAGCAAGAAGATCTCATACTGCTGAAAATTATCAGCACTATTCCTAAGGAAGTCCCCTTGGTCAGAGCTGGTCAGCAGAAGTTGGCCAGTAGATCATTTCAACAGGCATCAAGGCCAACAAGGAATGTAAATCTTTTTTCTTATAGTCCTCCAGATCTGGCAATACGTTGTACATTATAATATTGTTATGAAAGAGGACCATATCAGGGACACTGAAATAATTCTCAGCCCAGAGAACCCTTTCTTAGTGGCGTTCACTGATTTCTGCAGAAAATCCTCTTTTTTTTTTAGATAAATGTCATACCTCTTATGGCAGAGAATCCTGGAAAAGGGCCTTCTGTACTGTATATAATTTTAAAGGTCAGGCTGACTTGGGAGAGACGTATTCTTAACAATTATGAGAAAAGGTATGAGTAGTCCCCACTCAGATATTCACAAAAATGCCGATTAGGAGTCAGTGGGCAGCATAAATCCAGTCATTTCTGTATATTTAGAAGTTGATTATTATAGCGTTTGTCTAGAATC
The DNA here is from genome assembly GCA_003457575.1 of Thermophis baileyi. Lineage (NCBI taxonomy): Eukaryota > Metazoa > Chordata > Lepidosauria > Squamata > Dipsadidae > Thermophis > Thermophis baileyi. The sequence goes on from QLTV01001698.1 coordinate 12,245,357, forward strand.
TATACATTTACCTCTGTTGGAGAATTCAGACATGTATACATTTCCTCATTCAACTAAGATGAGGATGGGTAAACTAGTGAAGTGGTACTGTTATTATCAACATCCCTTTGTCTGCTATTTCTTTGTTTATGTGTTGCTTTTACAGCATTTTTCATAATTTTGAATGTTTTTAATGATTAATGATGACAATGTATTTAGGTATTTATTGATTATGTTAGCTGTATTATACCAGCTTGTTTGGAGAGGCGGGCAACTAGATAAATTAGATAAATAAAATGCATCTGGTTCTTGGTATGTGTGGACCTTAGTTGTGTCAAGGCACATCCAATCAATATGACAATTGTATATAAGAGGTGATACATACGGAGAACACCTTTTACAACTTCATGTTAATATAGTTACGACACCACTGCACTCATCTGGAATTCAGAATTTTGATCTGTATACCATGTAACTATTTTACGTGTTTATCAATACCAGAAATATGATACGTTTTCTACTTTTTTTCCTTCTTTTTGTAAGAGTTTTTGGGATGTTTAACAACGCTGAAGATCGAGAAACAGTGTATGCTTGGTTTACTTTCTCCCACTGGCTTGTATACGCAAATAGTGCAGCAAACCCAATTATTTACAACTTTCTTAGTGGTAAGTTGATTACTTATGCCTTTTTATCATGTTAAAAAACAACAGAGCTGAACAGTCAATGCAATTTATTTACTTTGCTGTATTTATGGTATTCTAAAAGAGAAAGATGCTTTTACTACTGTTGTATAGAGGGAGGAAACAGAGATTTAAAGAAAATGCATCATCCAAGCAATCCAATAAACAGATCTAGAATTTGAGTATACATTGTTTATATATATATATAAATGTATATATATATACATTTCAATATCAAACAGATTTTTACTTTTAGGTCAGTTTTCCATTAGTTGCAGTTACACAAAAAACAAACAATGGACAAATTTCAACACAGCAGAAGATCTGCCTAATATTATTGATTGATTTGCTTTGCTTTGCTTTGCTTTGCTTTGCTTTGCTTTGCTTTGCTTTGCTTTGCTTTGCTTTGCTTTGCTTTGCTTTGCTTTGCTTTGATTTGCTTTGATTTGCTTTGCTTTGCTTTGCGTTCTATTCTATTCTATTCTATTCTATTCTATTCTATTCTATTCTATTCTATTCTATTCTATTCTATTCTATTCTATTCTATTCCATTCCATTCCATTCCATTCCATTCCACTCCACTCCACTCCACTCCACTCCACTCCACTCCACTACTCGATCCCATCCCATCCCATCCCATCCCATCCCATCCCATTCTATTCTTTGCACCTTTAAGACAGCACAGATGTTCAAGCCTTAAACTCAGTTTAAAAAGATGATTTTGCTACATGCTTCACCAATTCTGCACACAGGAACTCAAAATCAGAATCATAATTGCATATATAAATCATCTTAGAAAACCTGTCAGCCTTCCCAGGTAGACCGACAGGAAACACGACCAGATTAGCTAATTATTGTCAGGCTACATTAACAGACTCTTGCAAGTCTGAAAATACAAATCTCCCATCATCTCCTTTACAGCCTGATAACCCAGGACGGAGTCCCTTCTGAGCCTCTTTCTCCACCCATTATGCAGCTTTGGGCTATGCTCCCTCTTATCTGACCGTTCCTTAGGCAGCATCTCTTCTTCCCTGCCCTGCCTCCCAAGGCCATTCCCATATACCATTACATCACCTGCCGCAAAGCTGCCATCTCGTTGCCTTCTCTGGGTTATGCAAATCACATCAGACACTTTGAATGGAAAAGAAACAAATGTAGGAATTGTGTTATGCATGCCCTGTTTGGGAGGACATGGTCTGGCTGCTTCTTCATGATGGTCTTGGTCTTTGATTCGACAGGAAAATTTCGGGAAGAATTTAAAGCTGCTTTTTCTTGCTGCTGCTTTGGTATTGGCCATCACCAAAAAGCCCCATCCAGAGGAAGGACAAGCATGGACAGTCGGAAATCCTTGACGACCCAGACCAGCAATTTTGACCATGCTGCAAAGCTCTCAGAACATGTTGCCTTGACTGGTATAGTCTCACTGCCCACAAATGGCCCTGGATTTATTGGGAGCTGATAGATGGCTACTTTCTGTGATAAATCATTGTCAATCGATCTGTGAATCCCGTTATCTTTTGGTCTAGGGACCAAAAACCTTGAAAACCGCAAAGTGAAATAACAGATTATAACGAAGATAAAATAGACTAATATACAAAATTGGATGATTTAAAAAAAAACAGAACTTTGTTTGGAAATGTATGTGATTTTTCCTAGCATATACTATTCAACTATAAAAAATGATTGTTGGGAGACACATATGCACTCATTTTCATTGGTATGATTTGTTGATGGGCTTGGTTCCTATCCAAAGAATGTTTCATTGTAAGATTTAAATTACAAATAATCAGAAGGTGTTGAACAATGAAATTATTATGAAATAATAATACAATGAAATGGTAGAGAAAGCATGTAGTGTGACTTTTAATGCTTTTATCAGTGGCCATGGGAAGAGTCTGTATTTTCCCTGTGTAATGAATGTATTTTGTGTGTGTGCATGCAAGTTCTTTTGCTATCCTATTCTTTGACATTTCTTATGCCCCAGCAAGTTAGCTCCCATTCCACTCTATTCTCAGAGAGTTAAACTGACAGACAAACAGATTAAGACCTAAATCCCTTATCTTTCTTTCCAACTTTTGCTTACAATGCAAACAATTAAAAAAAGGTCAGGTCATTTCTTCCTTTCTCATTTTATACTAAATTTTTAAGTATGATCTGATGTCCTGTTGGTTAATGGTAAACTTATTCTTCATGTCTGGAAGCTTGTGTAATCCAAACAGACGAATACACTGGAAATAATAAGCACAGAAAATGCTACTTCTAAGAGTCATTCGCTTTATTTTGGAAAGGGGCTCAGTCAGAGCAGAAGAACCAACAGCCTTTTGGCACCCTGGCCCAGACAACTGAAAGGTCAGAAATGCCTCTTTAAATTGCAATTGGAAATTAATACCCAGTCCAGATACCTTGTATGCTTTAGCTTCTATTTGCTCAGAATGCTGTCTAAATAAATAATTATTCTAATTGCCTAATGCTGTATATTAATATTTCATTTTTAATTTTTGATGAACATAAAGTCAGAGAACCTAAAGCTTTCAGGAGGGTGTGGAGAGAATGAGAGGGGGGAAGGGGAGAGGGAGGGGAGAGAGAGAGAAACAGATAGATAGAAGATAGATAGATAGATAGATGATAGATAGATAGATAGATAGATAGATAGATAGATAGATAGATAGATAGATAGATAGATAGATAGATAGATATAGATAGATAGATAGATAGATCGATAGATAAAAAAATAGATAGATAGATAGATAGATAGATAGATAGATAGATAGATAGATAGATAGATAGATAGATAGATAGATAGATAGATAGATGATAGAGATAGATGATAGATGTCTATGGGGATTTTCAGTCATCTAGGTCATAGTTGTCCCAAAGGTGTTTTTTCAAGAGGCAACTGGACTTTCTTCGTTTTTCCTTGAAGACAATTTACTTCTCATCCAAGAAGCTTCTTCAAGGAAAAACAAGAAAGTCCAGTTGCCTTTTGAAAAAGCACCTTTAGGACATAGATGAAAGGTGGGGGGGGGAGAGAGAGATTTGTTGGATAACATATATCATTAACACAACAGACCTTCAAAGATCACCTTCAAAGACCCTGACGCTAGTAGATTAAACATATTTTCGTTTCTATATTTTTCCTAGCAACATCTATCTCACACATTCCCAAACACTAGCAATTATAATAAGTTCAGTATATGGAACTGTTTTGACCTGCTGCCCAAACTTCATTTGTTTCACTTCCACTTGATTTATATAATAACAATTCAATAAAAACTTTTTTTGTTCTTTCCAGAATACTAGCACTAAAAAACTACTGCACTGAACTGATTTTGAATGGCTTGTTTTCCTCCATATTTCACATTTCCTACAGCTTTATAAGTATCTATGTCCTTCCCAGCTCACCTTCTCCAGAGTTTGGACCAACTTTCAGTGCCCTTGAACTTTTCCTGCTGATTTAGGATTATGAGAATCACTGACTAATAAAATCTAGAGAGCTGTTTCTCCTCTGCCGTTGTAGAATGATGTTTATATGTGCCTTTCCTCCAACATTTACAGATTTTTTTCCTATGGTTATCAGCCTGGCAGCATAGTACACAATGCAGCAAATTTCACATTTGTTTCAGTGATAAATTTATGCCCTTGGACTTTTTGCAACAGAGCCAAGAGGATGCCTGCTTTCACCCTAGAGAAGATCTAATTCTCTTTTAATAATCAGAATAAAGTTAGTTTTTCTTCAGGACCAGGAAAGTTTAAGCTTATTTCCAGGCCTCACTAAATCTCAGTCAACTGGACCACAATTTTGGCTTAGCATGATGTGCAAGCCCAATTCAGGTGATTAGCTTATAGATCAGTGTGCTGTTTGAACCCAGAAAATTGGGTTCAGTTTTATTTAACCGTATGTAATGTGTTCACGTGTCATGTGAACAATGGGTTGATGAATTATAATGAAATTCAGGCACAGAAGGAAATTCAGGAATCAAGCCAAAGGCGAATTGGCTATTTTCCTGGCTTTAATGAAAGAGTAGATCGTTATTCAGCAAGCATATTTGATCAGCAGTTAGCTTTATCGTAGCCTGGACCTCTCCAACAGGTGTGAAAGACAGAGAGGTTATGCTAGCTCTCCAGCAAACGCAGAGCCGGGAGGTGGGAAAGAGGGCGGGCGGGTGTCCCGCCGACTCTGATTGGACCAATCGCAAGCGTTTGCTACGAGCGGGCGCTGTCCGACGGAGCGTGGTACTGAAACGACTCCTCGTGTTTAAAGGGAGACTTCAGAGAGGATTAAGAGGCAACAGGTAATTTGCTGTGCTCAGTCTACCTGGAACCTCCTCAGCCATGAATTCCATTCTGTTCGTCGCTGGTAAGTTTGCTTTAGTTCAACAGGAGTCGCTCTCTCCCCCCCCCATCATCCATCTCTATTTATCTCTATCTATCATCTATCTCTGTATCTATTCTCTCTCTCTCTCTCTCTCTCTCTCTCTCTCTCTCTCTCTCTCTCTCTCTCTCTCTCTCTCTCTCTCTCTCTCTCTCTCTCTCTTTCTCTCTCTCTCTCTCTCTCCCCCTCCCTCCCTCCCTCCCTATCATCTATGTCATCTAGATGTCATGAATTCCATTCCATTCCATTCCATTCCATTCCATTCCATTCCATTCCCCTCTCTCTCTCTCTCTCTCTCTCTATCTCTTTCTCTCTCTCTCTCTCTCTCCCCCCCCCTCCCTCCCTCCCTATCATCTATGTCATCTAGATGTCATCTATCTCACTTATATTTATCTATCTAATTATATTTGCTAGGATTGCAGCCTTGCTTGCCTACTAAAGGGGTAAAAAGATGGGCAGCAAACAAATTTAACAAATAAAAACATAAATAAATAAATAAATAAAATACTTGGCAGCATCAAAGTGTGTGCCCAACATGTGCCTCTATCACTTTCCCAATTGCACTGAAAATAATAATGGGTGATCTATCTATTAGTTCCAAGATAATTTCTTTTCTGTCTCTTTCTCTCCTTCTTCCTAATCCCATTTTAACATGATAAAAATAAACAATGGCCTTAATTATTTTTTAAAAGAGCCAGTTTTGTCTAGTGGTTAAGGCACCAGCCTTAGGTATGAAAGCCAGCTTGGTAATCTTGGGCCAGTCACTCTCAGCTCTGGGAAGCAGGCAAGGACAAACCTGCCAAGAAAACTGCAGGGACTAATCCAGGCAGTTGCCAGGAGTCAACAATGACTTGAAGACACGCAAAATAACTTTTTAAATGCTAACGTATAAGCTTATGTGACCCTTAGGGTAGAACAGGATTTAAAATATAAATATCCAAATTATTCTATTGGTTTTTCCCCCAGGCCTCAAATTCACTTTCCTTATTGTTGCAATTATTTCCTGTCTACCTATAGTTTTCATTTATGATCTGTATAAGAAAATAAGTAATTAGCTCAAAACTTCTTGCTCACACAATCAATCAAACCCAAAGGGCTCAAGGAGCAGTTCTTTTAAGATTCTAGAATTTACCATATTTGGACTTACTATGGTTTTTTTTGTTTTGTTTTTTGGAGAGAACCCCATGAGTTATATACATTTCAAGTGGATCATGGAAGTACAGTCAAGATGAGAAAGAAGAGCTATGTGCAAAGGTCACCTTTTTGTTTTACTTCCTCTCCCTATTCTTTTAGGAACCTTGTCATTGACTAGATTCAGATCCCCAGATTTTTGTCTCCAGTTAATATCATCTGCATGGAGGTGAAAAGCAGCAAAGAGCTCCTGAGGGAAATTCGGTGAAGGAAGGGCTCCACAGTCATAGTCAACATTTCATGTTGTGTTGGAGATAGAGTTGCTATTCAGACCATCACCCATTTCAACTGCAAGCCACGCAATGCAGAGGCCAACAAAAATGTCAAAGTAAATGTGTTCTGTCTGCATGAGTAGCTTCCTTGTGCCCAGGGCTACAGCTGCTGTGTAAAGCCTGGCTAATCTTTTAAATCATGGGTCCTCAAACTACGGCCCGCGGGCCGCATGCCGGCCACCGAAGCCATTAATCCAGCCCACACAGGACCACGAGGCTGCCCCGCCCACATCGCCCCGCCCACCCTTCGGCCGAGTGCAGGACTTACCTTCGCGAGCCCTGCGGGCTGGAACTGAAAGGTAAGGCCAACAATTTTGGCCTGCAGAGATGTTCTGGAGGCGGGGGAGATGAAAAACGGGGCACACAGACGCCCAGGAGGCCAAAAAAATGGCAAAAGTGGCCCATTTTTGGCCAAAAAACTGGCCATTTTTGCCTGTTTTTGGCCTGCAGAATGCTGCTGGAGGTGGGGGAGGTGAAAAACGGGGTGCACAGATGCCCCAGGAGGCAAAAAAATGGGCAGAAATGGCCTGTTTTTCACCTTCCCCACCTCCAGAAGATAGATAAAGATAGATAGATAGATGATAGATAGATAGATAGATAGATAGATAGATAGATAGATAGATAGATAGATAGATAGATAGATAGATAGATAGATAGATAGATAGATAGACAGACACACACAGAGAGAGAGACAGACAGACAGAGAAAGAGAGAGAAAGAGAGGAGAGACAGAGAGAGAGAGAGAGAGAGAGAAGAGAGAGACAGAGATTTCTCAAGCTCCTTGGGGCTGAGAAGAATTGCTGCAAAACTGAGTTTCCTGAAGTGGACCACTAGACTCCTAAACAACTGAAACAATGATCTAGTAAAATAGTAAAA
>QLTV01001698.1:12252735-12268595 GCA_003457575.1 Thermophis baileyi
ACGCCTAAACAACTGAAAAAAGGATATAGTAAAAAGAAAAGCCAACCAAAGGAGAAACATGCAAACAAAAAGCAAATAAAACACCCCAGGAGCAAAACAAATTAAAGTTTAATTTGTGTGCAGTGTTTAATGGGCTGTTAAATTGGCCACGCCCACCTAGTCACACAACCTAGCCACACCCACCCAGCCGGTCTGGCCCCCCCAACAGTCTGAGGGACCGTGAATTGGCCCCCTTTTTAAAAAGTTTGAGGACCCCTGCTTTAAATGCTTTCTGGCTCTAGACCCTTCCTGAGTCATTTGTGCTTCTTGTTCTTAGAGGCCGTGTCTGATTGGAACAGCTTTCATCTATCCTTGGTAAGGTTAGAAACAAGTTGTTGATGAACAAGTGCTAACTTCACACTTTAATACCATCTCCAGAATAGTGTTTGATTGGTTGTGATATTTTCCTTTTGGAAGACTGCTTTTTGCTAGAGATGTCATCTATATTTGGTCAGTATATTTCAGTGAGTGTGCTGACCTACTCAAATCTATAAATATCCAGTAGACATGGAAGTGGAAGCCTTGTTTAAACAAATAGTTGTTGTTTGCTAAGTAAAAAGCCTAACAGCATGTAAGGCCACAAGAAGAATGATTGCTACTATTAGTAACATTTCTTTTTGGCCAGGCATGGAAAAAAAGGAAGGAAGAATAGTGAATATAGGCATACAGAATGCATTAACATAAGACTGGAAGGATATTTTGTGTCTTAGCTTCCTTTCCCTCTTGGTCAGCTACAGTTTTAAACAGCATTTTAAATAAATCCTGTAAAACTGATTAAGCCATGTCACTCAGCTCACTGTAACCTGCTGGTGAGTTTTACCAAACCCTGATTTAAAATAAATAAATAAAAATAAATCAGTTTTCCCAACCAGTTGTCTCCCAGATATCTTGGACTTTCATTCCTACAATACAATCATTTGTGGTAAGATGAGAGGCAAACAAATTTAATTAATAAATAATTACTGGACAGTATGGCAATGCCCAGGGATTGGTACCTAGTTGGAAGAGTCTAATACAATATCATATCCCTATTTCATTATGCATTTGGGGAAGCCCTTCAGACAACTGTATACTTAAAAAAAACATACCAAACAAATATTAGCAAAATCTATTCAGATTAGACAAGTTGGATGTATCAGTGTTATCATATAATTTTGTTCTGTAACTTGGACCAAGATTCGGTTAGAAAATCACATTTATCGCACCAGCAACAATAGGAAATGTCAATATATAACCCGTGTATGAAATTCAGCAGTCCAAAGATGAACTTCTTGCATTTCCTTCTACTGTATTTCTAACCCTGACCCCAAACCTAAGGGGGCAGATAGTTCCCTCATGCAGATAGCTTCATCAAAGGTAGATGATGGCCCTTACTTAATGATTTGCAAATGGGCATCTGAGTGTTACTCGAGAATCTCTTTGAAAATGGGTTTTCTTCAGATCAGATATGCACAGTACTGAGCTGTAAATGAAAGTGTGTCCTAGGAAAATTTCCCATAATTGTTTTTTTCCTAGGCTTTTTTTATTGGGATTCCCATCAGTTTAATGCATCTTTGATAATAATCCACCAGGACAGCATCAACCTGGGAAAGTCCCGATAACTGTGCCAGAAACCAAGCACAAGAGACATTAACTAAAATCAAAAGCAGGATGGAAAACAAGTTGCTAAATGTGGGAGTGAGTTTGGTATCTTTAAGACAATAATGAACATTTAGTCTCCAATCCATGGGGATATCTGGAAGAGAGAAGATATTAGACTATCTACTGTTGACCTCACCCCATTCCTAAGAGGTCTGTAAGGGGCATGCATAAGCGCACCAATGTGCCTACCATCCCTGTCCTAATGTCCCCTTTTATTCGTATCCATTTCATGTATTAGTAACCATGTTTATACCTATATCTGTTATCTAATACATGCCTGACAAAATAAATAAATAAATAAATAAATAAATAAATAAATAAATAAATAAATAAATAAATAAATAAATAAATAAATAAATAAAAATAAAAGATGGATGAGATAGAGATGGAGATGGAGATAGAGAGAGAGATGGAGATGGGGAGCGAGATGAGAGAGATAGATAGATAGATAGATAGATAGATAGATAGATAGATAGATATTCCATCCTGTGCATATCAATTTAACTGCAGTTCTTCCCATTCCCAGTCAACCTGTCCCTATTTATGGTATGTTAGTTAAGGATGGTGAGAATTATAAACTATTCGTTTGGGAAAGGCACTGGGCCCAGGAGGTCACAGTATTATATCTCTGTTTTATGTTATATCAGGAGCCTCTGATACTTTTTAATTTGGTGTTGTCTTGTGCCTTTTACAAGGTTTTTTTTTCTTATTCATATATTTTGTAAGTCACCCAGAGTTATCTGGTGAAGATAAGTGACCATGTACATTTGGTTGATAAATAAATGAATAAATCAGAATAAATAGCTAACATACTGAATAAATGCAAATGAACCACACTTTAATAAATTTATATTGCCTGATTTGCAGTGCTGGTTCTGTATTCCCTGAATGCATGTACCTACCAGGCTCAGACGTCAAAGTGTCAACAATTGAAAAAGAGATGTGTGGCTGCAGGAAATGGATGTGAAAGTGTCTGGAATTTACTTGAAGAAGTTTGTTACATTTCAGGTAACTTGTATAAAGCCATATATTGCAGAAAGAGTATTTCATACGACTTCTGTAAACATTTATATGTTCATCAAAAAGAAAAAAAGAACTAGTTAATACTGCTCTTAACAAATCCCAAGAGAGAAAAAAAATCCTCTGGTTCAAATTATAACTGATAGTATCCGAGGCATTTGTTTTCTTAGTAAACAAAAAAAAAAAGTTGAATCACTCACTAATGATTCCCTCAACGTGTACTATATTTAGATCGAAAATTGAAGGGAAAAACTTTTCCACCCAAAAGTATCTTTTGTATTACCGATACTCTCACTATTTCATAATAAAGGAAACAATGAGGAAAAGTCAGATTTGGGCAAGATTATATCTCTGGCATTTTAGCTGAGCAGTTGAGTCAATTTTATGACCAAGCCTCATGATACCGGTAAAAGAAAGGAACACCATTTAACACAACTCCTAACCAGCTGAAGAGTAGACTGAAGTCTTGTTATTTTGCTAATTAAATGTTGAACACCATCCAATGTGCATCTAAACTGTGACCTCTCTGTCTCTGAGCAACCGAAAAATGTTGCACAACACTAAAAACGCCCCCCTGTTAGCTGGAGGACTTTTACAGACTTTTGCCCTGATTAGTAAAACTTGATAAACTGTGGCAGGTAATTGTTTACATCTTTCAGGAGTAGTTCATGTCATGAGAAGATTTTTAATGGCAGGGCACCCTTCCCCCTTTGATCTTCATCCAAAATTTTAAATAGTAAAAGAATCTCGAAAATTGTAGAAGTAAAATGTTGAGTCGTGATCGTGTTACAGGTTTTTCTTAGAAAAATGAAGTACAAAAATATTAACAGTATTGTATTTCTGAAATCTAGGCAACAGCTGTGCAATAAAAGATTCAACCAACTGTAATAAAATAATTCAGTTTTTAGTTGACCAGTTCCCAGAATTTAAAGACTGCATCTGCATAAAAGATAACTGCAGCATCAGAATGTGGTTGGGGAAAAAATGTTCCAGTGATAAAGGTAACTCTCATCTTTTTGTTATCAGATAAAATAGTAGCATTGTATAATGGTTTTGTGCTAAGAAAAAAAAAACATTTCTCACTTTAAGGAGCTCATCAATTCAAGCAATCATAGGATTATATCAACCAACGTCTAATTAGAAACTCCATGGTTCTTGTAAGCACTTGTCCTGGACTTTAGATTCCACCCCCTCAAAAAAAAATGATCACATTCATCGTTCATAAAAAATGAATATTTTGAACAAAGTCATTTCTAAGTTAATACTTAGAACAGAACGCAGATTGAAGCCTGCCAGATGCATATTCTAACTTCTGGAATTGCAAATGACCCGGAACAGCAGCCCATTAATTCCAGCAATAGCTTCTAAATCAGCCATTTTTATACAGGGTACAGCAAGAGAGGGAGAAAACGTTTGAATGTCTAGAAATTGTTCAGCATAAGTGGAGGAGAAACATTGGAGAGAGGCAATTATGCAGACCAAGTTATAATTAAACAGCTATCTGAAAAAAGAAAAACAGCCACTTGGACAGTAATTTAGTGGAATAAAATCTGTAAAAAGAAACTTCCTTATTCTAACCTGTCCTTTTGTAACTTTATTATGACAATAAAAAGGCTTTCAGAGTGTGTGTGAGGCCCTTGTGGGGAATAAAGGACAGGCAATAGACAGCTGCAGTGTCGGTGAAATAATGTCATCTAATGGTACTCAGGAGTTGTGCCTTCTCTGTCCTGATGCCTATTCTTTGGAACAGCATTTCCCTGTAAAGATTGCAAAGAAGATTATAAAACAATAAGATTTATGCTCTTCTTTATCATCCTTTCTTTCCTTTCCTTTCTTTTTCTATTTTCTTTCTTACTTATTCACCCTTGTTCCTTATTTTATTTTTCTTTTCGAGTATTTGTATTGGTTTGATCTTGTTAAAAATTTCTTCAATGACTATTATATTTAAAAAAGAGAGAGAAAGAGAAAGAGCAGCACTTCTCCTGAGATTCGGATGGCCCCTCTCCTGTTGGCCTTCCAGAAAGCCTTAAAAACTGGTGATTCCCCTAGGCGTTGGATGATTGGATGACCCCGGTTTGGAAATGGTTTTAAGATGGGAACAGTCTGGCATTTGGCCTTGATTATGTCTTTCTCTTTTTTATTTTGTTTCATCTTTGAATCCTATGTTAAGTGACCAGACTCCCACTTTGCAAGTGGAATAGTCATAGGTAAAGGTAAAGGTTCCCCTCGCACATATGTGCTGGTCGTTCCCGACTCTAGGGGGCGGTGCTCATCTCCGTTTCAAAGCCGAAGAGCCATCGCTGTCCGAAGACGTCTCCGTGGTCATGTGGCCGGCATGACTAAATGCCAAAGGCGCACGGAACGCTGTTACCTTCCCACCAAAGGTGGTCCCTATTTTTCTACTTGCATTTTTTACGTGCTTTCAAACTGCTAGGTTGGCAGAAGCTGGGACAAGTAACGGGAGCTCACCCTGTTACATGGCACTAGGGATTTGAACCGCTGAACTGCCGACCTTTCGCTCGACAAGCTCAGCATCTTACCCACTGAGCCACTGCGTCCCAGGAATAGTCATATAAACTGCAAAACAAACAAGCAGACAACATTTGGCTCCAGAGTGCCACCGAAATGAAAGCCCTATGATTGCAATCTCCTGAATCCTTATCTAGCTCCTGTTACTAAATCTGGCAGCACCACTTTCTACCATTGTCTTCATTTTTAAGCAGGGAACACTCCAAATGGTGGCATAGGGTGTCCTTGCATGTCTTCCTAAGTCTGGACAAAATATCTAAATGTCTTCTGGCCCAGCCTACCTACATGACACGCTCTCACCTCCCGTCCATCATTGTGCCACCTGCTGTAATCTCTTGTCACCCAAACAAATTCAACCCCCATTATTAAAAGAGTGTCTCCTCCTGTCCTAAGAACATTCACTAAGGAAACATCCTCCTCCACCTCCTCCACCTCCTCCTCCTCCTCCTCCTCCGCCACCTCCTTCTCCACCTCCTCCTCCTCCACCTCCTCCTCTTCCGCTGTCCCTGATGCAGCATCACAGGAGGTGCTCTGTCAGTGCTGCCATCCTGCTTTGCCCCATCAATACGCAGATGTCAGAACTGCCATGCACGCCAGGGGGGAGGGAGCTAATAAGAGGGGGGGAACAAGAAACAAGAAGACACATCAAATGCCTGCCAGAGACATGGGCTAATCAACCCCAAGGTCACAACCAAGGGAATGGAATGCAGACCATCACCGAGCCCGCCAAAACCTTGGGACTTTTACCAAAACAATTTGTTTAAATCTAATTGGACACCTGGGAGATAACCGGGTAGGGAGGACCTGGGAAAGGGGAAAGTAACTAGGCAGCTTTTGCGCTCAAACCTCAGATCTGTTTTTTTCTATCCTGTAACCACTTGGCTTTAGTTATTCCTTTCACTACAAGTGCAGTCGAAGGCTCTTTCTTTCTAAACCACTGAGTTGGGACAGATCCGACATAATCTCTGACAGTCAGACACTTTTTTTTTTTGCAGGCACAGATAACAAAGAAAAGAAATCAATTAAGGCTGAGCTACACTCATCCTGAGGTCCCAAGAGCCTCATGTGGCCATGACAGTTCTTGGATGGAACTGACCCCAGAAACCTTCAAAACTGTTGCTAGACTGTAGAGCTGAGCATCCTTCCTAAATGATTACAAAGAATGGCTTGGTGCTCAGAGCACGTCACTTCTCTGCCATTCATTAAAGGATACGTTTTTTTAAATTATTATTCTTAGTCTGTGTGAGCCTGAAAAAAAATATCACTGCTTTAAAGAATATACACATTAAAGTTAAGCCATCTGGAAGACAAAATTGTTAATTGTTGCATCAAGGATGAGTAATCGTGAGTATAAAGTGTATAGAGATTTAATCAAATGAAAATGAAAAGAACCTGAAATGGACTCTGTCTCTTCACAGGGAACTTAGAGTCTTCCTCCAGCACAGAAATTCAGTTCAGACCTCCGGATCAGGTAAAACCTTCAGAGATGGTGCACTCAAACCAACTTGGAAATGACTGCTCGGTTGCCAAGGACCTCTGTCGAAGAGACCACACCTGTTTTACACAATACAAGACATTCCAGAGAGTGTGCAGAGCAGAGGTAGCGAAATGCAGCCTAGAAATGGTGGTAGAGCAATGCTTTGCCGCATGGAAGTTGCTCAAAAAAACAGTGATGGGCAGTTGCACGTGTTCACAGCCTGTGCATAAAAGATGCGTTAAAATATGGAAAAATATATTTAACAACACATGCTTGCAGTCCACCCAGGAATATCAAGATTCTGCCATTGGGAAGCAAACCTATGCAGTTGAGGAAACTCAAAGCCACAATCCAGGTAAATGCTTTATCTTTTAAACAACAGCCACTTGTAAGGAAGTTCCAGCCTTGAATCTCTCTCTTGCATTGTCTTGTCTCTACGCCCTACACAATACTTATAGTTTCACTGTCCCTTAGATTATTCTGTACTGCACAGTGTCTTACATTTCTCGTGGTTGTACCATCAGTTTAAGACAAATGAAGACAAATGGCTTGAGAGCCAGGAAGGCTCAACCTGAAGGCAATTGGTGTATAGTAAACCATGGTTCAGACAACGACGAGTTAGTGGCTTTCACACAGCCACTGATTTCAATTCTCTCCAAATTTTCACAGGTTATAACATTCAGAATCTGTGGCAATCATTTCCTAGCTGATAGGGCAAGGAGAAATCATTGCTAAAGCTTTAATTCATGGTGAAAGCAGCCACATTTCTTTTAATATCCACTATCAGAAAAACAAGTTTGGGCAATAACATATTACAGTATAGCACAGGGCTAGCAAGAAAGGTTCTGGGAAGTAAAAGGATTAGAAACCTCATGCAACCTGATCATTCGATTAAAATCATATTAAAATTACATCCCCTGTTGTTAAAACATATTCCAAAAGGGATCATAAGTAATAAAAATGATAGTCAAAGGAAGCACTGCTGCCAAACTGGAAATGGACAAAATGACACTCGGTAAGGGATTTATTTGTCTTTTTGCTTTCCAAATGCACATGGACATCCAAAGAAGGTCCAGGGAATTGACTGAATCTTGCTTGCAAGTAAATGTTTGTAACCTTGGATTGTAGAAAAGATTTAAAGTTGTAAAAAATTTGAGTGGCTAGGGGAGACTAACCTTCTTTAGATTATTTTCCAGGGTTTTTGTTTTATTTTATGCACCACTAGAGTCAGCAACCACGCAACAGAAACTCGTTTCTACTTGTAGACAGTGGTTACTGCCCTACTTGGACATGCCATCAAAACAGAATTTCTACTGTATACAGATAGTCCTTGACTTAAAACCCTTTGTTTAGTGACTGTTTGAAATTACAACCATACTGGAAAAAGTGACTTGTGACCAATTTTCACACTTATGACCACTGCAGCATCCCTATGGTCACATGATCAAAATTTGGGCACTTGGTAATTGGCATGTATCTATGACAGTTGCACCGTCCTGGGCAGGGGTGAAATTCAAAAATTTTCCCTACCGGTTCTGTGGGCGTGGCTTGGTGGGCATGGTGTGGGTTGGTGAGCATGGCTTGGTGGGCGTGGCAGGGGAAGGATATTGCAAAATCCCCATTCCCTCCCCACTCCTGGGGCCAGCCAGAGGTGGTATTTGCCGGTTCTCCGAACTACTCAAAATTTCCGCTACCGGTTCTCCAGAACCTGTCAGAACCTGCTGGATTTCACCCCTGATCCTGGGGTCCTGTGATCGCCATTTCTAAGCTTCCCTACTAGTTTCTGACAAGCAAAGTCACTTTGGGAAACCAGCTTCGCCTAACAAGCACATGATTCGTTTAACAACTTCAGTAAGACTCCAGCTTAACAATTGTGGCAAAAAAGGTCATAAAATGGGGTGCAACTGACTTAACAACTGTCTCGCTAAGCAACAGAAATTTTGGGCTCCATTATGGTCATAAGGCGAGGACTACCTGTAAATAAGTCAAATACGCCCACTTATTTGAGTTCTTTGTATCTAATTCCATATTGCTGTAATACAATTTAACTAAAATATCATCTGTCCAGTCTTGTTATTATTGTTAAATTCCACTGTCTCCTGGGAAATTCAGAAAAAAGAAATCTGATTTGCAAATGCATAGATCATGCAGGAAGAATGTCTGACAGGCATTAATCAATACGCCCAAGATCATGTCTGGCAGCTGCAGTTGTGTTAAAGTTGTCACTTTTAATTCAAACAATGTTGTGTCCATGGAAAGTGAGAGCTAAGAGGCCATTTAAACGTAATTACCGGTAAATGAAAAGCAATGTCCGGCATTACTCTGAGAAACTCCTCTGCGATATAGGCTATTGTATTAAAACTGTCCATGGAATACGATTGCTTTGTCAGAATGAGTGACAGGCATTGTGATGTCACAATGCAAACTCAGCTCCTTACCTGTATGCGTGCAACTTCAAGATGCGTGCACAAAAGGGGTGGAGTTTATATTGGTTGTGATGCTGGGAGACTGGGCCAAAGCCACCATTCCTAAAAGTGGCGAAGGCATGTAAGCAGAGTGGGCAAAAGCCAGGAAAAGTTCCCTTAGGGGGAGGGGAAAGGAACCAAGTGGTTAAAGGAACAAAAGAACAAAGGAGTTGGGCCTGCATGGGAAGCCCCTCCCCATCACCTCTGGGGGGTAAAAAGAGGTCCTAAAGCCTGCCCAGCCTTTCGAGACGTTTTTGGATCCCAGACTTGGCGGCTTCCGTCCCTCTGGCTAGTGCCTGGCAGCCTAGTTGAGGACGCTGGGTAAGTATGGATGAGAGAGAGTGTGTGCGCGAGTAAGAGCAAAAATATATCAGTAAAAGTTTGCTGCATTTTTAAATTCACTGGGTCTCTGTGTATTTTAAAGAACTGTTTGTGCTTCAGTGTTCAGTTGATTTGGGATCGAGTGTGGCAATTTTCCAGGCCTGGGAATGTGTGAATGAGGGACCATAAGCTGAACCAAAGAGCACACTTACCGTATGTAACAATGCTTGCTTTATCTTTACTTTTCCTTCCCCGCAGTGGATGCCTATGTATTGTATAGTATCACAAGTAACTTAGAAGTGAAGTGTCTTCATGGCAAAATCTAAATATTAGAATAGAAGGGGCTAAACAGAGATCTATTAGAAAGGAGTTCTAAAAATCTGGAGCCAATGCTGAAAAGGCTGTTTGCATAATCAATGCATTTCATTAGTGTAAAAAAAAAAACAATTCTCAAGAAAAGAATTGTTTCAATATCTTTCATTAGCTTTATTTAGTGGAACTTATGGTACAGGTAGTCCTTGACTTATCACCATTCATTTACTGACCGTTCAAAGTTACGATCCTGCTGAAAAAAGTTCAATCCTCGCACTTATGACCAATTCTGAACTTATGATATTGTAGCACCCCATGGCCCTGTGATCACCATTTGGGCAATTCACTTAATGACCACAGCGATTCAATTAATGATCATTGTAAAAATGGTCATCAATTTGGGCACAACTCAACTTACAATCATATCAACTCACGATAGAAATTCTGGCCCTAATTCTGGTCATAAGTCAAGGACTAACTGAAGCGATGTTCCCCGTCATCCACTTGACCTCACTTTGGAACATGCATCATGCAATCCATCGATTTTGAACAGATGTATCTCTTTTCTTGCAGATCACATGAAAGCAAAATCACAGTGGAAGTTATCAGCACTTTCAAACTATGGTAAAAATCAATACCGATATTTCTTCTGGGACCCACATAGGTTGAATTGGCCTAAATCTATGTAGCTTTGCACCTCACAGTCCTAGGAAAAAACATATGTTGTCTCAAAAATGCATCAGTCCTCATTCTCATTCAGACAGTTAATATTTTTGTGTGCTAATATAGCCAGAGGCTAAACACATCACACAAAGCTTTCTCTCTTAGGTCTCTTCCTTGGCATTGAGAAGTCCTCCTTACCTTACCTTACCTCACCAGATGAGAAACAGAGAAATGGGATTTCTCAGTTGTAATATCCTACTTAACTCTCCAGAAAGACTAACTTACGTATCATGTCACTGACCATGATAACACTGATGGCTAACAACACACAGCTGTAAGAAGAAGCTGTGCTGAATCAAAAGCCTCTCTGCTTTGGTATTCTGCTTCTACCAATGCAAACTGAATGCCTGTGGAAAGGTCTCAAGCAGTTGTACAAATGTAATATCCACGCCATGTTGCCCCTAGCGCTAATAGAACGCAAGGATTTAGGGCAGGGGTCTCCAAACTTGGCAACTTTAAGACTTGTGGAGTTCAACCCCCCAGAATTCTCCAGCCAGTACTGAGTTGAAGTCCCCAAGTCTTAAAGTTGCCAAGTTTGGAGACCCCTCTGACTTAGGGCACTGCTGGTCAGAATGGCTTTGGGAGATGGGGGAAAAAGAGTCCTGGGACAGCCTTAACTTGCCTATCACTGGTATGAGCACTTCAAGAGACGGTTAAGGATGAGACCCAAAGGCTCGCTAGATCATTCTTGACATTCAGATCTTGTAATTGTATTTTGCTTTGCTCTTTCCTTAGCGTACAAGCAACCGCCATCCTGCTTCCAAGCAAACATGGAATGTGTGAATGATGAAGTCTGCAACAAGCAGTTGTCTTTGTATCTCCAAGTGTGCCAAATAAACGGAAGTTCCTGTGATATAAATCGATGCCGGGCAGCCCTACACGCCTTCTATACCGATATGCCTTTTCAAGTGGCTCAGATGCTGACCTTTTGCGACTGTATGCAGTCAGACGACAACTGCCATCAAGCCAGACAATTCCTCCACGGCCATCCATGTGCCATCAAAACGGTCCCAACACCTAGCTGTGTTCATGTAATGCAATTGTGTCGGGAAAACAAGCTTTGCTGGTATGCACTTTTGCTTGCATGCGGAAGTTTGCTTAATATGAAAATACACAAATGTTCTATTAGTCTATCTATTTAGATGACAGTGCCTAATGTTTCTTAAGTTTTCAAGATTAAAAGTATTGCATGGTACAGAATAAGCTAAGGATAACATTATTATTTCCCTGTGATTTAAGTCTTCCTTTTAATCTTCTCTAATTTATAACCTTTGGCAGGACATATTAGGTAAGCAAATTTTAATTGTTCATCAATATGAATCATATACATATAATTTTAAGTGGCAGTCCAGGAGACCCTTTCTCCATCCCATGCATTCTTTTAATAAGAGATGTTGCTTCCCTCTCCAAATATTCTTTCAGGCCATTTACAACAGATAGTCTTCAACTTACAACCATTTGTTTAGTGACTGTTCAAAGTTACAATGGCAATACAAAAATTAATTTACAACCGGTCCTCACACAACTGTTGCAGCATCCCCACAATTATCTGATCAAACTTTGCGGGGCTTGGCAATTGGTAGGTACTTATGATAGTTGCAGCATCTTACAGTGACATGATTGCCATTTCCAGCCAGCTTCCAACGAGCCAAGCCAATCGGGGAAGCCAGATTTGCTTGAGGACCACATGATCACAATTTCAGTGATTAGCTTAAAAATCATCGCAAAAATGTCATAAAATCGGGTGCAACTCACTTAACAGCCATCTTGCTTAGCAACGGAAATTCTGGACCAAATTATGGTGGTAAATCGGGGACATCTGTAATCCTTTCCATCCCAGATACAGTGCATTGATAATCCATTGCTTGGAATAAGGAATCTCCAATCAATTTGTAAAATTATAAGTAAAATGCAGTATTTTGAATATTCCTCATTTTAGTTCTCATAAGAGATTCCCGTTCTGCTTTCCTTCCATCTTCTCTCATTTTTCCCCATGTTTGATTGTTGAACATCACAATCAAAAGGAACCCTGGGGCTCTATTCATCTCTATGTTTATGCTCCCCTTACTCTGCCTTGTGTTTCCAAAGGAGCAAATATGAGGCGTTTACGTCAAAGTGTTTAAAACACGTCAGCCAAGCCTGCCTTGAAGAAAACTCCTGCCTCAGGACTTGGAACGCCATTGACCCAATTTGTTCAGCGAGCGTCGACTGCAGAGCGGCTTATGTGGATCTGTGGGGATCTGTCCTTCGAGTCAAGTGTACCTGTGAAACTGCATCACAAGCTGAGCAGTCTGTGTGCCAGTGGTTCCATCGTATACTCCATGGCAAGGTTTGCTTACGTAAGTCGATCTGGTCAAGCCTTGACATTGTCTACTTTAAGCTCAGAAGGTAGCACCATCTGCTTCAGATGCTAAGCTTGGAGACCAAGCAGGGCTAGGCCAGGTTAGTCCGTGGCTGGGAGACTCCTAAGAAATAGCAAGCTCTTTGTTACACCAGGTAGTGGAAAGCATTTTCCAAAGAAAGCAACAGAATATTACTTCTCTACTATTGCTCAGTACATTGTATGTAGCTGCTCATGAAGTCACCAGAGCTGAGCTAAAGCTGGAAACGATTCTACTTTTGCTTTTAATTTGGGGCAATCATTCAGCGACTTCCTGGGAGGGTCATCCTTGTAGGGGATGATAGATGGAGAAATAGAATGAATGGGCACCAAAGCGAAAGTTAGTGGTCACCTTCATTTTTGACTCTAGTCCTACTCCACAGTTGTTTCAGCTCTGTTGCCTAAAGCCATATTGCCCCTCAAACATGACATCTGGGGGAATATCCCTCAGGACAAACAAAGATGCCCCCCCAGCCATGTTTGAAGGCACCTTTGAAGGTGCCTTTGTGTAGAGAAGCAGTGTGCATGTATACTTGGGTGAAGGGTCTCATTTGATTTCTGAGTGGCTACCCTTCAAAATGTAAAAACAAAATGCGATCCAATTTATTTTAAAAACAAATTTAACTGAAATTACATGATGTTCGTTAAACAGGTTTAACCGGTTTTCATGCATAAAACCATTACAAGTTACCATTTGGAGGGACACCGGGAATTGTACTCAAACATTTCAGAGGGCCATATCAATAAAGCCATATTGCCCCTCAAACAGGACATCTGGGGGAATATCCCTCAGGACAAAGAAAGATGCCCCCCAGCCATGTTTGAAGCACACAGACGCTTGTTCCACACAGAATCGGGGTTCAAGCTAACAGATTTCAGTTTCAGCATTTAAGATCAGTGCTGGAGAAACCTACAGATGTGGTCTATTTTTTAAAATCAAGCAGCCTCAGAGCCATGAGTCTCGGTGCGTAATTGACTGCTTGTAATGCTTATACTCACAAACATTTCAAATACTACATATATTAGGGATAGAATCATACTTTACTATGAGGGCACCTTTGTGTAGAGAAGCAGTGTGCATGTATACTTGGGTGAAGGGTCTCACTTGATTTCTGAGTGGCTACCCTTCAAAATGTAAAAACAAAATGCGATCCAATTTATTTTAAAAACAAATTTAACTGAAATTACATGATGTTCGTTAAACAGATTTAACCGGTTCTCATGCATAAAACCATTACAAGTTACCATTTGGAGGGACACTGGGAATTGCACTCAAAAATTTGAGAGGGACATATCAAAAAATGTGTGGTCTCAAGTTGTGCAAAGAAACCATCTGAATAAGCACTGTAGCTTAAAGGGGAGGGGGGGTTGGAGATCTGGAGGAGTTGCATTTCAATTGGGGTTTATATAACTCCATAGGATGAGAACCAAAATTCAAGTATGACAAAATCAGAATCTTAATCAAGTGGATAAGGTTCAAGAAGGAAGGATTTAGAAGGAGTGCTATTGACACAGGTACAGTAACTATACCACTAAATGATGACATTTGCAATAGCCATCAAGTAACATGTCATTAACAATTTTTATTTTCTTCAGCACAGCATAAGACCTGCACAAATCATTTCTTGCTTGGAAGTGTAAATAACCAATTCATAGGGAGCGACAACTAGAGCTCTCTCTACAGTTGTGTGTGTGTGTGTGTGTGTGTGTGTGTGTTACTTTGATGTATTATGTAATGTCATCTCTATTATTTTAACAGTCTTTATTAATTTTTTAAAATAATATGTAGTCATTATTGTAATAAACCCTAGTAACTTCCAAGGAAGTTTAGACATGTTTTAGAAGTTATAGCTGAGAAGCCAGGTTAAATCCATTCTAATGGAATTGTAAACAATCCTTCTCCCATCTAATAAAGTAGGGGTATGATTGTATTACTAATTCAGACAAAATATTCTTATTTTATTTGTGTACTGTAGCTAGATTTCTTTTATCTAAAATAATTACAGCTAGAATCTCTTTCTACCTCTCCCATTTCCTTGAGACATAATAGTTAACAAACTGTGCCTGAGGAGTATTTTTGGCCAAAGCATCTATATAATCGAAGGAAACGACATCATGTTTGGGGAGATAGAAGTAAACATGAGGTTTGCAAGAATAACCCCCCCCTTTTTTTTTTCTGAAGAAAGAGGTTTCCTAAAACAAATCCAGGAGATTTTGGGATGCAGGGCAGAGAGGATGGGGAACAGCGAGATGAGAGGAAATGGAATGGAAAATCCTGAAAGAGCACAGCCGGCGATCAGGCTGGCAGGCAAGCATCCAACAGGAAAGCACTCCATGAGGCCATGCTAGGATGTCCTTTCTGCTCGCTTTCACACCGTCTCGTTTTTATATTCTCTCCTGTTTAAAGGCCAGATATCAGGTGGAAACGCTGACCTTTACTCATCGCAGATAGAAATCCCTGGAAAAATACTTCCTGTAACTGGTGAACAGCCTTTGTTTTACGGTAAGCTGGACTTTCAAAAAGAAAGGAAACCTCCACTCCTGCTTACAAAGCACGATGTCTGCAGAGGGAAGAGCACAGGTGATGCTGGAGGCGGGGGGGGAGGGGGGCAGGAGGCTGCTGAAATCAACCCTGTTCTGGTCCTTGTTTCTATCTGGAAGGAGAGGAGGGTTAGGCCACTGTTCAAGAGCATGTAAATCAGGGGTGAAATTCAAAATTTTTCCCTACCGGTTCTGTGGGCGTGGCTTGGTGGGCGTGGCAGGGGAAGGATACTGCAAAATCCCCATTCCCTCCCCACTCCTGGGGGAAGGATACTGCAAAATCCCCATTCCCTCCCCACTCCTGGGGGAAAGATATTGCAAAATCTCCATTCCCACCCCATTCTGGGGCCAGCCAGAGGTGGTATTTGCCGGTTCTCCGAACTACTCAAAATTTCCGCTACCGGTTCTCCAG
>QLTV01001698.1:12269614-12280376 GCA_003457575.1 Thermophis baileyi
ACAAGAGAAGAGAGAGGGACAGAGAAAGAGAGAGAGAGAGAGAGAGAGAGAGAGAGAGAGAGAGAGAGAGAGAGATTTAGCTGAAGCACCTGCTCATCTGTTTCTGAAATTTGCAAGGAAATAGTATATACTCCTGGCTGATTCATGCAATTAAATTTGCAATTTAAATATTGCCATTAGATTGGATGCACTTTAACTTTTAATTGTTTTCCCACTTTAATTCTAGATGACACAATCATTACTATTCTATACGTCTCCTGCATCGTTCTTATCCTGGGAATAATCCTTCTGGCTTTGTTAAAGACCAGGTAATTTCTGCAAAAGGCAGTCTCCATATATTTCATTCTCCAGGTTAGGCAAGAGACTCAACCGCTTGTTTCCCTCAGCATACATTCCTTCCCCGATCTCTAGTCATTTTTATCTATTGTTTCCAAGAAGATGGTGACATCTTGATGGGAGACAGTGGAAGAAACAGAGAACTACTTGGAACAAGTGTATGTAAAGTTGAATAATCAAAATAGTATTCCATACATGGCACTCACAGGTCTATTTCTAGCCTGCCTAACTTTGTTATTTTAAATTTAATTTTAAGTTTTAAATGAATTGCAAAGCCTCTATTACCTCTTTGGTTCAAATATGGGCTGCATGCAAATTAGTGGGTGGCTGCAATCCACTGCATTGTTAGGAAGTATCACTGCCTGCCCCCCCCTTCAAAAGACAAAATTGGGGTGGTAGAGAACTTCCTGGGGTACTACTGGTGGGGCTCTCACTGACTTGCCTTCTTCTAAATGGGTGATGGGCCTTTTCAAATGCCAGCAGCCATTTTTTGAAAGGAGTCATAACATGCTCTCCAAAATGCCTCCACCTGCCCTGGCTTACCATAGGGGAGGCAATCTGTTGCCCCCTAAATAATTTGGACTACAGATCCCATCAGTCCAAGCTAGCATTGGCGATACTCATAGAATATGGGTATTCTGCAGGGCATCCAGTGGCAATACTCACAGAATATGGGCCATTCTGTAGAAAGGCCTAGATAACAGCACATTATCATCCTGACATATCAGATAAAATGCGTTATAGCTACTATTCATGCCAATAGACCATAAATAATAATAATATAGGAACATTTACAACTCCACTTTCCCAGAAACAGAGGCACATTTAAGCTAATGTTAAGCACTGTTTAATCCTACTTATTTCAATGAAAGAAGATAGGCTTAATTACCTTTTAAGAATCAATGAGACTTAAAAGGGCTTGACAGTGACTAGATCCTGCCCAAAGTTTACACAGCTATCGATTTTAGCCAAGCAGAATGAAGTGCTCAGGCTACCTGGTCTGTTAATGCAACACCTGTTCGTTTGTTTTCAGGGCCTGCACAGCCGTTTATCTGCCAAAGAGAGTTTCCTCCCAGGTGCATTTATCGGAGACGCTCCCAAGCCCTTTTATCAGAAACAATTCGAAAACTCTGGATTATCCGCTGGGCCAAAAATGCTCATTCTGACTCCTGTACTAAACCGGCCATTTTATTGTGTGAAATCTCTTTGGAGAAACAAAACAAAACAAACAAACAAAAAATAAACTGGGAAGGGGAGAATCCATAACCATGATCAACCACTTTGGCAAACATTGGGCAATCTATAACATATATCTGGAGTTCTTTTTTTTTTTCTTTGTAGTATTTGACTGCCTAGGGTATTTGTTTTAGAATTAAGCCACAGGGACACAAAATTATACTGAGTATAGAACAGTATGTTATCTAGAAAATACATGTTCCTGGGCTTTTGTTTGCTAAGACGGCATGAATCTAAGAGCAGTGGTGGGCTTATAGACAGCCAGTTTGGTGTAATGGCTGACAAAGGATATACCCCCTTTCCGAGGCCATTGTAACTTTGAATGGTTGTTAAACAGCCGGTCATAAGTCAAGGATTACCTGTAGTTATTCACTGATAAGGTCTTATGAGAAATATTGTTTTATTTTCTATGGAGATATTGCAAACATTACCCTGAAGAGCTTATAAGCTAAATAATCTAGGAGCCAAACTGAAATCCAAAAGATACACCTAAAGGTGGTAAAAGTGCACATTTAGCAAATCGGTCAATTTTTCTGATTGCACCCTAGTTCATTTAATTGATTTGTAGAAATCATAGCAAAATGAGCCATTACTTTGAACCAAGACAAGTAATTGATTATTCTTCCTGCTTGCTTACTTGTTTGTTTCTTATTTGCTTGCTCTTAATGTACACATAGAGTTCTATATGTCACCTTTAGGTCAATGGCAGCAAACAATTCTCGGTGTGCATTTGTTCAAGTATTTTCAGCTGTTTTCACTAAAACAAATGATCAAAACTTTATAGACTGTTGTGTATGAAATACTAGTACCGTTAAAGGTTTGAAGGATCAGATTACTATGTACAGGTAATCCTCATTTAATGTCCACTTATTAAGTGACTCTTTGAAGTTACACAACTTTGTTGAACAAGATGTACTTACAATCGCTCATAATTTTGGCCGTAACAGCATCACCACAATCACGATTGTGATTTGCGTGCTTGGCAACCAGCTCACAATTACAATGACATAGCGTCTGCGGTCACATGATTGCCATTGGCTACCTTCACTGTCAGTATCGGAGGCTGAAGACAGACAAAACCTATTCTAAAGATGGATTTTTTCCTTTAATTTTACCAGGCGTTTTCTGACCTTACACAGTTTGAGACTTAGATTTGGCTCCAAATCCAAAGGGGCCTTATACAAAATTCCCTTGTGGTAGAACCTATTCTACCAGCAATGATAACCATGAAGAACCATTTCAAGGCATTCTGAACGGTCTGGTTATTGTAGTCGTGGTTGGCTCTTGCCAGCTGCAGTGGAAAATAATCTCTCTCTTAAAACCTGTTGGATGTCTGTAAAACCTGATCATGTCAGTAACGCTATTCAGCCAAGTTCCTCTTAATCCAATAAAGAGGAATGGTGAGCAGCTCCTACTCACTGGTAAAACAAGTGAAGAACCAATCTCTACCGGTATGGAATTGATTGTAGTGAGGAGCTTGAACACTACATGTAATGGCTTCCATGGGCCATTTATATGTGGAGGTGAGTCGGCCTAAGCCAGGGGTGACATGCAATTTTTTTCCCCCTACTGGTTCTGTGGGTGTGGCTTGGTAGGTGTGGCTTGGTGGGGGGGTCATGTGACTGAGTGGGCATGGCCAACTTGACATCACTCACGGCAAGGTGGGGCAGCACCACCCCACCAAGCCACACCCACAGAACCGACAGAAAAGTTTGGCCAAATCTTCTAGCGTTCAACCTGGCTGCTTCTTGCCTCCTTCTCATGTTTGCTCTGTGTGTATGAGCCCAAGGAGGAGAAAAGGAGTGAGTGGGAGGGGAGGGGCCAGTCAGTGGTGCGATTTACTGGTTCTCCGAACTGCACATAATCGCCGCCACTGGTTCTCTAGAATCTGTCCAAATCTGCTGAATTTCACCCCTGGCCTAAGCCCTTTGTGTAACTTGGTCTGCAAGTGTGAAAATCAGATCCTCACTATCCTCCCTTTCACCCCCAGTACAACTAGCCATATGCATGCTGACATATATAATTTGTTGTAATTTCTGAAAACTCATGCAGAGAAGAAATCTGTTTCCAGTGTTACTTAAAATAAACTCATTTTTTGGTGAGTCGTTGCTCATAATAGCTGATTGGAAGTGCTGATTAACAAAAAAGCAATTAGGGGTAAATATATTCTCTTCAGGTAGATTATTATTATAGACCAATAACATCAACTCTGAATGGAAAGTGCACTCAATAATTATTGATGTCTTCCGCCCAGGTTGATGATATATTTTGGAACATACCTTGTATTTTTTTCATCTTAAGATACAGACTATATCTTGGTGAAAATAGTGAATAGATGCACAGGAAGTCCTCGACTTACAAAAACAATTGAGCCCAAATTTATGTTGCTAAGTGAGATGTTAAGTGAGTTTTGCCCCATTTTACGACCTTTCTTGCCACAGTTGTTAAGTGAATCACTGCAGTTGTTAGGTTAGCACAGTCCTTCTCAATTATTTTCTGTTATGCCCTCCCCAGGAAGAAGTAAACATTTTGCGCCCCCCCAACTCTCCGCCGCGACTGTAAATAGTATCATTTCACAGTGAAGCCAAGCGCTACATACGCTTCGTCATATTTCCTCAGCTTTCGGGAGACTTACGTTTGTCTCATTATCTCCGTATCTCTCCGCCTCTCTTTTCATCCCTGTTAAATATTTTTCCATGGTGTCTCTTAAGGGTTTATTACCTGCACTTCATATCTCCTGCTCTGTGCTGTGTGCTCTTGTTCGGTGCAAAAAAACCCTACTCTCTGCGGCAAAAAAAGCATGTTCCCCGTAGTCACAGTGAAGCCAAGCGCTACATATGCTTCGTCATATTTCCTCGTCTTAGCTTTCGGGGTCACACGCGCCCCCCCGGCATCACTCCGAGCCCCCCCCCAAGGGGGCGCGCCCCACTATTTGAGAAGGACTGGGTTAGAAACATGGTTGTTAAGTAAATCTGGCTTTCCCATTGACTTTGCTTGTCAGGTCACAAAAGGTGATCACACGACCCCGGGACACTGCAAAAATGAGTCAATTGCCAAGTGTCAGAATTTTGTTCACGTGACTATGGGGATGCCGCAATGGTCATAAGTGTGAAAAACAGTCATAAGTCCCTTTTTTTGGTGGTGGTGTAATTTCAAACGGTCACTAAATGAACTGTTATAAGTCAAGGGCTACCTGTATTGAGTGAAACGATCCAGCAATAGTGAAATATTTACATGGTCTTTCTTTATAGCCAATAATTACATCCTCCACTGATCTTTCTTCCCAAGACCCAATTCTCACTGGGAATTTTTCCAGGAAACTGGAAAAAGTAGGCAAACTTTTCCTCTTTTTAACAGAGCAATGTATGAGACAGTGTATGAGAACTTCCTATATGAAAGAGACAGATTCAGAAAAGAAAAGTGTCGAGAAGATTTTTTTTGTATAATTCGTTGTTCATGGCACTTTATAAAATACTGGCCCTTTTCCGGTTCACAAGGACCGAAATGCTTTCTGTATCTGAACTGATGAGGTTGTGGAAATACAGAAGTGATTAAACAGCTTTTCCTGAATAACCTTCAGTAATTAACATGCTCAATTGCATTCATTTGTGATGCCATCACCTAAGAAAATCCAATATAAGGAACATGATCTGAACATTTCCACTTTTGGCTTTTAAGGGACATTTTCTTGGTCCACCACTCTAGGCAAAATAGATAGCATGGATATATACTATATAATCCTAAATCCTAAAATGGGAATCTAATTTTAAAAACAAACATTGCAAGGGCATTTTTTCTGCTGTAACTGAAGTAGTTACTTGTCAGAAGATGGGGCACAATTTCTACTGGGATTGGCAGGGACAAAAGATTTTACTTTTGTTCCTAGTCCATGGTTCTAATCCAAATTTGGCCAGCCATTTATTCGGCTGAGGGGTATATACACAGAAGAATGCACAAATGTCACCACCTCTCTTTCAAATGGAGTTGTGGGAGAGAGTGATTAATACTGCCACAACTTTTCAGGAAGTTTGCACAATGAAGTAAAATTTGCTCCCCTAAACATCCTCACTAAAAAAAAAAAACCCCCAACAACACAGCAGCAGCATTAAATATAATTTGCTCAAAAATGAGAGATTAAAGTTGATTACAATGACTGTAATGTATGTCACAACTATAGGAGGACGCCACAAATTTGGAGAATGTGGCAGGCTGCCATTTCCCACAAACTCTTGGAACAAGATAAAGTCCTTCATATTCTTAACAGATGTCAGGCATAATAAAACACTGCAAAAATGCTACTCATAGCAAATCCAGTTTTGGCTCTCGGTTCAGAGCATAATGACTTGGGAAACAGAAAGAGGTAATCTACAGAAATAAACTCTACAACAGGCCACACACAACGATGGACCTCATAAATTGCTGCAAATATTTATGAGACACTAAAAGCTTGATTAAGAGCTAACAATGTACTTACTGTCTTTAAAATTCTGCAGCCCATTGTATCCAAGACGGTTAAAAGGATCAGCTGTAAGTGAAGCAATTAAATCCCCTAATCCAGACCTTATTACCCACCAGACCAAATGCAATTTGTTCATTATTCTCTTTTTTGCAATCCAAGATTTTGTTTACGTCATTTTTTCTTACACTGGGGATTAATCTTTACCTCAGTGGCTGTGCTCAGTCTAATTCTAATACATAGTTTCAAAATAGGAGACTGACCGTATTGTGCCCCTTGTCATGGCATTTTAGCATAGTGGGAGGGTTTCTTACAGACTGAGAGTTGCAGTTGATCACATAACAGAAGTTAAAAGAGCTTTGAACAGAGAGAGATTCCTTTTATTGATTTTATATTTTGCATATACTTTTTCAGAGTTTTATAAATATATCATCTAATACATGGACAAATATTTCCAGAAGCGTACACATATACAGTACATTTTAAGCAAATATATAAAAATAAAAATGGAAGGAAATTGAATAAAGTCCTAAGGCATTTTAAAAGAGTCACTAATACATTATGACATATATTTTCCTGAATTAGACAGGGATGGCTACCTCCTAACACTTCTTACTACCATTAGCCAAGCTGGTTTGAGGCTGATAATGTTCAACACATTTGCACCATCCTATATTGCTTACACATAGTTTGGAGTCCGATCTGCATATTGATTTATTATGTGCCATCAAATCAGTGTGGATTCTTGGTGATTTTCTCCATGAAGACCTGCCCTTAACTTGGTCTTTCAGAGGTGCCTCCATCACCACCGGAGCTGAATCCATCCATCTTGCTGCTAGTGATCCTCTTCCCTTCCCTTCCACCATTCCCAGCATCAGAGCCTTCTCTAGACAGCTAGGTCAAAGACAATGTGTTTGAAGTAGGATAATTTGAGCCTGGTCATTTATGCTTGGAATGAGAACTCAAGGGGTTGATTTGTTTGATGATTCATCTCGAACATCAAAAGCATCAATACTCTTTCTATCCTGCTTCTTCAAAGTCCAACTTCCATACAGTGTCACACGGAAAACCAATGGCTGCACACGTCTGATCTTGGTAGTACAGACACATCACAGCATATGAACATTTTTTCCAAGGCATTTATGGCTGCTCTACCAAGTGCTAGATTGTGGCATATTTCTTGATTGTTTGTTCCTTCACTATTGATATGCAGAACTCATAGCAAGATAAGCTCAGTTCAAATTCAGTAGCACTACATTACGTAACACTATGCTTGCTCAGTTCAGATTGTCTCAAACTTATTTTTTAATTCACGTAGCAAGCCTACCTCATTTGTAAGCAAATAAGTATATACTCCTGTTGGTACAGAGTACCACGATAGGGGAACATTTATATTCTAAAAGCATCACATCAGAAGTTGACTATGACCTGATAAAGAGAGGCCATGGTAAGCTGCAATAGGCACCGTCCAAGGACCCCAAGGAAAAAAATTCATTTAGCAATTCAAGTGAAGGCTTTCTACTTTGGTCTTTTAATTCATTACTGCCATTGGCCTCATATCAACTGTAGTGCTACTGTTCCCTTCAGATGATTTTTTTTTAAAAAATTTTGCAATATGCTTGTTTTCTGCAACTATAAACAGGAAAAGCCTACTGATGGATAAATATTTAACTTTTTAAGAATGCCACCATTTCTTTTCCAGCTCAATCATTGAACGAAGCTTGAGCAACTTTAGAACTGGTTTTCTTGTTCAAAGCTCTGCAGATGAAGTTGCCAGCTTCCATAACTTTGTAAAGATCCACACCCTAAAATTGAGAAAGAGAGAGGAGAAAGAAATATTTTCAATATGTTTATTCATATATAACCACTCTAGATGTTCAGCAGGAGAAGAAAATATGAGCATGCTTTGTGATGATCCTAAATTCTTCATCAAACATCCATATCCTGAAAACTTTCTCTGAGTCTGCTTATCTGACTTACCTTCTATACTTTAGTGTCTGGCAGCATTCTGATACATTATGTCCCCAATGCTTTTTAACAACTACATCACATACCTTTGGATTACAATGCTTCAGAGAATTTTATATGGGCCTCTGAAGTTGGTTCAGAACTTTCAGTTACATTATCTGAAGGGACCTGAATCATCCAAACTTCAGAGTGATCATCTTTTTAAATTATTATTACTTTTGTGCCTGCGAGCTGGTGTTGACTCATGGCAACTGTCTGGATTACTCTGTGCAGTTTTTTTGAAAAGATTTTGGAAGTAGTTTGCCCTTGTCTTTTTCCTACGGCTGAAAGAGAGTGACTGGTCCAAAGTTACCCAGCTGGCCTTTTGTTCTAAGGTGGGACTAGAACTCACAGACTCCCAGTTTCTAGCCTGGTGCATTGACCACTACACCAAACTGGCTCTCCAATCTGATAACTAGGAGAAGAGAAATATAATCATATTACATTTATGCCCTGGAAACAATAATGTTAACACTGTTTGGGCCTCAGTATAATTCAAAAATTTGGCTCAGACCTTTACTCTTTGCTTGCAACCAGAACATCTGAAGATCCTAGTCCTTCACGGCCTCGGGTATACCATGACAACTGGTGCTTGATTTAAAATGCAATAGGACCACTTGGTGGTGGCACCCTAAATGTGAAACTGTCAGCTGACATTAACCTTGTATAATATTGGTGCCAGATATGGCTTCTTTTATTTTCCATTATAGGTTAGTGTTTGCTTATGGTCCATTTTTTTTTTCAATTTGACTAATTGCTTTTATACTTTTAAATTACGGTATTTAAAAGTTTTGCTTTTGATGTGTGTGTGTGTATGTGTGTGTGTGTGTGTGTGTGTGTGTGCTTTAATATTACTTTTTATAAACCACTCTGAAAAATTATTTACCTATCAAATCAAAATCCATTGTTTTATGAAATTAAAGGATGAATAACCTAATTAAAGCCATTGGGAATAAGTCAATCTCCTCTTCTTGAAGCCCCTCAAGTACTGGAAGACAGCTATTATGTCCTCTTCAATAGGCTAGATACACCTAGTTCCCTTAACTGTTTGTCACACAATTTAACGTCCAGATCCTTTAACATCTTTGTTGCCTTTCTCTGCGCATTTTCCAGCATCTCAACATTGTGTATCACAGGGGTGGGTTCTAATTTACCTCGCCGCCTGTTCGCTTCCTCCTGCACCACGCGCCCGTGCCGCGCAGACGCAGTGCCGAAAACCCAGCTTCTGTGCATGCGCAGAAGCAAAAAACAGCTGCATGTGCGCAGAAGCCAAAAACAAAATAGTGGTGCCTAGGGCGCCGCCGAGAGAGCCGGTTCGTGGGCATGGCCAACCAGCGATTGCTCCTGGATTGG
Source organism: Thermophis baileyi (assembly GCA_003457575.1). Classification (NCBI taxonomy): domain Eukaryota; kingdom Metazoa; phylum Chordata; class Lepidosauria; order Squamata; family Dipsadidae; genus Thermophis; species Thermophis baileyi. The sequence continues at coordinate 12,279,003 of QLTV01001698.1, forward strand.
CGAACGGGGGGAAATTCCCGCTACCGGTTCTAAAGAACTGGTCCAAACCGGGAGCAACCCACCTCTGGTATATCATGAATGATGGGTTAATCGCTCAGTCAATCAATCAATCAATCAATCAATCAATCAATCAATCAATCAAGACAATGGGCAAAATCTAGCAAAACCCAGAAAACTCAAACTTTCAGCAACCAACCAACCAAGAAGTGGGCTTAGAAACAGAGAAGAGGAAAGCCCATACTGCCCTTCTTCAGAGTCATGGAGGAGAGCATCTGGCCTCCAAAGAGTAAGAAATATGCCACAACTTGAAGCGGGCTTATAGACGTAGAAGAAATTAAGCCGTCTACATTGTGGACTGATCTCAAATCTGTCTGTTTTGTTTTACCTACAAGGGGCTGTTCCACCATGTGTTTTTGCACCTGGAAGGTCAACTGTGAATTACAACCTACAGAATGCAAGGCATTCCATTTATTTACATTTCATTTATTTGTTACTGTATTATTTTTGCAAATAACTCAAGGTGGCAAAAAATATCCAACACATTTCCTCCTTCTCTTTTCCACACACCAATAACCCTGTGAGGTGAACTGGGCTGAGAGAGAGTGACTGGTCCAAAGTCATCCAGACGGCTTTCATGACTAAGGTGGAATTTGAACTCATGGTCTTTTGCTTTCTAGCCTAGACCAGGGGTCTCCAACCTTGGCAACTTTAAGACTTGTGGACTTCAACTCCCAGAATTCCTCAGCCAGCTTTGCTGGCTGAGGAATTCTGGGAGTTGAAGTCCACAAGTCTTAAAGTTGCCAAGGTTGGAGACCCCTGGCCTAGACTAAATTAGCTCCTTTTTCCTTTCCTTTTTCTCTCACTGTCATTGTTCCATTAGCTTCTTAGCCTTAACCTGCATATCAAAGAACTGGTATTTTCTTCTGAAATTCTCTGTCTCATTCTGACAGGGGATTTAGCCTTTTATCTATCCTAGCCACCCAGCTCAACTATAAAGAGGAAGGAGAGGGAGAAAGAGGGGAATCCCCTGGCCCCCTCCTGAGAGACTGGCTTCAAGAGCAAATGTCTTTATGAAGAATGAGTGGAGGTAGTGACCAGACAGACCCCTCCACAGACTGAAGAGAAAATCTTAGGGACTCAATTGTGCTAGAGTGTAAGCACATATTCCAGTACAGACACACGCATTTATTTTATTTTATTTTATTTTATTTATTTTTATCCCTTTATTATTTTTTATAATTAACTCAATTATAAAAGGAAGTATAATTACTTCCTTTCCCCCTATTTGCCCCACAACAATAACCTTGTGAGGTGGGTTGGGGGGGAGGGAGAGAGAGAGAGAGAGAGAGAGAGAGAGAGAGAGAGAGAGAGAGA
>QLTV01001698.1:12281235-12298735 GCA_003457575.1 Thermophis baileyi
AGAGAGAGAGAGAGAGAGAGGGAGAGGGAGGGAGGGAGGGAGGGAGAGATCCTGCCCCAAAGTCATCCAGTCAATTTTCATGGCTAAGGCAAGACTAGAACTCACAAACTAATTTCTTAATTGGTTTCTAGCCTGGTGCCTTCACCACTAGACAAAAAGTCTAGTTTTGTCTAAAGACTTTTGGCAAAAAGCGGTTTCCATTTTAGCTTAAGATGAAGGAAATTGAAAGAATCCTGCTGCAAGAGAAATGAGCTAGTCAGGGAATCTAAAAGTAGCATCAGATTCAAACTGAGATCCCATACACACTTCTTGGAAGTAAATTTATTGAATATATATCTAGGCACAAAGTAAACTAGCAAGAAATCTGATGAGCAGAGACTTCTGCAAAAATAGTACTGTTTTGGGATTCTAATATTCTTTTGACTCATACATATTATCCTCAAAAAAAATGTTTCAGCACCTTAAATCTAATCTTCACTTGCCAGATGTTCATTGAGCTGACCTTTGCAAAAATTATACACAGCCATGTGTAGATACTGGGTCTGAGCTTTCCCAAAGTAAACTGACAATTTGATCTAATCATTGTGAACCTTGTTCTAAACGAGGAATTAACTGTGACTTCAAAGTTCTCAGCTCATCTGAAAGTGCAACTGCTTTTAAAAGAGGAAAAAGATCCATTGTGTTCTTTAGCAGCAACCCAAGAAAGAACATGGAAATAATGTAAACATAGGGCAATGTTTAATTCTAGTAAGTGGTATGTGCTATCAATAATTTGATAAGAAAATAAACTCCAGAGTCTAGAATTCAAGTAATAGTGAGGGTTAAAACTGTTTTAAAAAGAGTTTTATAATTGCCTGAGATGCATTCCTATCCTGGGAAAATTAGTTAGACATTTATACAAAATCACATATGTATAAGTAAGATTAGGAGAAAAATTATGCAATCCTTCTGTAACACAGATATATTTGTTCTGTGGAAAAGTCAATTTCCCCTGACAGATTGCTGTCCTAGAATGCATTGGTGGGCACTGATTGATTCATTTATCAAATCTGTATAGCCTTATTTAGAACAAGGTGTAAAAAAGTGTAACACATTATATTGTTTGAAATCAATATAACAGGCATGACATACACGCTATTTCAATGACCCCCCCCCAATTTTAGCAATTATGCAGAATCCGATAAATATATGAGAATTAGCTTACTGTATTGATCCCCATGCCATTAAGCATGTATATCACATCTTCTGTGGCTACATTTCCAGTGGCACCTTTCGCGTATGGGCAACCACCTAAGCCCGAAACAGAGGAATCCACAACATGAACTCCCATCTAGAAAACAATAATGGTAATGATAGATATTCCATCGGAGAGCTAGTCCTCAGTTGAAAATGCTCACTAAGGCACTCTGCATACAAAAATGGTTGGGAGCATTTTCTGCAATCTACATCTGAGCATGCCTTCCTTCAATAATCCAGATGCCATTTTACTCTTATGCTATTGTACTTTAACCTTGGCCGTGCATGGCTTATTTTAGACAAACATTCAACACAGCTGCCACGCTGGGCATTCAATACCTCTTTCAAAATAAAACATTCTATTTCTTTACAAATTGATTCCCCCAATCAGCATGGACTGATCAGACAGTTTGAGACCCTCTATTGCAAAACGGGAATTTAAAGTCTCACAAGTGGAGAATGTGACATTGTTCATATTTCCAAAATCTAAGGATTCATAACTATGCAGAGTTCATTTAGTCACTGTTCAAAGTTACAACGGCACTGAAAAAAAGTGACTAATGACCGTTTTTCAGACTTACAACCATTGCAACATCCCCATGATCACATGATCAAAATTCAGATGCTTAGCGACTGGCTCATATTTATGATGTTTGCAGTGTCCTGGGGTCAGGTGATCACTTTTTGCAATCTTCTGACACGCAAAGACAACGTGGAAGCCGGATTCACTTACTATCTTTGTAACTAACTTAACAACTGCAGTGATTCACTTAACAATGGTGGCAAGAAGGGTCATAAAATGGGACAAAATTCACTTAACTGCCTCGCTTAGCAACAGAAATTTTGGGCTCAATTGTGGTCGTAAGTTGAGGACTACTGTAGTCTGAATTCAAGCCACAGACAAAAGATAGGTGTCGTAGGTTTGATCTTCCATCCATTTTTCAAGTATTTGTGAAACAGGTCACCCCCAGTTACAACCTTTGGCATGTCTCCTCTATTACAATTAAGGGAAATGGATTTCTTGGTACACATAATGGCGGCTTGTTCCTTGTGTTTAAATTGTTGCACAGTCCAGTTATGCCATTTCTAAAATACAGTCATAGCATCTGGAAACTTTTTATTGGGAACTCATCACTATTGTCAAATAGTCGTAATTTGACGTAGGATTCTTTACAACTAGGAACTTAAAAGTATTAAAATGGATGTCTCTAAGATTACAATTAATTTCCCCCTCAAGTTCAAATATAACACAGCCAATGTTTTTATGAATGCTGTTCATATTTGAATAATACGTTATATAACTCATATAGGCTAAAATCATTTTATATCTTGTAGAGCAGTCTTATATTAATATAACTCAAGGCATACATCAGACTGATGCAAAAGGCAAAATAAAAACTTTACAGAAGCCCCAAAATACTGTATTATATATAAAAAAAGCTATTTGTGAGACTTATATGCAGTGAGAAGCATTTTTATGAAGCTAAATTGGGCATGGAAAATACCTTTAAAAGTTCATAGATGAAGCATTAAAATAATACCCTGTGTTCTTATTAAATGTAGGTAGATTAATATATATTCTAAATCATAAAATCAGACAATATAATCAACAGAAGCACATGATGAAAATGCTGTAAGAAAAAACACATAAAACTGAAAAAGCAAACAATAACAATTTAATAGCAGCAAGAGGAAAAGTTATTAAAATGCACAAAATTAAATTACATATTATAGAACCGGTTCCACAATAAGTACCCAATTAAAAGTTACTTCAATTTGTCACAAAAGAAACACTTTGAAGAATCCAGCTGACGTGATCTGCTTTTACTTCAAAATCCACATTTCAAATGTGTTTTCCCATGAGATCTAAGGACCTACTCTTTGAAATATATAAACCTAAAACATCTATTTATTATACAGAATAAGTTGCACCGATCTATTGATACCGAGCTAACCATGAAACTTGATTGCTGAATAATATTGTGTTTTGTAATACTTTCAGCTGTTTTCCATTCAATAATGTATATTATTAGCTAGACAAATGTTGGATCTGCAGCTTCAGAAGCTTAAATCCTTTGCACATTTTATTGACCCTTGTCACTGACTATTTCACCATTGACCATTTATTGTCTTTTAGTCCCTTCGTAGACTGAGGTTCTTCCCTTCAACCTATTTTCGGCAGGAAGAATCCAGTATTTTATGCTTCCTTCTCGATTTTACCATCACAAGGACAGAAAGCTCTGAAATGCCATGTATAGCAGTGCACAATTTCCTTAATAAACTATACTTATACTTTTGAACCATAAGCATATCTCTCGAAGTACTCTAAGAGTACTGTCTCCAAAGATTCTACTCACACAGACCTGTTTTGCTAAACACAAATTCCACAAGTAAATAGAAGGATGCCAACAAGGGTTAAAATAAATTACCCATTCAGTCTGGAAATACACACAGGCAATGCTGACATTAGACACTGCTTATCTACAGAAGTAACTATCGTATACTGGTGCTGCTAGCCCAGTGCACAGGATTTTGGGGCTTTAGATAAACAACTTTGAGCTCACTGGAATAAAAGCAGTAGCTAGTAGAATAAAGCAGTAGCTAGTAGAATAAATTGCCATTAATTGTGTTTTTATTTATACAATGAAAAACAAATTGTGTACTTAACAAGAGTTTTAATATTAAAAAGTTTAGTGTAAAAGATTTGACAGGAAGTTTGTCAAAGTGCACTGGGACAAGTCGAGCATCTCTCCTTAAAGCACTGAAGCAGCCACATTCTCCAAAATGTTCAGTGCAACTATTTTGAAGATTTTTCCCTGTTGTCTCTAGGCACAATCACATTTTTTTTGTATTAGTGGTGATTCCAGCGGATGGAATTTCTGTGCATACATATTAATATGCTGACTTAAATTTAAAGGCTTAAATCCAGGAAACCCCTGTCTGGCATTCGCTCAACAGCTGTCTAACAACTTTGACGTCAACACACAGTGGAAAGCCAAATGGGCTGCTGAACGCCCAGATACAGGCAGTTATGTAGATGACCCTACACAAAAGGTGCCAGGTTTTGACCTTCCTCATCAGCAACTCTGAACAGGATCCGTACCCAACATGGTGTCTGCCAGGACTTCTTGTTTAAGTGGGGTCTTATCTCTACCCCTCAGTGTGACTGTGGTGCTCCTCGACAAAATATCCACCACATTGTGTCCAAATGTCCATCAAGATCTTACTCTGGCCCAATGTCTGATTTTTTCAACATAGACCACCCTGTCCTTGAATGGCTAGGTGGACTGGACATTAACATTTGAACTACTATAAGTCCATGTATTTGCCATACGCTAAATAAATAAATATGCTGACAACCTGCCAGAGGACATAGTTGTGTTGATGGTTCAAGGAACATTAAACCAACTTTGCCAAGTAATCCTACTGAATGCCCAGATATGAAAATGTGATTAAAATTCTGAATCAAACACCACCCAACAAATTACTTTAGGGGACTGTATTTGCATCCTCTTTGTAATTTAGTGTTAATTTAATGCATGAAGGATGTACATGCAATTAAGAGTATAGTAATTATTTTTTAAAGTATTCTCTTGCTAAACACTTGGTGGCACTGTTGCCTTAAGCTGGGCTATTTATTTATTTTTTTGCTTGATAAAATCTGATAACAGGAAGATTATGTTTAAGATTTTGATTTTACTTATTTTTAAACTAAAAGTTAAGTCACAATAAAAGGTGGTTTTTTTCAATTTTTTTAAAAAAATATCAAATTACAGTATATGGCATATTTTTATCTGCACAAACCTACCCTGAAGCAATACAATGATAATTTATTACAGGCTTAATAAATAAATCTTTAAAAAATACATCATTACCAGATGGAATCTACCTTACTGATCCCATGGTGAGAGCAAAATTGGCAAAGTAGCTTTCTCATAATCCTGGCATTGCTTTATTAATCTTTAGTTGGATCATGCAAACAAGTTTTAAAGGCCCAGCATTCTCAACCAAGATCCCAATATGACAGCTATACACTAGCTCTTAACAGTAGAGAACATTCTTTCCTTAAAGCCCAAATTATATTTTCTCCTGTAAAATGATATCTGTGTTCAGAAAAAAATCCTGAACAATGAATGCCCAGGGTGTGTGTGTGTGTTGGGCACCAGCTAGAATTGTTGCTATCTCATTGCTGCCATCTTCTGGCCCTCTTAATTTTTGCAGCCAACGTACGGTATCTCTACTGCTGAAGACTAAAAACTGTGAACTCCAAGATTACCATTTTAAGGACAGTTTTTATTCTTTGTTTATTAGGTTTTTGTGAAGGTCCTGACTCACATCCATTTGGCCAAGGTTGCCTTTGAAACTCACAAATTTGCTGAACGTACTGAATCAAGGCTGTCCAACCTTTGCTGACTAGGGAATTCTGGCAGTTGACATTCACGAGACTTAAAGTTGCCAAGGTTGGCCACCCCTGCAGTAAATGTTCCACTGTTTTCAGGATTATTTTTTCTAATAATGAAATCTTGACCGTAGAAAAACATTCTGGCAAAGACTACTGGTCACTCCATTTTGGACTATGTCTTGGATAATATAACCAATAGTTTAGCTTCAAAATATTCAATTAGTTCATAGGTTTGATCTTTTTTCCTGCTTTACATAAGTGCATAGAATATAAGGCTAAGAATATCATTTATTCAGCAAACTGTGAAATTGATCTGCATGTACAATATGCTCTGCATACATTTGGGAGGAGAGATACCTGTTATTGGTTTAGCAATTTTCTACTCATGAATTGGTTTAGCAATTTTCTACTCATAAAAACAATTAGCTGATCTAGAAAAAAAAAAATTAACCAGGGCCAAATCTGATTGGTCTTTGGATGGTGAATTAGCAGGAAATCCCCAGACCGTAGGCCGGGATGAGAACTAAGTGAGAGAAGAAAAATAGGCATTATTGTCACTTCTGAACTGTTATCATGGAGTTCTACTTGAAGAAAATCTTATTTAAATCAGGCAACTTTTTTCAAGCTCCCCAACTTTTGCATCCTATCTCATTCTGTTCCAGAGAGTTATCAACCCTTCAGAATAGTTTCGGGCAAGGAGGATGGAGAATGGGGGGAAAAACTAAAAATTAAATAAATTAAAACAGTTCATCAAACTACATATGAACCATCTAGATCAGTGGCCCCCAACCTTTTGGGACACCAGGGACCTGTTCCATGGAGAAAGGTTTTCCCGTGGCCCAGAGGGGGCGTGGCTTTGCATGCTGCCTGCATCCCATGGATGGGGCTTCGCTTGTTTGCGCGGCCTGGTTACTGGCATGCTGCAGACAGGTGCCAGTCCATGGACCGGGGATTGGGGACCCCTGATCTAAATCTGTCCAGAACTACAGAAAGGCAGGATAGGTTACTATTTATATTTACAGACAGGGCCCTTATAGTTATTTGTTTAGTGACTGTTTGAAGTTACAATAACACTGATTTACAACTGGTCCTTACACTGATGACCATCGCAGCACCTCCATGGTTATGTGATCAATATTCAGGCACTTGGCAACTGGCATGTATTTACGATGGTTACCGCATCCCGGGATCATGTGATCGCGGTTTCCAACCTTCCCAGCCAGCTTCTGACACGCAAAGTCAAGGGGGAGAAGCCGGATCTGCTTAACAACTGCGGGAGTCACTTAACAACTGCAGTGCTTCCCTTTAAAAAGGTTGTGAAATCAGGCCTGACTCGCTTAATAACCGCCTTGCTTAGCAATGGAAATTCTGGACCCAACTTGTGGGGTCATAAGTTCAGGATTACCTATAGTTGCAACGCAATGGTCTGCTTTGCACATCTGTCTAAAGCTAGGTCCCACTCAGTTCAGTAAACAGATAAAAGTCTCCATCACTTCATGCTCTACTGTTCTGCAAACAGTATTAACTGAGCTTTGTAAAACAGATCAGTAAAGCTGTGAGGATAGAAGTTCCCTATTACTTCTGCCATTTAGCCCATCAGAAGAGTAACACAAGTGACCGATCCTATTATTTAGGATCATTTTTCTTTTTGGTGCCATTAATCTATTTACAGCTGGACTCAAGAGACCTGCTATTTATCATTATAAAATATAAAGCCAAATGTCCCCCACTCCTCTTTTTTTTTTTCTTCAGGAGCGCCACAGATTAACAGGTTAGAATGTTTTCCACATGTCTTGTTTTACTGTCAGGAGAATATTAAAACCGTTTTCCAGCTTCCGTAGTTCAACCAGATGTCCACCGATCCCATGGCGAGAGCAAAATTGGCAAAGTAGCCTTCTCCTGACCCCAGCATTATTTTATCAAGGATCACTTTAAAGGTATAAAGGGCCATTTCTCGCTGAGATGTGTAATGTTTTTCAGCCCTTTCCCCTGCAATTACCCCAAAGTGCTGACTTGGTTGAACTACTGATAGGCAGTAGTATTTTTTAGGATGCCTCTCACACTGAGCTGTAATTGCTGTTTGTGTTGGCCCCAGAAAGGTACCAAGTTTTGTTTCCAGTGTACATTTCTGGACTCTGGTTTCAGTAATATCAGCATCGGATATGGTCCCGGGCACATGTTTTGTTGTGTAAACGTTTGACGGTAATTTCCTCTGCCAATCTCTACCAGCTAGCCTCTAATTATCAAAGACTTCAGATGGACAATTTCAAAAGTATTTTCTAGGGCTCCACCAATTGCTTTCCTTTCACTGACTCCCCCCCCCTCAGCAAGTCAGCCTGCCAAATGCATCTAAACCAGAATTCGGTCTTTGGATTAACTTTAGATCATTTTTGCTAGTGCGCCTGAGGTGGGATGGCGGTAGTTTGCAGCGACTCCATATTCTTCTGCCCTGCACTAAACCGGCCTTCCTTCACCTGACAGCTTCCAGATGTGCTGGGATTACCAGTCACAGTATCCCCAGCCAAAATGGCTATGAGCCATATTACTGGGAGTTCTGGAAGGGGAGAGTCCCAAAACATCTGGAGAACTCTAGGCTGGGTGGGGGCTGCACTAAATTATTGACACATGAGAGTCAGATGGGTTTTTGTTATATTCCCTCTTTTAAATGATATTTTTCTTTCGCTCTTGTACCATGTTTTGTAATACAGTTTACTATTATTCCATCAGTACACAAATATTGTGTCTGAAACCACAAGTTAAAACCCGGGTTGTTGTTTTTTCTTTCAAACTATAGCATCTGTTTTCCTGCTTTTGAGTGCATTTCAAAACCCCAATTATTTCAATGGGGAACGTAAAATATACTTTTTTTTACCATTTAAAAATACAGCTAGTTCATAAAAATGTTGTTTCATATTTACTGGACTCCCCAAAGAATGTTTTTAAAAAGTTGGATATTTGTTTTTTGTACTGGCATGATAAGAAATGAGGGGTTTTAGATTCGTACAATTTGGTTTGATCCAGCCATACCTTCCTCTTGGTTTCAAGTCACACCTTAAATGGGAAAGAGTGAAATAGTAAAGATGTTAAAACTTATCTCTTAAAATATGAAATTAGTTTTCCATGAAAAGAAGTGGATATTGCTGTTTAGTATGATACCAGAGAAGCTGACACTAAAGCAACTGAATAAAGTCAACTTGAATTGGATTGCAAGGAAATAACATTTCTTTATTATGGCAGCAATGGTTCAATAGAGTAAACTACTTAAGCCCAGGGAAGATGTGAATCTCTTCCTCTTGAGGTTTGTAAAGGAATGGAAAGGATGAGAAACTCAGACTTTATAACAAGTACAGAATATTGCCAAAGCTTAGACATGCAATACATGTCTGGGAGATTTCATTCATTAAGAATATAAGCCTACTTCCGTGGCCTACCACTGAACTAAGCCTTCTCCATTTAGTTCAACCTCTTTTTTCAAGGCCATTCAAGGATTTCTTGAAGACTATTCAAGGGCTTATCTTTCCCATCCTCTTCTTCTTCTTCTTTATGAATATAAACTCGCCCCCAAATAACATTTCTGTATTACCTGCAGTATAGTGCAGTATTGCAGGCTATTTCTGCTGATCACCGGCTGCCAGCAGTTTGGCAAATCGAATCTCACCAGGCTCAAGGTTGACTCAGCCTTCCATCCTTCCGAGGTCAATAAAAATGAGGACCCAGATTGTTGGGGGCAATATGCTGACTCTGTAAACTGCTTAGAGAGGGCTGTAAAGCACTATGAAGCAGTATATAAGTCTAAGTGCTATTGTTAAGTGCTATTACCTCCTCCTAACCACATTGTTCAGACACTGTCTACTTTCAACAAATGAAAGTGAGCTAGAATAATGTCATTTCTCCAGCTCCTTTCTATCTCAAGTTCCCCTGGCTATTTTATCCTTGATGCAAACTTAATAAATGATCACCCTGTCTAATCCTATTTATAAATTTGTAAAGAAGAAGAAGAAGAAGAAGAAGAAGAAGAAGAAGAAGAAGAAGAAGAAGAAGAAGAAGAAGAAGAAGAAGAAGAAGAAGAAGAAGAAGAAGAAGAAGAAGAAGAAGAAGTTGTTCGTGCCTCTCAATACCTCCCCTCCTTACTATGTGGAGGAGTAAGTTCGGGGGGGGGGTGGCTTGAATGTGAGTAGAAGTCTCTATGGCAGTGTTTCTCAAGCTTAGGAGTTTTAAGAAGTGTGGACTTCAACTCCCAGAATTTGGGGCTGGGGAATTTTGGGAGTTGAAGTTCACACTTCTTAAAAATCTCAAGCTTGAGAAACACTGCTCTATGGGATTGGCAACTCTGCTGATCACTTACCACCAGAGACTGCTACTTGCCTTTAAGCACCTACAAGCAGAATTTGGTGCCAACTCTTCTCTTTAACTAAATTCCCTGGCTTACCCAAGGAATTTAGAGGAAGAGTAACATACCCGATCCCATTCTCATTATGCATGGCTAAATGCTCTGTTCAGAGGAACTTGAATAACATTCTTGGAATAGGAAGTAGACAGGAAATAGACTCTCTATAGCCAGGCTTGCTTTGTTATACTGTTATAACTTTTGCTGATAGAGTCTAACTATGCCTTGCTAAATATAATAAATAAGGAAGTCGCTTGAAAATGGAGAGGGGGGAAAAAACTCACTTGCATCTATTTCATTTAGGGATTCCCATTACATTGAGCATTGAGCCTTGGTCAATCCCTTGGGTTTTTTTCTCGTCTAGAAACGATGGAGCTTATTATCACACATATACTGTGCTTCCACCATGAAGGCATTCCATCTCTATTTGAAATTGGAACATTAATAATATATTTTACAAAGTCAACGGGACATACTTATTAGGAAAAATGCTACAGCACCACCACTAGAGACATCATTACATCTGAACTAAGAAACTGGATTGCAAACCACACATGCAGAGATGCAGACGCAATCCTAAGGGAGGAAGAATCTTAGAAGACATTTTATAATTGGGTCTTAGTTTAACAAACCATTAATTCAGTCGAAACCCACTTGGCCAATAGAGTGCTGAGAGCTACCAATGAATGTTACTACATCATTCCAAGTTTCTTTACTATTTATGAAGTGCAAAATGATTTTTCAAAACCAGACCCCCAAGATGGGAAAATCAAACGATTCCTTCTGCTAATGGAAAGCAGGCAATGATAGATGGATTTTGGCTGACTACAAGGAGCTGAAAAATTCAGAGTTAATTTTTTTTAATTAGAGAAGCTGAAATGGAAATGACTGCCAGTAGAAAGCAATTTACCAAAGCCCAAAGGAAACTCTGAGTATAAGAGCTGTATAAAATGGTGAGCCCAAAGTCACCTCTAATATCATCCTTTTTTCTTCAATGAAGACGAGGCTTCTGGATTTCCACCTCTAAATGGTACATAGTTCTTATACCTAGTTGACATGGCAACTCCCCTGCGTGTTTGACAGATGCTTGAGGAATGTTACATTCCAAAACACGAAAACGGTAGGGAAAAATTACTGAGGTTTAGCGCCAGCTCTCTTCTTATTCTCAAACTGAGCACTCGAAATAAGGTTGTACACGCAGAATGATCCATAACTGCTGCCAAGTTTCTGCAGTTGCAAAGTATTGTGCTAAACTGAAGCTTCTTGTCAACACTTGGTTTAACTCCCTACATACATTCCAACCGCCCCCCCCCCTTTTGAGCTCCAGATTTATTGTCAAATGCCAAGGCCCACAAAACCTACTCAGCCGTCTGGTTGTCAGTCCAATCCACACCAAACTTATGACCCTCCAGATACTGCTCAACTACAACTCCCAGCACTTCTTGCTGTTGCCCATGGGTCTTGTGTTCAGCAGCCTCTGGAGGTATTGCGGTTGTCCACTATTGGCTTAAGGAAGTGGTTTAAAAACAATAAGCTACATAAACTAATCTTTGCCTACTGATTGGTTAATCATACCATATCAAGCTTCAGATTGTCAGGGTTCAGAGAGAAAGGGAGGGGGAGAGGAAGGGAGAGAGAGGGGGAGGGAGGGAGGGAGGGAGAGAGAGAGAGCGGGGGAGCGAGGGGGAGAGAGAGAGAGAGAGAGAGAGAGAGAGAGAGAGAGAGAGAGAGAGGGAGAGAGAGAGAGAGAGAGAAGGAAGAGTGGTGCTCTCTGAGCTTGGTTATTTTCTTGCAGACATTTCATTACCAAACTAGGTAACATCATCAGTGCTAACAGTGATTACACTGCCTACTTTAGAGTAATGAAATGTCTGCAAGAAAACAATCAGAACACCAAGGACCCCTCACTATTATATGCCTATTTATACAAAGAATGCTGTAAGAACTTAATCAGTCATAAAGCATAGACTTGCCATAAGAGTTCTTTATGCCTGGCTTTCACATATCAATTAGGCTAAGGCTTCAGGCCAGCATTCAAGTTTCACAGGTATTCCTTTTTGTCAGGAACATCATGTGAATATAATTTTCTAGCAAAAAAACCATGACACTTCATGCAGATTGCCTCACTGAGGTCTATTCAGAGAAAATAGAACAAATACCTGATAGGATTAAAGTTTTATATTAGGCAAGAATTAACAGGGAAACCAGACTGTACAATCATAAGCCCCTTAAATATTGCTTACAGGACTTTTAAAGCAGGAGTATGTTAACTGTTCAGGTTCAGGTATGAAATGAATGAATGAATGAATGAATGACATCTGAAATGTTATAAGTTCCCATGCCTGAACACTGAAATCTTATGAGGTATAATAATTCCAAAACATTTCAACTCTTTTAATCCTTTAATTGCAGAATTACAGTATATATAAGAGGTTGCATTTGTTTTGGTCCCTATAAATACTACATCACTGACCCTTGCTTGAAAATACATTCACCTATTATTATTAGATATTTTAAACCCTTTTAAAAGTGCCATGTTTTTGTTTCACATGTTCTTTTCCCCCATAGCTAGTGCCACTACGAAAACCTAAACTAGAATCAGTAAGAGAAGCTCACAATTTATTTCTTCTAGAGCATCAAGTTAAGAACATTAACAGGGTCTTTTTCAGAAACATTACTTCGAATGAATTCATTTGCTGGACTCAAGAACCCATATGTATTTATAAAATAAGCCCTGTTACACATACTGCTTTTCGGGGGCCGAAATTTTCTTTGCTTCCTGAAGTATATATTGCCCTTGTTAATAACAGATATCTAAAAATATCTGATCTGTATTGTTTATTTCTTTTTCTTTTTTCAGTTTAATAGTGGAAAACTGGAAATCTCATCTTCAGTTTCCATAGTTCTATAAGAAACATGTTAAAGAAGCAGAATCAGCAGATCAAAACTTTGACTACCTTCCTGGTATGATTTCCAAACAGGAAGCTGTTTTCTATTTTCCATTTGCATTTCTTTCCAATATCGTACAACATTTCTGTTTGTGCTACCATTAAAACTTTTAAAAGGAAACAGACAGCACCAAAAAAAGAAAAGAAAAGAAACAGCTCCATCAATATTTTCCCTTTTCCTGATTTTTTTTCTATTACATTTTTTCACAAATTGTAAAATTTGGAAGTTGTATTGTTGCTTTTTGTTATTGGTCAAAGCCAAGATAGCATATCAGTTACACCGGCATTCAGTAAGTGTCACTGCGTTGGCCTTGAAAAAGACCTTGAAGCTATGTTCCTCAGCATTCTCCTTCAGTTTCACCAAAGGTGAAACCATGCATTACTTACAATCTAAAAATGTTATTTCATGTGCTTTTGATCCCACCAATGTTCTACAGTACATTTTCCTTTTCCTTACCATAATGTGTTGCCATAGGAGGATCATTCTCTCACCACTTAGCCCACAATATAGAAGGCAAGCAATCCCTTATTCAGTGGTTAAGATATTACCGAGAGGCAGCCAAGAGTTAGTGGATTTTGAAGAGCACCCATATTAATTTCATAAATAAATAAATGGCCAGCAATCTATTTTTGCTAGAGCTGCTGGAAAAAGACACTCAGAAAGTTTTCCATAGAGGCAACAGAGGGAGAGGATGAAAAAGGACACGCTTCCTTCCAAGATGCGATGGGCATGATACATGGAGCATGTAACGCCACAAATTCCCCCCCCTTAATATGCCTTTTGATTAAAAATTTCAAGATAACTCAGAAATTTCTCTGTATTTTTTTTAAAAAAATTGTCTTGCAAATCTAATGTTTTAATTAACTCATCCATGTATGCGTGCCAAAGACCTAAAACAATATCACATATATTTGCTGCTTGAAAAGATTGCCAATTCCAGAAATCAGGCCCAACAAGGCAAATGACAACTGAGTGCTTCTATTAGAACAGAAAAAGTAATGGAGACGCAGCTACTCTACTACGCTGTAGGGCACAACATTTATAGAAAAAAAATTCAACAGAAAACTGCTCAATTTTAATAGGAAACAGTATCTATTTTTTGTAATTAAGTTAATCAGAAATTTCATCTATAAACTTCTGAACATCTTCCTAATTTGTTTCTTCTGATAAATTAAGCAGATGCCTTGTCTTTAGAGATCTGAGAGTAATTTAGAAGTCAGTCAGCTGATGATTGAAGATGGTGATGATGATTAAAAAGAGCTTTAAGAAATACACCAGGGGAAAAGTCACTTAATCTTTTCTTGTCCTGTATTTTGCTGTTGCTATTATTGTTGTTACAAAAAAGAAAAGAAAACTGCCCTCCTTTATTTTTTCAGAATGGTTTCTCTAATGCCCTTTATCTTATTTTTGTTCTGTTTAAACTCTTGCACTTCTAACTGATTTACAGTATATTCATAACATAAATACATATATACAGACACAAAATTATACATAGGTGATAAATATCCTTTAAGTGCTGTTTCCTTCTTGGAGATCTGGGTTCCAGTTTTATGTTCTCCTGTGGATTTGGATGATGTAAATAGAATCAGCAGCCCTGGCTTCCACCACCCCTGATTTTTAACAACATTTATCTTACTGTCAGACTTACTTGCTTCATATTCATATTCATGTTCATATTCATGAATATATGAATATCTACCTACCTACCTACCTACCTTTGTGTGTGTGTGTGTGTGTGTGTGTGTGTGTGTGTGTCTGTGTGTGTGTGTACTAATCCAAAGAAAGGGGGGAAAAGGGAAAAGAGAAAGAAAGAAAAAGACAATAGTACAAAAAGAAAAGATAGAAATAAATAAAAAGAAAACTTCCAATTTCCTTTGCAGCAAATACAAGTATGATTACAAAATTATCTCTTACTCTATGATTACAAAAAAGCTCTATTTTTTCCATTGCCTAATCTTTTCTAATCATCAAAACCACAAATCAAAAGTCCATTTTCTGTTTCATGCAGAAAGTCTACAAGGGGATTCCAGTCAGCAATAAATACAGATGTTGTCTCTAATCAAAGAAGTCAATTTAGCCATCTCTACAAGTCCCATCATCTTTACCAACCATATCTCCATTACAGATAGTATCAAACATTTCCACTTTGGGGCATATAATAATCTCACTGCAATTATCCTATATAAAATCAAAGTTCCATGACCTTTCCTCGAAGTCTATTTAAAATGCTTACCTCAATTTTACTCCTTCCTGCAGTAATGGGGTCTGCAGGATACCTGAATCTATAGAGCACATAAATTCTCTCTGCTGGTAATGGGAGTGTATATTCAGAAATTTCTAAACTGCTATGTCACAAGTGAAAGACATTTAGGAGGCCACATGACAATCTTGCCTTTTCAGCCCCCATCCCATGCCCTTGGAATAGCATCACATCAATCCCAGAACTGAGCAGCTCAGCACATAGCTGCATTTGTTTCCCCCTTCTTTTCTCCAACCTACATAAGCATATGAATGAAGGAGGGTTGTGAAAATGAACTCAGAGGCTGGAAGTTACCTGCATAGCTGTAAGAATATTGGCTAAGGCCTGGCCGTAGGTGTCATGGCAATGCACTGCCACAGCGGACAATGGAACTTCCATCATAACAGATTCCAGCGTTCTCTTCATACTGCCAGGGGTCCCCACTCCAATGGTATCTCCCAAAGAGACCTCATAGCATCCCATACTATATAGCCTTTTTGAGACCTGATTAGAGAGAAACAGAGTTCTTTCAAATATAAGTGAGAGGTAACAAGGGAAATATCAATAGTCTACTTTAATGTTACAAATTCACATGTGCCGAAGAAGAATTTCTGAGGTATTAGGAACCCATTCATTTTTCGCTTCAACTGGCTCATTTCTATCTCCTTTCCAAGATTTATGGAGCATCTAAACCTGACGGCTTAGAATTTTGGGAATTTTAATCACAACGGGTCTGGAAGGCACTGGGTCGGGAAAACAGATCTAAGTTGCCAAATCAATTCTTTGCACTTACATATGCATGTCACATTGCCACCTTGTAGGCCTTTTAAATCGAGATTTGACCAAACAATAGGACATTGTTAGGTTTTAGTCTGCCTAAACCAAGTAAGACCGGGAAAAGGTCCATCTGATATTACAGTATATTGTCTAACAAATGAAAAGCCAAAGCAGATCCCTGTTCCATATTCAGGTAGTCCTCGAATTACAATCACAATTGAGCCTGGAATTTTGGTTGTAAGTCATTGTAGTCATAAGTCGAGTCACCACCAGACCAAGCTCATTTTTATGACAGTGGTTAAGTAAAACACCGTGGGCGTTAAGCAAAATCCAAACTCAGATTACCCAAAGGATAGGTTTTGTTGGAAAGTGACAAAAAAACATTGCAAAACACAATCGCATGACCATGGGACACTGCAACTGGTCATAAATACGAACCAGCTGCCATGCCCAAATTGTGACCTCATGACCACACAGGTGGTGCAGCAGCCTAACTTTGAGGACAGGATTGTAGGTAACTTTTATTGAGTCCATCATAACTTCAAAAAGGTTGTGAGTCAAGGATTATCAGTATCTAGCTGAGTTGTATTTTCAGTCCTATTTCCGATTTAAAAAAAGGATTCAGAGTTTACATCCCTTCCCTCTTTTTGAGGGGGGGGGAGAAATAAACTCATATAAAAAATATAGAGCACGAGGGACTACTTTTCTCAGGATGAGGCTTTTCTTTGTTTGGGGTGGCAGGTCAAAGGTTGTTGTCCAAGAAACAGAATAGTGATGATCAGTGGCCGGCGCTCTGCTGTTCCGCCATTCCTATTCCAGAGATAAACATTTACACACACCTTCTTTTTCACACAGGTGGTTCTTAAGACTTAAAAACATATTTTCGTTGCTTCTGCAGTCCATCTACTCCTCAGATACAGAAAAGGCAGATTGTATAAATTCTATCAGCTTTAATACTAAATCTTGGCTTGAGCAGAAGTGTTCATGACATGTTCAGGAAGTGGCCTTTATTGCATAGCATGAAGAAAATCCCCACCATATGTTTTACTTTCTGGCTTACTAAGACACAGTGGGAGCTGATGTTTCTATTGTTATCGGAACCGACAGTTATTCTTGCTTCTGAAAATATACACACATAGTATATTTGATGGCAGCTAATAGCTATGGCTCAGGCTTCAGTATTTGGATTGGAGATGGAGGCTACTTATTGTCTAATACAGCTAATAGACAAGATGTAGTCAAATTATGTAGCTGAAATGTAAATGTGTTTTTTTTTTTACCTTCAATGAGAAGAACTGACTGACACCGATTTAAAGATTGGAAGTACCTCTCAGGATACTTGGCAGTTCCGTTTCAGAGTGCATCATATATAAATAAATATATGCCAAGCATATTCCTGAATTCTCAATTTTAATTATCACAAGGGAATGAATCATGCATGCAGCTACGGTATCCCTACAAATGTGGAAGAATAAGGAGTTGCAGAGGGATATTTAATACACACATATTC
>QLTV01001698.1:12303735-12309157 GCA_003457575.1 Thermophis baileyi
CAGAAGACAGTTGCATCCAAATCCACTGGGGCCGCATCTTTTTTGAGCCTTTACACTCTTTACTCTTTTTGAACTCCTACCCAAGAATGTTTGAGACTGCCTTGCAGTTATAAGGATCTTCCAGGTCAAGAGACCTTTCCAATAAGGACCTTATGACTACTAGCAGCAACATAGTCCACCCTGATGAATGCATTAATCACAGGGGTGAAATCCAGCAGGTTCTGACAGGTTCTGGAGAACCGGTAGCGGAAATTTTGAGTCGTTCGGAGAACCGGTAGCGGAAATTTTGAGTAGTTTGGAGAACCAGCAAATACCACCTCTGGCTGGCCCCAGAGTGGGGTGGAAATGGAGATTTTGCAATATCCTTCCCCCAGGAGTAGGGAGGGAATGGGGATTTTGCAGTATCCTTCCCCTGGAGTGGGGTGGGAATGGAGATTTTGCAGTATCCTTCCCCTGGAGTGGGGTGGGAATGGAGATTTTGCAGTATCCTTCCCCTGCCATGCCCACCAAGCCACGCCCACCAAGCCACACCACCCCCACCAAGCCACGCCCACAGAACCGGTAGTAAAAAAAATGGATTTCACCACTGATTAATCATCCCCTTAACCATGGAGTCTGTCCCATCCAAGCCAAACTAATCATTTAGTAAAGACAAGGTATTGGGCAAGACAGTGGTGGTCCTCATCTCCACATATACTACGTGCTAAAACTCCATGTGAACAGGACTAGCAGTAACCTCTCTGTCCTGCTGTAACATTGGAGTCCAAATCAAGACAAATTGCATCAGCTTTTTCTGCAAATAATGATTAAAATTGTTCATGGCAAGTCTCTGTCACTGCTGTGACGTCTAGACAGAGAAAATGCTACGTAGAACAGAAAAGTCCCAAAGGTACTTTTTCCAAAAGGTAACTGGACTTTCTTTGTTTTTCCTTGAAGACGTTTCGCTTCTCATCCAATAAGCTTCTTTAGTTCTCAGAACTGAAGAAGTTTCTTGGATGAGGAGTGAAACAGCTTCAAGGAAGAACAAAGAAAGTCCAGTTGCCTTTTGGAAAAAGCATCTTTGGGACAACCAGGACCTGGATGACTGAGAATCTCCATAGACAGAACAGAGATGCATTGTTGGCTATTCTTTGCAGGTACAAATGCAAGAACACTCATTGTTGCATTCATTGTCAAGGAAAGGATTTCAAATAGGAGTTAAGTTGAACTGCACTCCTTATTTAATTCAATATATCCTGAGCATTCCTCCACAGTTCACTACCAATCACCTTAATTGCTACAAATTTAATAAAAGACTGCTGGGAAGGAAAAAAATCTTTGGAAATATCCTGACATTCGGAGAGTTCCAGAAATGGATCTTAAGAAAATGTTGGAGTTCTTCAAATACATTGAATACATTGGAAAAACTGCACAAGAGAAGCTATCCAACCTATGCATGGATTGATATGTAAATTGGGATTTACAAGGATGTGAGTATTGCTGTAACTCTCTTAAGCGAAACTCTAGGTATTTAATCAGTCTGAAGTGAAATACCTACAGCTTTATCACAGAAACGGAATAACTAAGACTCAATCTTAAAATAAGTCTTATGTTGAATGTCTGGCAGAAGAGACTAGGGTTCACTTCTGAGAAAACAACCAAAAATTGTGCTGCAAATTAGAAATCTGTCTCAATTTCTTTAGTCAGTGTGAAAATAGAGCAAAGAAATGATCACATTAATAAAATTAATAATTATTACCCTCGCACTGGAATGTCCATATTTCTTGCAGATTTAACTACAGCCTCAAATCTGTCCAGGCTTTCTTCTATAGTACAATTGATATTTATTTTACTGAAAGTCTCAGATGCTGCACCAAACACTGACACTTCAGTTGCTCCAGCAGCTATCTACAAAAGCAAACAAACAGGAAGAAAAAAAACATTATTTTTCTTAAGTAAATAGGAACTATACAATTGTAGTATATGCATTCTTTTAACAGTAGTTCCTGACTACTGTAGCAAGAATAATCAAAAAGTAGTCTAGCTATAATTAATCAAATTTACATGAAGTCATTCCAAGAGAAAATTAGTTCCAGTTAAGTATGTTAAGATCTAGATAGTCATTACTACTATAGGAACTGCTGCTAACTAAAACCTTCTCAGTGGTGTCCAATATCAGACCCCACTTACTGGAGCAAGGATTCAAGACTGGGTGAAGATGAGGCATTATGTTAGCCTATTATTTTTTAATCTTTGTTCCAGTCTATTGGCTTTTATTCTGAAAGGTAAGTGGATGTATCTCCACTTACCTTTCAGAATAAAAGCCAATAGACTGGAACAAAGATTAAGAAATAATAGGCTAACATAGTGAACTGAAACTCATTCATAAACTTGGAAATACAGAATAGTGCAGTTTCTGTCACTTGGGGGGTCAACTAAGCTTGATGTGTGTATCAAAAGGAGGAAGCGTCAGGGAGCTTAAGAGGTAAAATGTGGATCCTGATCATCAGCACCCATTTACCCCCATACTGAAGAAAATAATGGTTGTACCCATTAAAATTGATGACAGAAGACTGCATATTTGGCACTCTTCAGATAAGTCATAACGTAGTTTGTTTATTTTGACTCAATAGCTTGATTGAATACAGGTAGTCCTCAACATACAACCATTAATTTACTGATTGTTCAAAGATGCAACGACACTGCAAAAAGTGTCTTATGACCGTTTTTCACGCTTACGACCATTGCAGCATCCCTAAGGTCATGTGATCAAAATCTGGACACCCAGCAACTGGCATGTATTTAAAATGGTTGCAGTTTCCCGGGGTTCTGTGATCATCGCCTTTTGCGACAGTCTGACAAGCAAAGTCAATGGGGAAGCCCGATTCACTTAACAATCGCATTACTAACTTAACAACTGCAGTGATTCACTTAACAACTGCGGCAAGAAAAGTTGTAAAATGGGGCAAAACCCCATTTTAACAAAAGTCTTGCTTAGCAATGGAAATTTTGGGCTCAACTGTGGTCGTAAGTCGAGGACTACCTATATATATTACAGTTTATAAACCGTGCCATAGAAGTTAATGGGGACTAGAGGCCATTATAATTATTTGATCCAGCCATTGGAATATGATCCTCTTGACTGCAATTTCTCAGTTTGGGAAAGGAAAGGACATTCCAACTATTTTCCCAGCAGCATCACAAGCAAGGCAGCAGTGGTACCATATTGTTCCATGCTGGAATACTTCACCCCACTTCTGCCTGCCTCCTCAGCAGGGACATGACGATTCTACTGTGAAGAGATTTCTTTAACGCTTGGTACATGTGCTGTCTGCATACTGCGGCAAGCAGGAGACGTGGATAAGCCCCAAATTTGGCACAAGTCACACATTTCAAGGAATCTAAATCCTGATTTTGGATTTAACTTCAAGAATGGAAGCTTTCTGTAATATTGTTATTTCTAATTATACAATTGTTTGAACGCTTTGGAAGGATTTCCCCCCCTTAATTTCTATCAAGAAGAGTGTTCTTTTTTTATATTTACCATAGCAAAAAGGCACTAGTTTATTTGTTAACTATTATCCTGACTTTATCTTGGGGCTGAAAGGAGGTGACTGGCCCAAAGTCTCCCAATAGGCATCAGTGGATGAAGGTGGATTCAAACTTGCATCTCCCCAGTCTGTACCATGCTATTTTCATTCTATACATGCATATACGTTTATTAAATACATACAGCAGAATGGAAACCATGAAGATTAGGAGTAAGGACTGGATAACGGACTCCAGGATATCGTTTTATTCCTTTCATTACTTCTGTATGATCTGCCATCTTAAAAAAAAATCATTTCACAAGGTTATATTATAGTACCTGATGCCTACCTCATGGCATTAATACAGGAACACAAATAACACAACCCACTTACAAAAGATAAAACTGAGAATGTATGCCAGATAATATAGTCAGTATAATTATCATTTGAGCCGTGGTGGCGCAGTGGTTAGAATGCAGTACCGCAGGGCTAACTCACTGCTCCCTCCAGGAGTTCGATCCTTAGCGGCTCAAAGTTGACTCAGCCTTCCATCCTTCCAGGTCGGTAAAATGAGGACCCTGATTGTTGGGGGCAATATGCTGACTCTCTAAACCACTCAGAGAGGGCTGTAAAGCACTGTAAAGTGGTATGTAAATCTAAGTGCTATTGCCATTGCTAACATTTGTTCTCTTTCTCTATATATTGCATGGTTGTTACATGGCACTAGGTATAGGAGTATTTCTTTTAGTATGCCACAAGTAACTGTGCTGTGGGTAAGGTATTGAACTGAGATTTGGGATGAGCAGTTTGAGTCCTTGCTCAACATGAAGCTGCTTGTTGACCCTGGAGTTACTCTCAGCCCAAATAAATGACCATATTTTTGTTGTGATGGTAAAAGGAAGTGAGACTCATATGTTTACCATCTTGAGGTTGCAGAGGAAAGACAAGCTATTTGTGCAATCATAACAAAGCTTTAAACCCTTAATTAAATAATGTCCCTCATACCACCTAGGATAAGGCAAATCTTTAAAATGAAATGTACTTTATTTAATGAAATATGAAACCAATGCGACAACATGTGTGCTTTTGAATATTATGAGACCCCTGGAAATATGGTTAAAAGGCTAAATATAAAGTACAATTCAAGCACCATGAACCTTAATATTTCGAATAGATTTTCTACAACAAATTTTATTCCTGATAATTTTTCTTGAGAGTAAAGTCTTATTTTAACATTAATGTTTCTACAATCCATGTACAAAATGCAATAGGATACTTAAGCCATAAGCATTCCAGCGGCAGCCGTTTATCATTCTTGGCAATTTCAATTATAGGTGTGGGATTCTGTTTTACATGGCACATTGCTATTGCAAACCTTTTACTTCTTCTGGCTGTTTTAACTAAAAAAAATCATCGCCAAAGAAAACATTTGTAAAGAAGTGGTAAAAATTCAAAAATACCTTTAAGAAAGAAAAGATGGAAAAGTAACTAGCTATAATTTTATGATCTAAGAAAAGGCTGATCTAAAGGGATACAATTAAGATCATGCTTCACCGGCAAGCAATGTGGCCTTAGTATGTAAACAAATTTAATGCAAACATCACACTGTTACATTATACATGCAGCATTGAAATAGAAATAAAATGAGATTGTTTTCCACCCCTTTTATATGGCCAACCTAGACCAAATTTGCTACTGAAGGAGCCTCACTGGAAAAAAAAAAAGAAACTAAGAAAACATTTTTAAAAACTAAGGAAGTGAAAAGAGTAGTTTATGGTGGCCTTAAATATTCCTTGAAGGAAAGTAAGTATCAGAATACTATATTACATTATAAAATGACAATAAGAAAAATCCAAAATGATTTTTTAAAGAAAGCATGGGATGTCTATTAGTATAGGCAATTTAAACAGATT
>QLTV01001698.1:12309162-12331960 GCA_003457575.1 Thermophis baileyi
ATATATATAATTTTACTGAAAGTTTTAAAAACAAAAATTAATACAAACTAAGATTCAGATGGAAAAAAGAAAAAGAAATAAAAGAAAAAGACTACACAAAGAAAAGAAGAAAAAAGCTAGAAGAGAAATAGAAAAGAAAGAAAAAAGATACAACGAAGTGGCTTCTGATCTTCTTTAACAGCAGTTATAAATACAATTGTAGATTTACCTATTTCTCTAACATTACATTGTGACTCTCTTCTTTCTATAGTCTAGCCTATGTAATCATTAAAACCATAGAGCATAAGTACATTTTTTTTCTGTTTTATGGAAAAAGTCCATAAGGGGTTTCCAGACAGCGATAAATGTAGTTATTGTCTTTTCTCTAATCAAATAGGTCAATTTGGCCACCTCAGGAAAATCTAGCATCTTCATCAACCATTTCTCTGTTGTTGTAGATATCACCACATTTTTCCATCTTTGTGTGTCCAATAATCTTGCTGTGGTTGTCATATATAAAACAGTGCCATGACTTTTTTCCAACTGTTTATCCATCAGTCCCAAGAGGATTTTTTTTTCAGTTGTATATTAATCTTTAAAACCTTTCAAATTGGTGTATGCATTTGAACCCCAAATTTTCTAGTTTTAATGTGAGTTAATTTTCTTGTGCTTTTTTCTATCCTCTACAGAAGAAGATTGTCAGTATGAGGTGTTGTGAGTTTGCTAGAAGGACTATGCTGCAAAGTTTGTCCCCAAATAAGTATAGGTGTTATTAAACTTCCATCACTACCACTACCATGCCTCTTTAAAAGCTCTGCATTTGCCTTTGGAAGGCATTGCCCACATCCTCCCTTGGTTGAGGAGGGCAATAGGAGGCATTAACAACAGTATTGCATTTGTTTTTAACCCAGATTCTCTCCACAGTATTGCCAAATTCATTCATTTGGATTTCTGGGCAAGGATATTTTAATGTTTTAATTCCCAGTGCAATAACTATTCCATTTCTGTTGCTTCTGCTCCTTTTGAACAAATAGAACAAATACAATTGTTCTATTTTAATTATAGAAATCATCCCACAAAAGTTATCCCAGTCTCCATTTTAACTATGAAATCATATTTGCTTTTCTGTATGCTGGTACAAGCTCATTCTGTACATTTCCCATCTTTGGAACATTATTATAGACAATGACAATTATAACCCAATGTTCTTACTACAATAGAGATATGTGAATACCTCTTATTTTTATTTCAGAAGCTGCAGGCAGGAGTGAGTGATCTGTTTTGTGAATTCAGGCTATCGATAGCATTAACTTTTCATCATGCCATTTTCCCAAAGAAATTCATGTCTCATTTCTGAGGCTGCCGTTTGCCTAGTAGACGGGAAAATCCTATAAAGAAATTCAAATTTCCTGCAACAGATGTAATATCAGTGGGATGTCCTAAAAGTGCTTTTTCAAAAGGCAACTGGACTTTGTTTTTCCTTGAAGATGCTTTGTTCTTCTCCAGAAATGAAGAAGCTTCTTGGATGAGAAGTGAAATGTCTTCAAGGAAAAACAAAGTCCAGTTGCCTTTTGAAAAAGTACCTTTGGGACAACCACGACCTGGATGACAAAAAGTCTCCATAGATATTTACTAGTGGGATGTTTCTGTGGAGAAGTATGTTCACTGATTTCCCAAAGGCAACTGGACTTCTTGTTTTTACTTGAAGCCATTTCGGTTCTCCTCCAAGATGCTTCTTCAGTTCTGCCTTTTGCCCACTTTTGGGACAACCATGATCTGGATGACTGAGAATCTCCATAGACCAGTGATGGCGAACCTTTTTTTCCTTGGGTGCCGAAAGCGTGTGCGCGTGCACTATCGCACATGCGCGAGTGCCCACACCCATAATTCAATGCCTGGGGAGGGCAAAAACGGCCCCCCACCCCCCGCGGAGGCCCTCTGGAGGCTGGAAACAGCCTGTTTCCTGACTTCCGGTGGGTCCGGTAGGCCCATTTTTCGCCCTCCCCAGGCTCCAGAGGTTTCCCTGGAGCCTGGGGAGGGCAAAAACGCCCTCTCCCGCCCCCTGGAGGCCCTCCGGAGGCCAAAAACGCCCTCCCAGAGCCTCCACGCAAGCTGAAAATCAGCTGGCCGGAGTGCACATGCGCGCTGGAGCTGAGCTAGGGCAACGGCTCGCGTGCCGGCAGATATGGCTCCGTGTGCCACCTGTGGCACACGTGCCATAGGTTCGCCATCACTGCCATAGACATTCACTGATTTTCTCTCTCCACAACATATACACACAAAGCATGATTGGAGTAGTAGCTTCAAGACAGAATTAGGGGGGGGGGGATTCTATTCTTTCAAGGAACTGTTTTATCTTCCACAAACTTAAGCATTTATTCCATTTCTGAAGACCCAAGTCGCAATCTAACAAAATAGCAGCCTTGGATGAGGACAATTTTCATCAGGATGACAACATGCAACGAAAACTCACATACACCCCTTTTTCTCTTAAGATACTGTCTGGAAAAAACATTAGAGAGACATTTTGATTCAGATTATGCTGCCCTGTTATAATGTATAATTTGGCCCTATATTAAAGAGAGCCATTACGTGAAGTAATGCCTCATATTTGCTTTAAGGTCAATTTATAAGATCACATGAAAATCCCCTTTAGATTAACTTACAGCCCACAACCAGATGTGCCACCTGAAGCTGTTTGAATGTCACATTGTGGTGGTGATGTGGCTATCCTGGTCACATTCTACTGTCAACTAACCCTAACCTTAGTACATAGAGGATTTTAAAGTAGTTTTCTATAGTTGCAATGAATACCCATGTGCAGTTATCTTATATTCAGTCTCCCAACAAAAGAAGCACAAAATATGTATGTGCATTTTTCTCTAAACTTTCAGAAGTCAACAGAAAAATAACGGCAACATGTTGGCTACAGGATTAACTCTGCATCATCTAGCATTAAAAAGGAACAATCAAATGGAAATATTTTTTGCAAAGATTAATTTTTACTTTCTTTCCATTACCATATTTATCCAGCAACAGTAGTAACTCTTCATAGAAATTATGACTCCAATATAGTTTGACCTCTCTAATCAATATATCTATCTGGATTATGAACAAATGTGCCTAAGCCATTAGAGTTTGCCTAGGGGCAAATAAATTGTCATTGGTAAACCAACCAGGACTTAGCAAATATCAACTCTAAAAACTATAGAAAAACAAGAGAGGAGGGAAATGAGAAGCAGTATAGGAAAGCTAAATAAAGAACTAATGGCCCAGAAAGAGAGTGTGGAGAAATTTCATGGTGCAAGAAACACTGGCAATGTTGAGTATTGATGAGTAATGCTCAGGACCATCAGTTCTTTTACCTACCTGAGGTACCCATTTTGAAGAAACAAAACTTGTCACTTCTATGACAGACAAGCCAGTTTGGGAAAGTTGGTCAATTAACTCAATTTTCACATCTGTAGGAAGTATAGCCTGCGAATTGGAAGAAATATCATTTCTATACAGCACAATGCCATGTGTTAAAAACATCTTAGATCCACACACAAAACTATTTATAATGCCATAAAACAAAATGTAAAAATCACTAGTGATGTTTTAGGTTATTGGGCCCAGATGCTCTTTTCTTAGTCAAAAGGAAACTAGCACACATCCCCAGGAAATAAGTTGTAATACGCACTACTGTTGGCTCTTCCTCAGAGTCTGCAATATCTGTTTAATACAAGTGACACGGTCAGATGGAATAAAGACTATGGATAGCACATGTTT
Organism: Thermophis baileyi; assembly: GCA_003457575.1. Lineage (NCBI taxonomy): Eukaryota > Metazoa > Chordata > Lepidosauria > Squamata > Dipsadidae > Thermophis > Thermophis baileyi. The sequence goes on from QLTV01001698.1 coordinate 12,312,913, forward strand.
GGGAATACAGAACATATTTTTCTGACTATTACAGTAACTGGCATTGCCCCAACCAGATCAAAGCAGAAAGTAAGACTCTGTCCCCAAGAGCTTACAATTGAAAGCCTCTGAGACTAAGAGAAAGACAAGGATGGAAATGTAATACATTTATGATAGAAGAAACATGAGAAAATCATTTAGTCACAAAGTAAGACAAAAGTCAGAAAGCTGCTGTCACTATTTCCATTGTCATGGAAATAGGGACCTCTCCTTCTACCAATTGACTTCTAACATTCCATCCTTTGCTAAGTAACTTCCCTCTTCCTGCCTTCTCAAATGTATTCCAGAAATGTTACATGGAGTGGCTATGGAAGAAAAAGCACCACTTCCTTAATTTATATAACTACTGATGAAGGAGAGACTGATGATAACATAGTGATATTCCAAATATACGCACTGGTTTATCTGCTTTTATTTGTGGTAAAGTATCACTGAAACACTGCAAGACATCATTTTATATGTAGATACAACTACTGATAGCTTCATGGGCACATGTAAGATTTATTTACTCATTTATTTATATTAGATTTTTTATCTCCCTTAATGTATTGCTTTATAAGTGAATAAATGTGGCAAATATATCTCTGACCTCCTCCTATTTTCACCACAACTACAATCCTGTGAAGTGGTTTTGGCTGAGACAGCATGACTGGCCAAAGTCACTCAGCCAGCTTTCATGCCTAAGGCAGGACTAGAATTCACAGTCTCCTGGTTTCTAGGCCAGAACAGGTTTCTAAACAGAAGCAGTTTACATTGCCTTCTTCTAGGATGTTTTTCCGCTTCTCAGTCCATCTACAAGCTTTATAATCTCCCATCCAAGTACCAACCAGGTCCAACCCTACTTAGCTTTTTGTGATCAGCTCATGTTGACCAAGTGCTTCTGCTTAGTTATGCAAACATCACCAATTGCCCTATGACTTTTGTCACATCTGCATCACTTGGGGTAGCTTCCATCTCAAGGCTATGCTTTTCATATGTAAACATTGCATGAGCTGCAAAGCACATGCTTCTACATGGCAACATTCCAGATAACAGGTCGGGCGGTTGAAGAAGGCAGGGAGAGAGAGATCAAATCACATGGAAGGAGACGGTCCACAGGTCTTTCTCACTTAATGAGGAACTTTTTTTCTTACAAATTAATAACAAAATGGGGAAAACCCATAGGCTGGGCATCAGCTAAGTGACAAACATACACACTGAAGCTATATGGAATGTCACCAAAGAGAAATGGCTTCCATATGGACTGAGGCTTGTAAAGACATTTTGTGGGGTTCTCTCAATTAATACAATATGTCTGAGTCCTTTTCTTAATATAAAATTGCTATTGTATATTGTACTACTAATTGATTTCATACTGACACTATTTAAAAAATATAACCATTTCAATGAGATGAAACAGTCTCATTGCTTTTCCTTTTACTATAGTTAGTCATATTTTGTTGATATTTTAAAGAGGAAAGTTTTTGAAGACAATATGATTGCAACAGCTAGGATATTACTACAGTAAGTACTAAGAAAACGCTTACATCGAGTTAATTAATTAGTTAATCTTAAATTTTAAAACATCACAAAAGAGAGGGATCGAGATCTAAACTCATGTGCCTTTTATATATTGTTGTAAACTTTTAATGGCATGATCAACTATCTGGGCTTAATTAATACAGTATTGTCTTCCTCAAAGGCTCGCTATCCCAATTGTTAACATACCTTTTCGTTCTGTAATCCATCTCTTGGACCAACTTCCACTATTTTAACAAACTCAGGAAATCCACTTATAAGCAATTCCTGAAACATAATATGAAAGATTTGTTAGCACGTAGAAGATTATAGTTTAATCTACGCTAAGGTTCCCTCCTTAGGGCTTTGCCTACAGCTTGTTTTCATACTAGAAACAGGTTCAGGAATGTGAGAGGGGGAACAATGAAAATTATCTTAAAGAATCTTTGCAGAATGTCTTTTCATCATTGTGGAAATGTTTCCTTGCAGATTAGGATCAAACAGCCAGGATTCTAAAACACGATAGTCTTTTTCAACAAACGATGAAGCCTAACACTGCTCTTAGGAGAAAATAAGAAGAGGATCAACTTGATCACAGCCAGTTCCTCCTAACATAACGTTTACATTTTCAAGAAACTGATTTTCATCTAGTTTGGGAAAAATTTATATTAGCAACTAGCAACATTTGCATAAAATCTGTATTCCAGATGCTAATCCTGTGATCAAAGGAGAGTAAAGATGAAATATGGTTATGGAAATGTAATCTTCCTTGGAAGGCAATTTGGAAAGAAGATTTTTGCCATTCATGCTTACCGACGCTTTCCTAAACAAAAATTTCCAACAAATTAGTTACCAATCAAGGCATTAGATCATCAGATCCATATTTTATACAACTATGTGTGTGCATATACATATGTATGCACCATAGAGATATGGTAATGACTGATAGCACTGAATGGGATAAAGCTAGACGTTTAGAGCCAGCTTTTGTATTTCTGAGCAATATTTTTGTCATTAATTGATATAAAAAAATCTGAGGGTGGTTTCATACACTTACATTCTTTCACATCCCAGCAAAAATCAGCATGTCAATTAGTGGCTTGGCATTAAAAAAGAACCTTAATTATTGACAAAATAAATAAATGCTCAGATGTCCCAAAGGATATTTGCTCATCCCTTTGGTAGACATAATCTAGTTATGGCAAAGTTAAGATCTCTAACTATTCAATACATAAGTATAATATAATCAAGACCTGCCAAATCACAGTATTGTTGTTTAGTCACAACTTGCAGGACACAAAATCAGTAAGCTAAATACCGAATTATTGTCTTGCTATGGTTCTATAATGATGAACAATCAGATTATAATGATAAGCAGAACACGAGTGTTCCAGTGGTGGGATTCAAATTTTTTTACTACCGGTTCTGTGGTCGTGGCTTAGTGGGCATGGTCTGGCTTGGTGGGCGTGGCAGAAGGATACTGCAAAATCTCCATTTCCTCCCCACTCCAGGGGAAGGATACTGCAAAATCCCCATTCCCTCCCCACTCCCGGGGAAGGAGAGAATAAAAGGGGGCGGGGCCAGTCAGAGGCGGTATTTGCCGGTTTTCTGAACTACTCAAAATTTCCTCTACCGGTTCTCCGAACTACTCAAAATTTCTGCTACCAGTTCTCCAGAACTGGTCAGAACCTGCTGAAACCCACCTCTGGAGTGTTCAGTTCAAAGTTTTTGCCTTAATATCTAAAACACTTTACAAGTAGTCCTCAGCTGACAGCCACAATCAGAGCCAAAACTTCCATCACTAAGTGATGTAGTCATTAGTTGAATTGCACTTGATTTTAAAACATTTTTTTGTCATGGTCATTAAGCAAATCACTCAGTTGTTAAGCAAATCTGGCTTTCCCCATTGACTTTGCTTGTCAGAATCTCCCTGGGAAGTTCACAAATGGGGATCATATGACCCCGAGATGCTGCAACCATCATAAATATACTTCCTGAGTATATAAATCCATTTCAATGCAAAGGCAAAGCTCTCTTTGGCTACATAAAGAAAGGTAAAGAGTAAAGGCTTCTCTGTCCAGTCATGTCCGACTCTAGGGGAGCGGTGCTCATCTTCGTTTCTTAGCCGAGGGAGCCAGTGTTGTCCAAAGACATTTCCGTGGTCATGTACCATCTCATCCAATTTAGAAAGCACTTCATTATTATTAATAAAAGACCTCTTTGCAGAGAGGTTTTTCAAGACCATCAGATGTTTGATCTTACAAGACAAATGGCACACGTGTGGTACAAATGCCTCTGTGAGAAATGGGGGTTACATCTCAGGCCCAGTCAGAATGTAGTCATAATTTCCCATCATGCGTCAAATCTGTGAATGATCACAGGCTATATGACAGCACCACCAGCGTGCGTGGGGAAGTAAACATCACTACCATATTATCGTATATTGTATTACAAGTTATCTTTTGTGGAAAATCTTAATGTGCTGTTTCAATTGCCCACACGTGGCTATCAGATGGCTTGGTTGTTTTTCATTGCCATTTAGGTAATAATGTTTCTTTTTTCTCCCATACCAGACCAAACTTCATTGTAGTAAAAATAGCTTATTTTTCCTACCCCTCACATCAGTTGTATAGAAAAGATAGCTAAAAACTAGAATACAAAAGATTAAACCTCCCCACATCCTGTGATCATAAAACTGATTGGGCCTCTTGCATTTATTTTTGAATAAAAGAAAAGCAGGAGCAGACCTGATCCTACACGTTTAATTTAATGCAGGGGTAGCCAATTTTATGACCTATGGACTTCAACTCCCAGAATTCCTGAGCCCATGTAATCTGTACCTTGACTTTGTGATAAATATCTCGTGTTCAACTTAGTAAAGATGGGCTTATGTGGATCCTTCAGAGCTCTTTATCCATTTCAGCATAATCACCATGGTTATAATAGCAGCCATTTAAGTTCTATAGCTCTGATGAAACTGGGTAAAGGGACTTCTCAACTGAAGCATCTTCTAAATCAGTGGTTCTCAACCTTTCTAATGCCGCGCCCCCCCCCCATGACCCCCCCCGCCACGACCGTGACAAAGGGGGCGTGGCACCAGGGGTGAAATGCTCCCAGTTCGGGCTTGCCTGCAGGTCGCCGGACAGCTGATAGCGACAGCAGCGGGAGACTTTGCCCGGACGCCGCCATTTGGGTTCTTGTACCCTCTGTGCAGGCCGGGCGGGTGGGCGAAGTCTCCCGCTTCTGTCGCTACCGGCTATCCGGCGACCCGCAGGCACAGCCGAACCGGGAGCATTTCACCCCTGCAGTGACGGTGGCACCAAGATGGCGGGCTAACGCGCGCAGCGACCCCTGTGAAATGGTCGTTCGACCCCCAAAGGGGTCGCAACCCACAGGTTGAGAACCGCTGTTCTAAATGTATTGAAAATTCCCAATTTATAATTCGCAAAATTCCCAGGCAGCCTAAGATGCATTTTGTAAATTGTTTCACCCCAATACAAAATGCAAGGGATGGTGTAATGCTTAGCACAAGAACAGGAAATAAGAAAGTAATTCAGAAAAAGAAATCAAATTTCAGTTAACTAACACGTTACATAGTTCTATTTATTGGTACATACGAACCATTTACACCAGAGTTGGCAACTTTTTTCAACAAGGGATCACGCTATCATGCTGATATTTATTTATTTATTTATTTTCCTTCAGGGGAGATATGGTAACATTACAAGATGAAGATTAAAAAGGGGGGAGGGTATTTGGGGGTGATCTGAATGTCAGAGAGGTTAACATGTGCAACTTTTTGTTATTTATTTTAGCAAACTGCCATCCCTAACAAATATGTCCCTAACAATCAGTGGCTTTAATATAAACAGCTTAATCTGAAGCTACTCCAGGGGCCTTGCAACCTCTGATTCACACTGATTCAGACTTCCAATTTTAATTTAACCCAGAAATTTAAATTCCATGAACTGGCAACATGGGATAGTGAAATTTTAAGTGGAAAAAGATGTACTATATTGATGTATACTGACTGTAACAGGGAATGATCAACAGGGACTGTCAACCGTCACAAAAAGATGACAGATCATATAAAATAAAAGGATAAGCTTTAAATTGGAGTTACAGGTCAGTGAAGGCCTTAGATAAGACTGGAAGTGTTGTCTAAGGGATATTTAATTAATAAAAGCTGGGTATATTTACACAGCATTAAAACAGAATATCTGTAAAAAGGCACAATTTTTCCAGTCAGCAGAGAGAGTATAGCCAACTTTGGAATTAAATGGAAAACAAAAGGGGTCAGATATGAAACACAAAAAGCAACACATTGGGAATTAAAATTCACTTTTGGGGAGTCTGAATCAAATTTAGCAGCATTTCTACCTGCCCTAAGAATGACGTGTCAGGTCAATTTGAAAATTTGGTGGGGAAGAGGGAATTATCCTTAGTTCGGTATTTGAAATAGCCAAATCAGTAGTTTTCATTAGTAAGTTAAGCATCAAATAATATCCCAAGAATTATTTCAGTACTTGTCAACATAGTTCTATTTACTGGACTATTAACTTCAAGGGTCAGATTTGGAGAAATATATATTACCATTAAAAACACTGAGAAAAAAATATGCGAGGGAGGGATATTCAAAAATTCATTTTGCCCAGTCTTCTCAGAGTCAAAAAAAAAGGTCTTGTTTCTACTGTTATGCCTGTCTATTTGTAAATAAACAAATATTACAAAAATACTATTAATCCCCAGGGCTTTGTCTTCCAAAGGAAACTAATTTCTGATGTACTGTTTCCAGCATGTCTTAGCATTTAGTGGGGAAAATGGAGCTCATTCTATAGAACAGCAAGAGTCAATTGGTATAATGGTTAAGGCACAATGTTAGAAAACAAAAGCTTTAAATTCTAGTCCTGCCTTAGAAAAACAAGCCACTGGCTGATTTGTGGGCAGTCATTCTCTCTCAGCCCTAGAAAGAAGACAAGGTCAAACCACTTTTAAAAATCTTGCCAAGAAAACTTCATGGACTTGCCCATAAAGTTTTCAGGAGTCAACATTGACTTGAAGACTTAAAAAAAATGTAACAGTGCCTGAAACATTAAAATAGCATGGATTTATTTATTTATAGCCTGCCTTATTATTATTTCATGAGCTGTGGTGGCGCAGTGGTTAGAATGCAGTACTTGCAGGCTAATTCTGCTGACTGCCAGGGGTTCGATCCTCACCGGCTCAAGGTTGACTCAGCCTTCCATCCTTCTGAGGTTGGTAAAGTGACCCAGATTGTTGGGGGCAATAGGCTGACTCTGCAAACTGCTTAGAGAGGGCTGTAAAACACTGTGAAGTGGTATATAAGTCTAAGTGCTATTGCTATTTACAAATAACTCAAGACAGTGAACATACCCACCTTCCTTCTCCTCCTTTTAAACTCTCAATTATATTTATAGCATGCATTTACCTTAAAAAAAATTCAAAGGAGCAAGATTTAAAATGTGAACATAAAAACATCAACAAGCCAACCCTAGTGTAAAATTTATTCTGTGCACTCAGGTCCCTTACAGTTAAAACTAAAAAGTAAAGATACTTTTTTAAAAAACCTGGCAACAAAACCTTACAAATGTTAACTGTTCCTTCAGTATATTAACATGTCTTCCTAAATTTGATCCAACAAAAATGCATGATTATTAAAAATAATGAAAGGTTATTAAATCTGATATTAGCTCTGTGAAATGGTAAGTACTATGGGTAAATTGTGTGGAATATCAGCAAGAAAGGGGTTTACATAAAAAGCTAAGAGCCTGGAGCATTTTCCATTTATCAGGTGTTGGCAAAAAAACAGAAAACTGAATGTAAAATTTTCTCTCCTCAAAAATGCCTCCTTCCAAACAGAAAGCACCACTGGATTCCCATCCTCCTCAGATGCCACACAATTTGAACAAGAGAGAAAAGGCTTAAGATGTTGTCTGCCAAATATGTTAATCGAAATATTTAATTTCTGCTCCTCTCTCTCAACTTATAAAGTGATTAAAACATGGGTTTATAATAGAAAATGCTGCTAACCTTTAATCATGGAATTACAGCCTTCTTAAATTTACATCAGCTGTAAGCAAATCAGCTACATACAAAGAAAGAGAGAGGGGAAGCACTGCTAATAACTTCCCCCTCTCCTGGAACTAGAATTCAGAAACATTAGCAGACATCTTAGCTTTCTCTACATTCAGGAAATGCCACCCTGTTTGCTGTTCAACTCATAAGCCAATGCAGCAATCTACTGTAATACTAGGAGAAAGCCCAGATGGCACATATCCATTGCATAAGTAACTAGAACCCCCACCTGTTTGAAATTGTATGGCATTATAGATCTCAAGAGTCTCTTTTAGCTTAGTTTCATCATAATCGCATTACATAAGAGCAATAGACGAGCAACAGACATTTCCATTCCCAAGAATGATATTGCAATTCAGTTTTGGCTTGAATCAACCTCAGCACATGGCAATGGAAAGGTTGCACTTGCATGATTACCCCTAGAAAGTATATGGCTGACTGCAACATTAAGTTCATTTGCCTAAGGAGAAAAAGCCACCCTGGATAACTCAGGCCCAAGAGGCACTTCTTTAAATACAATGCTTACCAGTGAATCAACAAATAACCCAGCATGTGTGAATCAACTCTTAGTAGGTTCTGCTCCACACTGAGCCAAGTGCGTACTAGTTCACAACAATAGCATTATAAAGAACAGGGATAGGATAGGATAGGATAGAATGTAGAATAGAATATTCTTTATTGGCCAAGTGTGATTGGACACAAAAGGAATAAATAAATTAATGTTTCAACATTCCTTACAGAATGGTTTAGCAACCATGTCTTAATCATGAGAGGTAGTTCGGAAACTGCCCTATTCCAGGCCAAAACTCCAACCGGCTTATTTATCTGACGCTGCACTGGTTCTCTAGGGTACCAGGTAGTGGTCTCTCTTAGGCATACTTGAAGATGCATTGCAGAGATATATCCTCTTCCCTACCCCATGCTTGGGTCTTAAAAGAAGTGCAGGCTAAAAGTTATAAGAAATCAGATAAACAGCTCCAAGAGAGCTTCATATTTCAAGTTCAAAGGAACTGCCATGAAGAACTGAGACTGTTTATGAAGAGACAATATTCTGCAATAAGGCAAGACAGCAAACAAAGCTGTGTAGTCAGCGTCTCCTGAGTGAACATCCATATCCCCAAATTTAACCTTTTTTTTTGTTTATCAACTGCTTTTTAAAAAGGGCTTTGTTTCCTTAATAGTGGAGAGTCCATATAGACCATTTTCAATGCAATTCCTACCCAAAATGTATTACTATTTGAGAGTGTAGCACAGACAACCACAATGATCTCAAGGATAGTGGTTTCCGACATAAGACTTTTTTTTTTTATAATAGTGCGGAGAAATACCTTTTCTTAACGGGAATTCCCTTCAAGAGTAATCCATTGGTAATTAATTCTCCCTAGATAAGTAAAATCAAATCAAATTTTATTTTGATCAACAAGCAAAATTTACACATACATAGCCTAGGTGGTATAACTTAGCATAAATTAATACCAGACCTAGAATTATAAAACAAATTACCTCAAATGCAAAATTAAAATACTTTTTTTTCCTTCTCCACATTTTTCTTCTTTAATTTTCTACCACACTACTCGACATTTAGATACACACTATGTGTATCTTGGCTCAAAATCAACACCATGGTAGACCTAGTCAATGTAAACCCAAAATGGACCTAGGTTGGCCCAAAAAACTGATTGTGACATAGGAGAACCTGAGACAACAACAACAAAAAACTCAGGGTGATAAGCAAGACTGTACAATCTTCCTAGATATACCTGTGGCAAACTAAAAAAAGAGAAACTACCAATGAGAAACAATCCACTAGAGAAGATTCAGCAGTTAACATCAAACAGAAAAATAGGCAAATGTATATGCTAAAGAAATTGAGTGAATACCATGTAAAATGAAATGGTAGAAAGTTTAAAACAGTGTAAAAGCAAACTGCACAGACAGCAAATAGCGAGCCTGTGAATAAGAACATGATGGAAAATATATGGCATCAAAATAGCTCAAAAGATCTAAGACTTTTAGTAACCTAAAATTAAAACCATACTTTTTGGGAAATCTTATCCTAATGAACAGATTGCCAGAAGTAATAATGGTTTCTAAAATCCATTAGAGCAAAACACTTCCGAAATAATAGGAGACTCCAAGGGATATTTACGAATCTAAATACTACTTAATTTGGAAAATTAAAATAATAAAGCCTTCCAAGACTGAAACTCATCAGGAATGTGTACATAAGAGGAAGCAGATTTTCCTCTGATGTTCAGGATTTATCTCTTCTTCACCTCCTCATATACCAGGAAAAAAACTTCAAAGTCCTAAGGGTGTTTTCACACACTGTATTTTTAGATACATTTAAAAGTGCATCTCTAAATATTTAAGAAATGAACATGATGGAGATGTATTTTATGTGGGGACGATGAATCAGACAGTAAGAGTCAGAACTGGCTTCAGGCCACATTATACATTTAGTGGCAATCCTAAATTGGGTTTTTTTTTAAATGTACATAATCAACTCTATGCATCTATCTGTACAAGCAACCTGAAAGCTGCAGGGATGGGCTTTTCATTCTGAAAAGAGAGGAAAAAAATATTTTCCCATTCTAATCCACTTGTATGAAATGCATATGGCAAGGTATAATGGAAGTTATGAACAAATGCTTTCACTTTGTTTTCCGTTTTTCTTTCCTCATAGGAAATAGAGAAAGTGAGATTTGAAATTAATTCCTAGAATCTTTCTAGGTCAAGCCAAAATAGTTCAGCAAACACCCAAGCATTTCTTTTCACCAAATTACCCCTATGGAAAGCCATTATGGTATTTATTTATTCATGCTATCTTTAATTCTGAAAGAAGCATATAACCTGGATAACTTGCTTAACCTTGTTCTGTTTATCCAAGTGGTCAACCTTCAAATTTAGTACTTTAACAATGCCATTTACAGAGTTCTCTATCATACTAAGAATAACTATACAAGTCTAGTTTATATGATTAGGCTTTTTTCCATGCTATTCTTTACACAAGTGGAAACCAGGCATGAATATAAGGGTTACTAGAATATTGAGTCAAATGCGTTTTCGTGGTCAATGAAAGCCATGCACAGAGGCATGGTGTACTCGTTGTGCCTTTCAATGACTTGCTGAACAACCTGGATGTGATTCATTGTGCTGTAACCACTTCTGAAGCCTGTCTGCTCCTTCGGCTATGAATCATTTAATGTTCTCAATATTCTCTTTGCTATTATCTTGGTGAAAACCTTGTAGATGACTGAAAGAAGGCTTATGGGGCGCTAGTTCTTTAAATCATCTTGGGCCCCTTTCTTGTGTATAAGAATCACTTCAGCATTTTTCCATGCATCAGGTATTTTTTTCTTCTCTGAGGCATCTCGAGTATAGTTTTGCTAGTATCTTGTGTAAACTGTGAGCACCATCTTACATAAACTTGCTACAATCAATATATGAAAAAACAATGGTGAAAATTTGCCTTAATTATCTTAAACTGGAAATCAACGAGGTCACAATATCACTTATCCTTTTCTCAACCTGCCTTGAAGAAGTATTTCGCAAACTAGACTGGGCAAAAGATGGGGTAAAAATCAGTGGTGCCCATTTATATCACTTAAGATTTGCAGAATATGTTGTTCTCTTCTCACAAGACCCACAAGAGTTACAAAGACATATACAAGAACTGCATAAAACAGGACAACCATTTGGTTTAAAAATAAACCTGAAAAAGAGCCAGGTTATGTTTAATAAATTCATTAGAGAAAGAACATTTTTTATATCTGGAGAAGAACTAGATGTAGTAGACCACTACATATACCTTGGCCAACAGATCTCAATGGAAGATGATACAAAAAAGGAAATTGAACAGTGTGTTAAATGTGGTTGACAGGCATTCCGCAAGCTTAGCATAATTTTCAAGAATAACCTGCCCCTATGCCTGAAGAGAAAAGTTTTCAATCAGTGTGTGCTACCTGCTCTAACATATGCCGGTGAAACACGGACACTAACCTCACAATCGATACAAAAGCTACGAGTGGCGCAAAGAGCCATGGAAAGATACATGCTTGGCATCACAAGACAAGATAGAAAGACCTGCACATGGATTAGAGAACAAACGAAAGTATACGATATCATCAAGAGAGTGAAAAAATTGAAATAGAAATGGACTGGTCACATAGCAAGAACTGATGGCAGGTAGACCAAGGCAGTCATGGAATGGATCCCACTTGATAAAAAGTGTCCATGAAAGAGATATAAAACAAGATGAATCAACGATATCAGCAAGTATTGTGGGCCCAACTGGCAAAAGAAAACTCAGAACCGTATAGGTGGGAAACCTGCGAATGAGGCTTTCATCCTGCAGTGGATAGACAATGGCTAAAATGATGATGATGATGATGATGATGATGATGATATACATATTTTAGTCATTGGAAAAAAATCAGATTTAAAAAAATCTTTAACTTAGATTTACAGATGACTATGTCTTGAGCAGTTTTTATTCTGTGTATCTTCAGGATTGAGATGACACATTGTGTTCACTGTATGAGCATTAAATTAATCCCTACATTAAAAAATTTAAATGAGCTTTATGAACTGGTTTCAAGCAGTAGCATTACTCTGGTATATTTGATTCCTCCAGCATAGGAGATATCAATAACTGAATTCCTAATATCAGAACTGTGGTTATTTTTTATTTATATTTGAATACCACTGAGTTTATTTTATTTTATTCAATTTTGAGGCTACCACCTCACATTCAAGTAACATTCTATTTTAGTCAGCTTCATAATGTCCAAATATTTATGTTACTTTAGCACCTAATATTATGTATCTTCATAAATCATATCTTTATCCTGTAAAAGTCGCTAAATGAACAGATGAGAAATGACCAGGAGTGGAATAAGACACTTGGAGTTTTTCTTTCTCTCTGGATATGACAGCAAGAAACCACAATGATACACAAATCAAATTCTTCTAAATGCCTGTTTCTTCTTTTTGGCCACTTGCTTCTACTGAGTCATGATGGAAACTGAGACAAAGTACTACAAATGATTGATTAAAAGGAGATAGGTGGGTGTTTTTGCTGGCTCATAATCTCCTGAAGGAAAACACTGTGGATAGCAGGGTTCAAGTGAGGAACACTTCAGAAGCAGATGGACTACAATTCCCAGCAACCTCTCAAGGCCTTCAAGCTCCTGTCCCCTGCTCTAGTGGATGAGGTTTTCTGCACCACCAAGAGGAAAAAAGTGATATTGAGTTCAGTGCTTCCTACACTTCCTGCCCCCCATGTGCCTCTCTGAATGCTGCAATCCAGCTGATGGAGCAGCTGCTCCATCAATCTGTCCACTTCCTCTTAAAAGGGATATAGGGGTACTTTCTCACTGCTCCTTAGAACAATTGCTCCATCCAGGTGCTCTCTAGATCCATGGGAAATAGCAAATAAAAATAAAATAAATTAAAAAATAAAATAAAACTGAATTGAGTTGAATTTAATACTTTATTGGCCAAGTGTGATTAGACACACAAGGAATTTGTCTCTAGTACAAAAGCAGTGTATTTTAAAGGAAACAGAGATAATAATGATAATAATGATAATAATGATAATAATGATAATAATAATAATAATAATAATAATAATAATAATAATAATAATAATAATAATAATAATAATAATACCACCACCACCAATAAAAGGGGGAAATAAAGAAGATAATAAAAGGAATAAATAATACTATAGCCACATTCGATGGGTTGATATACATACACACTACGCAGAACTGCAAGAATTAGGTGTTCAGCAGAATGATGGCACAAAGGAAAAAAACTATCCCTATGTCTAGTTGTAAAATAAAATAAAAATAAATAAAATAATAAAATAAAATATAAATAATTTTAAGCACCCCAGTCCCCTGAAGCATACCAGGGCTGTCTTAGCAGAAAATAAGAGAGGACTGGCAGAGTTGGCCCTAGCAGCCATGCTTTCTCCTTCTGAGGCAAGGATGCCCAGAAAAGCCCTGGGCACCTGAAGGCCATCCCAACCTTCCCAGGGACCCTCTGACTGCCCTCCGTGCCTGTGTGGCAGCTGCTCAGCCAGAAGCCCCGAGTGCCCTCCCTCCCTCACTTTCCCTGCGTGGGGCTGGAGTTGCGGCCCTGAACGGCCTTCCTTCCGCCAGCCGGGTACCTGCCCAGGCTGTTGCAGAACAGTCGGCTGCTGGGCAGCTTCGCCGATCCCCAGCTGCTCCTTGAGGAGGTGGGGGTAGCTAAGGCAGTGCTTCAGCGCCGGCGGGACGTTGCCCATGGCGCCCGTCTCCCCTCAAGAGCCGGCAAGCCGCCCACCACCACCACCACCACCACCTCCCGTCCGCAAGGTCACCGCCACCCGCGGCTTTTGCGCCCAGCCATCTGCAAAGCCGCTCGCCGGAACCCAATGCCTGCCCGAGCGTGGGCGCAGCATCCGCCTCAGCCGGCCGAGGGAATCCCGGCCGATTCTGATTGGCTGAGAGGGATGCCGGGAGTTCGCGGGGCCAGCATCCTTTGGGTCGCCGGAGGAGGAGGAGGAGGAGGAAGAGGTCGGGTCGGGGCGTTGCTCTGCCGCTTAGGGCGCTGAAGCCGTTTCGGGGACGGGGTCCCGGGTTGGTGGCCGTTTCCAGATCAGTATTTCGATCTTTCGCCCGGCTCGAAGAGCTGCTTCTGCCGCAGAAAGGTGGAAGATTGAAACTGGGTTAGTCGACGGGCTCCTTATCCAGCAGGTGGCGGTTTTCAGGCTCTGCTTTTGCACCATTAAAAATTGTGGCAGAAGGTCCCAAAGAGGGCAGGCAGGCAGAGGAAGAATTGAGGAAGAATTTCGAAAAGTTCATTAAGACTTAACGTGGTCAGCTGGGCATAATCGCAGACAGACAAGCGTGGGACAGGATAGAGAAGAAGAAATACCATAGAGCATGGCAAGAGTTCACATGCATCTGAGTTGAAGGTGGCCGCTCAGAGATCCAAGACACTTCCAGGCTTTGAGGCCTTGAGATATGATAGATATACAAAGGACCGCCCTTGGAAAAAATATAGGGCATGAAAAAGACAAATGAAGAACCAATATAAATAGTTGTAATATAAATACAATTACGAGCCTGTAAACTTGAGGCCCAGTTGAAATGGCACTCTTGGATACAGCTCCTTCCCCTCATTGACTTTTTAGGTTGGAAGTTGCTAGGCTAGGTCTATGCACTATTTCCGTCCACAGTTTCTGATGGATCTTTTCCCAAATGTTTATCAATGAATTTGGGATCTTCTGTGTGCAAAGGAACCAGTGGCTCTGTTCCTTGATTGAGAGGGCAGCTGAATGAGGAACGGGATGCTTGCTTATAACTATAAGCAAGATGATCAAAACTGATGGATTTTTAGTCAGTGTGTAATTAAATTGTAACCAGAAAAAAAGAGTGTATTGTTTGACGGAATAAAATAGTGTGGAACAATCAGAAAAGAATGAACTAAGATACTTAGATGTCAAAATTGGCAAAAAGTTAATGTGTTTACCAAGCAGGGATCAAAGCTTCATCTAGTCAGTCTCACCAACAAAAGTGTTTTTGACCAGCATGAAGTTAGCACAGTCCAGACTACATAAGAGAAAACATTGGGTCTTAACCAACAGTGTAAGAGCTATCACCATCACATCAATTTTAATTGGAGAAAAAAATGTAAATAATTTATCATATGCTGTATCTAGTTGCTCTACATTGACGGGAACTAGAAGACAGTGCTTCAGTGTATAAATCAGCAAATCATATCAGTAAATTGTTGTCTTTTGGTGACCGAGGGCTAAAACTGCCAAATTTTGACTCTGTGCCAGAGAGACACCAGGTTTTCAAATCCGACTTTGTTTCAGAAGATCACAAGTAACCCTTTCAGATGTTGAAATTAATTCTTGCACTCACTTTAAAACTTTTTAAAGCATCTACCAGATGGCTCCCTTATATTGGAAAATTGCTTTCTGCAAGACTTCCTACCGTCTGCCATAAGGATCTCTACACATTAATTAAGAATCTTTGTCCTTGCATTTTAGTTTTCTTTCCAAAAGAAGGTTCTGTTTCCTTTCTTGCCTTTGCACTGGATTTTGGCAACTTTGGCAATTAATAAAACTTATTCATGTAGACATCATGGTTTTTCCTACTCAGAACATAAGAGAGATGGAATTTATTTGTATAAGTAAGTAATTTTCCACTCAACTTAAAAGCCACTTCATTCTTTATTGTTCATAAGAAGTTCATGGTATCATCTAGAAGGACTGGATATTTTCTGTTCAAGAGTTTAGGAGAGAAGATGGATCTGCATTCCCTGGCATATCCAGATAGGACTGAGGTTCTTTTATGAATCCTAGGCCAGCAATAACCAACCTAGTGGTGAATAATGTCCATCCAGGGTCCTTAACAAAGGACCTCAAATGAAACCTCTTCCATGCCAATGCTTTATTCTGTCCACTCTGCTTATACAACGTGTGGAAATCTATTTAAGCAGAAGGAGAATCTGTTAGAAGATAAGAGAAACCTTTCTTTCCAACATCTCTTGGTGTGGATGAGATTTGGACAGAAGGAGAATTGGACCTTGGAATGGATTTTGTTTCCCACCCTTGCTGACAATAGTCCTGGACTGGATATGCCAGTGATCTTATAATTCTTTGTTTCTAAAATTCAGGGAGGATTGCTAAACTGATTAGTTCAAGTCAGTTTGCAACAAATTATCCCTAAATCAGAATATATTGTATGGACTCTGGAATAAACCTAGTGAAAGAAAGAAGTCAAAGGAATCCTTGAAAGGTAGTACAGTTGAATTTGTGAATTTAAAAATACTGCATTTATAAATGGAGTACTTTTACATAGAGCGCCTACTGAAATGAATAGTCCATTATAATACAGGCCAGCCATTGTCCAGGAAATGGAAACTAGGGGGCTGTTGAGACAGCATCTTCATGAGCAAATTAGTGTAACTTGTTAAAATAAGTTGTGTGGTTCATCTGAGACTAACAGGGTGGGAGATAATTGAAAACACATTTCCTAAGGAATGATATCTGAAAACAGTGGTTCCACTTTTGAAAACAAACTGCAAATTATATTCCCATACAGTTAACAAAGCAAATAATTCCTTTGATTCCTAACACATGGAGTTATGACAAATACATAAAATATGTGTATGTGGTTTTTAAAGAAAAAATACTGTCCAAATTACAGTATGTGAGTGTACTTAATTTAATTTGTTGTGCACAATGGATGTTTCACCTGAAAATGGTTAGAGGGAAGAAGGTCTGCATGATTATAGCAATGTAGGAATGACAGACTAGCCGTCTATTATATATGGACATATCCAGAGGTGTATAGAATTTAAAATAAACAGAATGACTGTGAATGTCCATGGTTAATGAAATAAACCATACACTGGCCAGCTGAGATTAGAAAGGGAATGATGCTATGGGAAACCATTTCATTTTGCCTAAAGGCAAGATTGGTTGATTGGTTGATTTGCATATGTGTATTGAATAGCACAGAGATATAAAATAAAGTTAAAATTAACATTTACAAATTATTTTAAAATGTTAAAGAATAATTATCAATTCAATTCAATTCATTTTTAGAGTTCTTATTTAAGGCCTCAAACATCTTTTTTGTGTTCCATGAGACATATTGAAGAAAATTGTTTTTACTGGCGGGAGTTTAATTAGCATGTTTAGGTTGTTGGAGTTGAAGATAAACAGTTAGTTGTTTTATTTACTGACAAAAAGTACATTCTTATGTATGTCAGGAGAAGGAAGTTTGAGTAACTTCATTTAACACCAGGCAAGTGTATACAAACGATTGCAGTCTAAAACAAACACACATACTGGAGTCCTACTAAAATTAGAAGGATTTAAATGTCAGTATATTTACACAGGATTGTACTGTAAACTCACATACCTTATTATCATCTTATTATTATACAGTTTAGGATTTGATTTTGGATGTCATAGCTATGTTAACAAATTTTTCGTACAGTGCTTTGTTCCATAGATAGCATTTCTTCTTCAAACAGTTTGTTAGTCAGATGAAAATGCAAAGGAGATCCTTTCAAAGTGCATCCTCTAAGTCTGAAATGCTTCTAGCTGGCGGGGCAGTTGCAGTGCTTCACTTATCATAAGTTATACCTGCGCATGTATAGAAGCCACTTCTTTGCAGTGGACAAGTGCAGATGGGCTCCATGTCAACACTTCATGGAGGTAGAGCTTCCGTGCAATACTTTGCTGCATCGAAGAGCTTCATCAAGCAGATTCAACAACGAGGGGTCCATGGTGCTCTCTGGGCTTGGCTGTTTTCTTGCAGCCCTTTCATTATCAAACTAGGTAACATCATCGGTGCACAGTCCACAGATTGAACAACATTTGCATAGTCTTAGTGACCTTTTTTGCCACAGTTGTTAAGTGAATCATTTAGTATTCTGGTTTCCATCTTTGTTTCCCAAGCAAAGTTATCAATAATTGTTATTTGCGCATGATCCCATTATCTACTTTTCCTAAGTGTTCATTCACATCTCCTTATATATAGTAATACTATATTCATTAACTCCTATATTGGATTCAAGCTTACTTGTTTTGAGTTTTACAGTCAAACAATTTATTCCCATGGCAGAAATAATGTGAGAAGGATTTATACATGTTTAGTGAATATTCTGAATCATTCTCAAATTCTTGGCATAACTATATCTGACTCATGGCAAGGCATGCAAATCAATCCTTCCAAAATTTGGAATTTAGTCATGGGAATGACTTGCGAGAACCTTTTGTGATTAACATTCTATCACCAGTAAACCCCTGTGGCCACAATGTTCAGTGCATTTGTTTAAAAGTGACAGATCATTCATCCAAAATCAATCCTAAACATCTTTCTTTCTTTCTTTCTTTCTTTCTTTCTTTCTTTCTTTCTTTCTTTCTTTCTTTCTTTCTTTCTTTCTTTCTGCCTATCTCACAAAAAGTAACTCTGGGCAATGTACAACAATTAATTTAAAACAATAAATATATAGAAACTATTATTAAAATGTAAAAAAAATCACAAAGCACAAGAGAGAGTGAATGTCATACTACAGGTAGTCCCACTACAGGTAGTCCTCAATCTACAACCATTTACCGTATTTTTCGGAGTATAAGACGCACCGGAGTATAAGACGCACCTTAGTTTTGGGGGAGGAAAACAAGGGGAAAAAAATCTGCCTCTGCCTCCCAGCAATTTGCCTCCCAGCAAACAGCAAACAGTACAGATGATATACACAGTTTGCTGTGTATTTCTGTGCATGTGTGCCTGACCCATAGAAATAGCAAAGAATTGGAGAAATGTACATTATGGCAATATATTAATGCCAGAAAGTTTTCTTAAATGTAGTCACACTAACTCCTCCCAATTATTTAAAT
>QLTV01001698.1:12332283-12347460 GCA_003457575.1 Thermophis baileyi
ATAATCAGTTGCTAATCAGGCTCTGCACTGTTTGCTGCAAGGAGGCAAATTGCTGGGAGGCAGAGGCCAAAGGGTGGGGGTGGCTGGGTGGGGCTACATTCGGTGTATAAGACGCACCCAAGTTTTCACCCTCTTTTTGGGAGTAAAAAGGTGCGTCTTATACTCCGAAAAATACGGTATTTAGCAACTGTTTGAAGTTATAGTAGCACTGAAAAAAGTGACTTATGCCCGGTCCTCACACTTAACAAGCATTGCAGCATCCCCACAGTTATTGTATGTGATCAGAATTCAGGCGCTTGTCAACTGGCATGTATTTACGATGGTTGCAGCAAAGGGTTGGACTAGAGGACCTTCAACTCCCTCCCAACTCTTATTCTGTAACTTACTATCACAACTGAATCCAAATTTTCTGTTGCTAAGCGAGAGAATTATTAAGTGAGTTTTGCCCCATTTTATGACCTTTTTTGCCACAGTTGTTAAGTGAATCACAGCAATTGTTAAGTGGATTGACTTTGCTTGTCAGAAGGTTGTGAAAGGTGACCACATGAACCCAGGGCACTTCAACCGTCATAAATATGAACCAGTTGCCAATTTTGATCATGTGACCATGGGGATGCTGCAACGATTGTAAATGTGAAAAAGAGTCATGGTAAGATTCAAACGATGTTACCTAGTTTAGGTAATGAAATGTCTGCAAGAAAACAACTGAGCTCAGAGAGCACCAAGGACCCCTCATTTCATCCCTGAGCTACAAATATTCTCCTTTATTAGATTCAAACTCATAATCATAAGGATTAAGTGAACACAGTTCAAAACAAGTAGATCCTGCAACTAAGTGGGACAGACACTAAGAAGAACTACAACTCTAACTAGGAAATTCTTCTTACATTTTTTTCAAGATTCTGCCTTCACCCCAGACTAGTGTTAAAGATACCTTACTGAATTGCTTTTGCTTACTTAATGTTACTAGATACAATTTGTACTGGGATTACTGAGCCCTTGCACACTAAATATTTTGCTAATTCTTTGGGGCAGGGATTCAATGCTATTTACAAAAGTTATTTCAGTTACGTTTAGTTGAATATTTTTTTTTATTAACATGTAATAAATTCATAGTTAGCATTACATGTTAAGTCGTAGGAAAAACTTTAAAAAGCTCTCAGCTTTCATTAACATCACCTAGCGTAACCTCAGCAGTATATATTTCATGGTAAAAGTAAAGGCATTTTCCCCAGCAGATCTGCAGACTGAAATTGTTCAATTCAATTGGAAACCAAGTACTATATGTTATTGCCTGGTTTGAGAATTTATATTTGCAAGCCTGAAGCAACAAGATCTTGTCTGCAGGGATGGTTTTTAAAACAACACATGACTAATCCGTCTCCTGGGATTGCAAGCCAAACTGGAGCCAAAGATCCCTGTTAGGTCCCAAAGCATTTTTCTCATGCTTCTTGCAGACATAACAGTAATCCTAAGAAAGGGGGTGGGTGAGTGGGAATCTATGAATAACAAAGAAAAGCTTGGGAAGCAACTTGATGAACCGTTTAGTCAATTTAATAAAAAAGAAGAAACCACCTACTGGAAAAGAAGATACAAGGAACTTCCCTGCAGAGAAGTAAACTTTGAAAGACCCGTCCAGCAGGATCTCTCCGTGTTGAAATAATGTTGGCCCCAGGACCGAAATCCTGCTGCTTGTGTTAAAATACCAGCGACGATGCACAGATTATTTACAATTTTACACTCATTATTCGGGGATCATTTTTGCTGAAGAAAAGAGGGATAAGCCTATTATAAATGCATAATATAGACTAAATGTATATATTTAGAATAGGAATCACATTTATTTAATAAATTATTTAATGTTGATTAAATATCAACAGAGGGTTTGTTTCACCTAGAACTGCATTTTTTTTCCTGGTGTCTTCCCAGCACAGTATTTAAAACTTCAACTACTATCAAGCATAGGCAGCATGGCCAATGCCAATAAATGCACTCCAAAACTCCTGGAACGCACCAAATGACCTATCTCGGAACAAAGCAACAATAGTATGGAGTGAACTGTGGAGACTACAGCAAACTAAAATATCTTGAGACTTCAAGTTCCTGAGAGCCAAAGGTATCTACAGTACATATATGGTAGCTTAGCAAACCATAATGTTCCTGGGGGGGGGGGGAGAAAGATCAATGAGTGTTATGGTATCTATGTCCCATGTCCCAGTGTTATGGTATCTATGTCCCATGTTCTCGTCTTATTTCCATTTCTCTTCTCTTTCCATGAGAAAGAAAAGAAAGACAAGAAAGAAAGAAAGCATTCAGCAGAATGCTCAGAGATGCATTTAAGCAACCCAGAACATTGCTAATTAAAATAACTTCTTCCCCTCTTTCCATTAGTAGAAACCTCCATGAGAAAAAACATTTCTGCAAGGAAAAGAACTCCAAGAAGACCTAATCCCAACCCTAACACTAACCCTACTTTAATTTTCATTGCCACTGGGATTTCCCCATGTATTTTATTGTGATTCACAAACAAGTCCAAAGAAAAACCTGTCACCTTCGCTTTCATTAGAAAATTTCCAAGAATCTAACCATGACATGTATTTTTGGCCCTGACTCCAAGGAAACCTAACCCTAACTCTAACTCTAGCTTAATTTTCATTGGCTATGGGATTTTCCCATGTATTTTACTGTGGTCCACAAACAAATCTGAAGGTGTCACCTTCTCTTTCCTTAGAAGAACTCTTAAGTATTTATTCCTGACATCAGTTTTTGGCCCTGACTCCAAATGACCTAATCCTAAACCTAACGCAAATCCTAATTCTAATTAATTTTCATTTCAATGGGATTTACCCGTGTATTTTACTGTGATCAACAAACAAGTCTGAACGAAAAGCTGTCATCTTCGCTTTGGGTCCTTTTCCCCCTTCCAAGCCTTAGACCTGATTCCCACCACACCAGACAAACACCATTATCTCTTTTTTATCACAACAAATTTCCACTGTTCGACTGTATTCTTTAAAAAAAATAGTTCAGGCACAGATCTCCCCAAATTAGTATTAATCAGGCCCCCAAGTTCAAATATTGTGAAGGAAGTAAGAACTTCCCCTTTCTAGTTCTCCATTCTCTGCTTGAAAATTGTACATTTGATTGACCCACAAGTGGAAAGTTATGAACTGGGGGGGGGGATAATCATGGTATAATTCAGGGGTGAAATTCAGCAGGTTCGGACAGGTTCTATAGAACCAGTGGCGGCGATTATGTGCAGTTTGGAGAACCGGTAAATCGCACCACTGACTGGCCCTGCCCCGCCCCGCCCACTCATTCCTCTCCTCCTTCTCGGGCTCATACACACAGAGCAAACATGAGAAGGAGGCAAGAAGCAGCCAAGCTGAATGCTAGAAGACTTGGCTGAACTTTTCTGTCGGTTCTGTGGGCGTGGGGTGGTGCCGCCCCACCTTGCCGTGAGTGATGTCAAGTTGGCCATGCCCACTCAGTCACGTGACCCCCCCCACCAAGCCACCCCCACAGAACCGGTAGGGGAAAATTTTGAATGTCACCCCTGGTATAATTGGATGAACACAGTGGTCCTGACTATTTCCTCTTCCTGGTCCTGAATTTTGGAGGTAGATTCAAAAGGCCTCAATCAAGGGCTAAAGAACTGATTGAATAGAAAAAGTTTGTACTGAGCAATGTTGGTCAACTTTACCATGTTAAGATGAATATTTGCATGCTGAGGCAATTAACATTCCCATTCATGCTGTCTATTGACAAAACATCTATGCTGTGTTATAAACTTTCAGTCGTGCTTAAAATGGCTTTATTTTATATCCTATCAACAGGACAGAGTATTTCAGGGACAATAGGGCATGTTGGATAAAGGAAAACAATGTTAAAATCTTGAAGTTATTTTTCTAAGAATGAAACCCATCAAGCCCAATGAAATTTGCTTCAGTGTAGAATTGTGGTACTGAAATGGTTCACATTGCCAATCTGTATCTATGGCACTTCTGGAACTTGGGTATTTATTATCTTGAATAGTTAGAATCAAAGATCTGGATTAAATAGATGCCATACTGGGAACTTGATGGAGGAGTTTGGCCTATGCCTAAGGCTGGGCATAATTTTCACATAGCAATGAAGGGATACATTCATGAATTGCCCTAGAGGACTGAATAAAAAGCAAAGATTACTGTGCAAGAAGTGATATTTAATGCACTCCTTTTGAATCTAGGCATGCACAGATTTAGAGAAAAATGCACACAAATTGTATACGACTAATAACCATTGGTGGCCTTTCACTCCATGGATGTGGGTTTATTTTTCATTTTTAAAGCTATGCCAAATGTGTAGTGCTAGATCTAATACTTGGTAGCTTATCTAAATTAAATAGGGAAAGTATTAAACTTGTTCAAAAACTCTGTTGCACACTGTATGCTGAAAATGATTTCACATAACATCGGCGGCTTAGTTTGTGTTAGTTTGATTGAATGATAAAAGCCTCACATTTCTATTTCTATTCCTCATTTCCATGAATATTCACCACCTTGGTCAATACAGAGGGGAGGACGAAGGCATTAGAAAAGCAAAACATTGCTCTGGGGACATGCCTCCCTTTTTCCATGCTCCCGGTTAAATTTGCAGAATCAAAAAAGAATGCCCTGTCTCAAACTGTTATAGACTTCTACGCTATGTAACAGTATACCTTTGAAATGGAAGGGAAATTGCAGGAGACTTGGAGGCAGGAAAACACCTCTTAGGTTGGCATCGAACTTAAAAGCCCAGCTGGTGTGTAGAATTTTTATAAGTAGGAAAAAGTCTCCAAATTTCCCCCAGTTCTCCCATACCTCTGTTTCCTTCCTTTGAGCGTCTCTCCATTCCGGCTCTTTTTCAACCCCTTAGATGAGCAACCGGGCATATTTGCATTCCAGTTGTCCTTCCTCACCCCCAACTCCAAGCCAACATTTCTCACTGACTGTTATGACTTCATCTGGAAGCATTTTAGCAGTAGATCATAGTGTCTCCTGTTATTAATCACATTGCTCCATTCCTCAAAAGAAGAGGCAAAAATCAGATTGACGTTCTTCTCTCCACTTTTTCATCCGTAGTCTATCTCATATCTGCAGAGCGAGAGAAGGGGAAAATCCACAAGTTCAAAATCCTGTGGCTTTAAAGAACACAAATTAACTCCATTCAAAGTTATTGCTTTTACTGAAGCCAAATAAAGGAGAGGAGCTGAGAAATCTCCCTTTTGTTATTGTTCTAAAAAATAATCTAATATCTTGAGGCAGCCTGACCCCATACAGGCGTGAAATCAGCCTTATAGCTGTAATGTTTTGTTTTTTTTAGTGTGCTGAATTGACAGCACTTTAAACATGTTTTCTTTTTATAGAAACATCACTCAGTTTTTTTTTCCTCCCAATTGTATTAGTGATGCCAGCATGCTCTCTACAGTGCAGGGAATCATCAAATGAACCTCTCAATTGTACACAGCACCACAAGGATTAAGCAGCATTAAGGAAAGTTGTATAAATCCCAGAATATTCATGGAGACAGTGTGTTAAAAATGTGTTTCAAGCCAGCTAGAGTTTAAATAAAAGGAGTGCAAAGGAAATTGCATAAGGAAAAAAAAGCAAGCATTAGGGGAAGTTGCAGGGCTGGTGGTGGTAGAAGTATATTGGGAATTGTAAACTGATGGAAAAAGAAACTGATTGTGTCAATACACAATACTTGTTAAAATCCATATAACAGCAACTGCAAATTTTCTGGGCTTTTATAAAGATGATATCATGAGAAGTTGGATAGAATAGATGGCACATATATATTCATAGATACATTTTCACATAGACTAGATCAGGGTTGTCAAACTCCCGGCCCATGGGCTGGATGCATCACACGCTGGCCACACCCATGCCCAGTTTAGCGAAGGGGGAAAAAGTTCCGATATGTGACGCCGCTGTGACGAAGTGAGTTGGACACCACTGGACTAGATTGACACTGCTGTGCCCATTCTGAGGATTTCTCACAATTAATTAAAGAGGCACACAGAGCAAGAATATAGGTCGACTATAGATCCATTCTTACTATCACCATCAGAACTTTTTTGCACCCTGATAGCTATCTCTCTTCCCATAAAGTTATTGTTAGCCTACCAAGAACTATAAATTTAACTCATGCTTAGCAGTAGTGGGTTCTAAAACCCTTTACTACCGTTTTGCGCGCGTGCGCGCGACGCTTCTGCGCATACGCAGAAGCATCCCAGGTGGGTGGGCGGAGCCTCCCGCCGCCACCGCTACCAGTTCTAAGAACTGGGCCAAACCGGGAGCAACCCACCGCTGATGCTTAGAATTCAAAGAATCTGCAAGAATTGCCTTAATCTAGCACCAGAAATCTATGGACAGAAACTGGTCTGCTAATGGAAATTTGCACATATTAAAGACACTCTGCACACAGAGGGAATTTCATTTTTTGTGCAGTCTATGTGGACATCTTTTCTGAACGGAACTAAGTTCTGCTAATATGTCATCTATTTTGTCCAATGAATTTACTTTTGCACTTTTCCCAAAAGAAAGGGAGGGGGAGGAGGCTTGTTCATTCTGTGTCAACATTCAGGCAATAAATTAGCAGCGCCTGCATAAATGGAGGCTTGAGGCCAAATGTCCCAAACTTAATGCAGAGTCTATGTTCATGTTCAAGAGCATGTATTCATCCCAGGCTGAAATCCAGTATTTCTAGTAAGTCTGAGAAATACCCTACAATGAAATCCTCTATAGCAGGGGTGTCAAACTCATGGCCCGCAGGCAGGATGCGTCACGCTCTGGCCACACCCACCCCAGTTTTAGCGAAGGGGAAAAAAGTCGTGATATGTCATGTGATGACAATGTGACGACGCAAGTTTGACACCCCTGTTCTAGAGTATTTGACAGTTAGGAGGGACTACACTTCTGCAATCCCACCCCTTGAGGTGGGAATATACTGCCAGAATTCCTAACCAGTATAACTTTCACATTAGGAATTATATAGTCCCAATACCCCTGGAGAGCAGCAGATTGATGGTTGAGTCTGGAAATGCAACCCCACATATTTAGAATGTGCCTACTTAAAAAAAAACTGTAATAGACAGGTAATGAGCTAGATAGCTTGATGATCCAATGTGTAAAAGGCCATTTCTTACGAACCTGATTTCATTGTTCCACCTGCATGCTATACTCAAATGAAGTTCACCCCCTTTTAAGCACAGAAATGAATTTATAGGCATTTTTTTAATATCTCATTACAGATGTTAACCTTGGATGCTTTGTGTTTGGAGCAGTACACAAAGACTACTTTTCAGTGTTATTTTGATTTTATCATAACTACGGCTTCCAGTAGTTACTCCTTTTAGGGGTTCAGAGAGAGAGAGGAACGGCCTCGTTTTGATGCTCTTAGGCAAAAATGAATTTGCCTTTATCCCAACCCAGCATTTTACTAAAGAATTTCCTTCTGTCCAAATGCAGAAGGAGGTAAGGGAAAAGACTGCCCTTTAGTCACCAAAATGTGACCGGCCTTTCTTATTTGGCCTGAAGAGCCTCCAAGAGATAGCCTACATGACTGGTGGGGATCCATGATATTAAACAGTTTGAAGGACAGCAAAGTGCCTAGAGTCATCCTGCTGAGCCACAGGCCACAGGAATGCAAATCTTCCCAAATGCCAAGAGTGGAGCTAGCAGGTGGCCTCTCTGATTCATCGGATGTCAACATACAGTTCAGAGAAAGGCCCTTTGGACTTTGCGTGGGCCACCGTGGCCTTTAATTAAAGATAAATGCAGTCATTCTACAGGCTGTCCATGTTATTATACTAAAGATTTTTTTTCTGTTCATGGAGAATGGCCATTATACATGTGCATGTGTTTGCAACTATGTGCAATCAGTCATGTTAGGTAGAATTAGCCCCACCAACTTAAAATTTTTTATATATATATATTTCTCTGGAAAATGTTTTATTTTCT
Organism: Thermophis baileyi; assembly: GCA_003457575.1. Taxonomy (NCBI): domain Eukaryota; kingdom Metazoa; phylum Chordata; class Lepidosauria; order Squamata; family Dipsadidae; genus Thermophis; species Thermophis baileyi. The sequence goes on from QLTV01001698.1 coordinate 12,340,266, forward strand.
TTGGAGGGGAGTTGAAATTATTTTTTAATACATTTGAAATATTGCTTCTGAAAAGCATACAGTGTTTGAATAGAAGCATTTGTCCTGGAGGAGTTTTTCTCAAGAGTTCAATCCATAAAAGTCACAGAAATGATTATCATATCCAACATTTTTTTTTAGCACGCCAATCAGTAGCAATAAATATCTGCAGTTGTAAGATTATGGCTCCAAAATTCATAATTGAATCTGTCCAGCGGTAGGTAACAAATGTCATAAAATGTAACTATTATCCCACCCTTTCGACAAGTTAAAAACGAAACTTATTTTTCAAATGTACCATGAAACTATACTTTTAATATAATAATGCAGTAATAATAAATAACAAGAAAGTAATAATGTAAGTATCAGAAGCAACATCTTTTAGACATTCTTTTAAAGATCTTATTGCATTTTTAATGTGAGCTAACTCTTCGTTGTGCAATATCCATTGGGGGAAAAAAAAACCTCATGAAGACCATGATCCAGAATAAACCATATCACTATATATTCTTAATGTAAAAAGTTACACCTCTCTAGATTTCTAATGTGATATGTTATATCAGGGTTGAGCCATCTGCAGCATTAAAACTGCATGTTCTTCTCTCCCTTCCTTATTTTCCATTCCCCCTCTGAAATTTAACAATATAATTGTTGAAAATCAGTGGTGAGGTTCTTGACATTCTAGAAACACATGAAACACATAAAAAAAATACTCTGAAAAATGGCAAATAGACTTTTAAAAAGGAAAAAAAAAACCCAAATCCAAACCTCCTAAATCTGGAAGAAAAATTAATTCTTCTGGCCCTATCTATATGTTTTAGATGGGCACCGCCATTTGGGAGTCACTGCATCCATTATCCCTCTCTCATAAAAATCGTGTGTAGCCTATTCTTTTGGCTACATAAATGTGATGGGAATGATTCTAAGGCTGAATTTCTAAATATACTTGGGCTGAAATTCAGTGATCCCTTGGAAGGAATTCCAAAGGCTCTAGGAATATTATAAAAAAGGGATTAGATTTGCCTCCAAAAGGGAGATTGAAACATGTATACATGCTTCCAGATGCTTGGAAATATCTGTATTTGACTCTACTCTGACTTTATTGCTCTGACAGGAGAAAGGAAGTGTGCCAACAGTGGTGAGGGACACCAGGGCAGTAGTTATTTTGAGACAGGCCATGGATTGAGTCCCAGTCCCTGGGCCAACATCCAAACTTACTGTAGGATACTAAATCATAAGAGTTGGAAAGGACTGAGGATGTCTTAAAGTGCAATTCCATGCAGTATTTATTTATTTAATTATTCCATCATTTATTCCAACAATTCTGAGTGGCTCACAGAGGGCTAAAAATCTTAAAAGCCAACCGTTAAAAAATAAATAAATTAATTAAGAGATTATTTCCTAGTTTTGCTTAAGTGCCTGAAGAGATGGGATCTCATCACACATCCCAATGCACTCTATTTTATTGCCAAACACACCTTTGAACCAAAATTCACTTCCTTAAAATGTCTACCTGTCTAAGGTCAAGGAATACATCTTTGCTATAAACAGATTAACACCTGGAACAGCTTGCTATACCATTCCTGACTAAGTGGATTACATGTATTCAAAAAGCTACAATGGGGCAGAATGAGAATGTTCTGTATCTCCTTACTACCATCGAGTGATCCTTCAGATTTCCGGAGTCCACAAACGGTACTCCTGTTCCTGCTAAAACTAATATATAGTTTCAATAATCAGTTGTCCTACAATTGCTGAGCTAAAGGATGTCTGGTCTCTGTTATCAACTGAAATTCAAGGAGAAATGTGACGCTGCTCCTTTCGTGATAAACTCAACCTTATGCATTAGCTATAAAGGAGCATCTCCGGATACTGGCTTCATTTTGTCTCTGGGGGGGGGGACTTTCATGACTCTTGTATAAGTAATAGAACTTGTGACTGAATTTTTTATTCTCCCTCCTATTTCTTTTTCCTTTGATGTCATGTCCTTTAGTTTGTAACTAAAACTTGGGGGGGGGGAGGCATTATCCCATTACTTCAACAAAATATTATGTTCTGTCTTTCCCCAGCAAAGTTCAGTGCAGCTTATACAAGCAGAACTAAAAGAATGAACTCAGTCAAGTGATAACAGCAGAAACACAAAAGCAGATACAATCAATTAATGCTAGCTAATTGAAGCCTTGAGCATGCCAGAGAAAATTAAAGTCAACATGCCTGCTGGCCAAATGCCTTTCATAAAAAACAGCCATGGAAATCTGTCCAGAGAGGAGGGGGAAAAAGGCAAATTTTCTCAGGCACTTAGTCCTGGAATTTAAGACCACTCCTGAAAAAAAGCATCTTTCCCTTATCCCAACCAGATGCTGATGGAGAAGAGAAAGATTGCCTTCTCTAATACTCCTAGAGAACAGCCAAACTCATAGGGGCGTGGGGAAATGTGCTTTAACAAACACAGAAACATTTTTAAATATTGAAGACATTCATAGCCTTAGCCAGGAACCAGGATTGAAAATAATTTCGAAGATCCTAGGCAATAACCTTTCCTTACTTGCCTTCTTAATAAGCTAACCTTTGGGAAATTGATTGAGCAAAAGAACTCATGTTAGAAAATGTCATACTAATGTGCTGTAATCTTTTATTTTGAATCTCCTAGATTTTGGATAAATAAAGCTCTTGACCCATTCTTACCCACTTAATTTCTGGATGTCAGTTGCAGACAGTAGTGCTAGGCCAAATATATATATCCAATTCAGAAGTAAAAATATGAAATTAATTTTTGACTATGTTGCCTTTCTAAGCTATAGCAATCGGAGAAGAGATGCTGTGCTCGTCCTACCATGCCAAGGCAACTTTTCTACATCAGGGGTGGGTTCCACTTACCTTCCCTACTGGTTTGCATCGCAACAGAAGTGCGTCACATCGTGGAAATGACCCGGAAGTGCATCTACGTCACGTCACGGAAATTACCCTCTGCGCATGCGCAGAAGCCTCTGCACATGCACAGAGGGTTCTTTGCCAGCCGTGGCGACCGGAGAACCGGTTCAGGGGCATGGACAGCCAGCCATCGCTGCCAGTTCGGCGAGCGGCTGCAAATTTCCACCACCGGTACAGGAGAACTGGTCTGAACCGGCAGCAACCCACCACTGTTCTACATGCTTTGCACAGTCCATTCAAAAATCAATCTGGGAGGAAGGTGGCAGAACTGTGTGATAGTGTAGGTGAGAAAGACATAATTTCTCGGGGAAATAATCCATAGAGTTCCATATGTAACTTTTCTATAACTATGGGGAGAATATCAAGTGTGTCATAGATTTATCCTACCACAAAGAAAGGAAAAGGAGATGACTCTTACTGGTTCCCTTGAATCCCGGCCATTACTTAGCTGTTATGGTCAGGGGTGGGTTCCTCCCGGTTCGGACTGGATCGCCCGAACCGTTAGCGACCTGCTGGTGATGTCACGGATCCGGTTCAGTCGGTGCCGGTCCGTGGACGCCACCATCTTTTGGGGGGAAATTTTTGTGAATTATTTACTGTTTGGAAGGTTTTTCCTGTTCTGCTGCTTGAAAAAGAGCCCTCCCGCCCGCCCCCGGGTTTATACTGACCTTTATTCCTTTGCCCAAAGCACAGCTGATCAGCTCCTCAGCTGTGTTTTGGGCTGATTGCAGCTACTGAGCATGTGCGGAAGCAAAAATGTGTGTGGGAACGCGCGTGCACAAAACGTCGCAATGCGAACCGGTGGGGAAGGTAAGTAGAACCCACCCCTGGTTATGGTGAACTTTACAAAGAAGGTTTGCAACTGTTCTCAAAGAAAGTTGCTGTTTGCAAAGAGAGCCTTAACAGTTAAGATTGTAATGGGATGGGAAGAGGGCAGTGATAGTTTCTCTTAAAAAGGAGGAGGAGGGTGGGAGGAAGAGGAGGGGGAGAGGAAGAGGAAGAAGATATCATTATGATTCTTTGCATTCATGAACTACATGAAATTTACTTCTGATTACAAGTCCATTGGCTTGGACTGTAAACTTCATTTCTAGCATACCCTGAGACAAAAATTGAAGAGCCATTTACAGTCCCAAACAGTGGCAGTGGACCTCTTGTTGGTCTTAGGTTACACAAGAAATGTGGAACATTATGTCTTAACCAAAAGCCATTGGTAAAACAAATAACCGAAGTCAAGCTTCTGCATGGGTTAGCCAGAATCGGAATGCATTGAATCATCTTTCTTTGGGGTGCTTACTCAGAGTAAGGGAAAATGTTAATTCCTTGGCAAATGTACCCTTCAGACTTTTTCCTAAGCTGATCTGGCAACAAAAATGGAGACTGTCAAGAGTGGACAAAGCTCTGAGAAATAAACAAAGCCCTGCATGTTATTAAAACAGGGCTCCTTTATTACATTTCTGGAAATGTTGATTCAGGCCTCTTGGTTTCTCTGTCTCTCCGTCTCTTCTACTCAGCACTCCCACCAGCAATGTCCCACCAACATCCCTTCATCTGTCACTCAGATTCCTGGTAACTCTTCTCCTCCCCTTCTCCACATTAAACAATATATTGACAGCACTTAAGATTGCATGTTTTGGTTTCTTTTAGCCTTGTAAGCTATGAACTATAAGCTACAAGTAGAAAAGGCACAACCTTTCTCTCCAGTATCTAATTCTGACACACTATTGCATCAAGCCAGGAATATAAGATACTTGTAGTAACTGAGCTAACTCAAGCTCCCAAAGTCCATAAAGGGAAACAGGAAAACAGCCTAGTGGACGCTTTTAGAGGATACATACTTCACAATCCATACTACCTGTTCCATGGGTGAAATTCAGTATTCGAAGTATTAGTAAATAGCAAATATAATCTTATGCAGAGAAAGTTCTGTTAATGTAGGCAGAGGTATTTTTAAGACAGAAAGTCTGTCCATTTGAGCCCTCCTACCACTTTTGAATCATCCCAACCTATATCAATAGCTCAATAAAGAGAATTAGGTTAGAAGAATCCAAAGAAGGAAATAAATTTTGAATCATATTGTAACTGATCAGTTTCGTGGCTTTGAACTAAAACTATTCATCTATCTTATTTCAAATGCCAAACTACGTTGTTGATGTCCCTCTGATACTTTGGGATGGCTCCTAATCTAAAGAAGAGGAGCAATAGGATTGTTCAACTTGCTGAGCAAAGTTCTAATAGATTTCAGTAGAAATCTTGATATAAATGGCCACTTGGAGAATTCTGAGAGTTCATCCAAAGTCTTATAGTTGCCAAGGTTGGACCCCTCTGTTATACATGATCATAGGATGTCTCTTAAGGGCAGGCTCTTATTGACTATTGAGATCCACACTATATACGAAAATAAATTGTTGTGTTAGGTTTGCTACTGATATTTTGCTTCAAGGAACCAATATGGCTGCCTTTCTAGAAACCGTTGTCTATTGTAGAGCTTTTCACCCAAATGGGCTGCCTGTGCGAATCCGGGGAAAAAACACTATCCTAATACCATGTTTTTAATAGAACAGCTCAGCCATGCTCTCGGATCAACTTTAAGTCATTAACAAGCCAAGCTTGAGTTCAACGGGTGACATAATTATAAACATTTCCAAAACTAATTATTGACCTCCTACAGACACTCCTGCCCCCTTATCACAACATCTACATTTTCAGCTAACTAAAATACACTGAACGAAGGAAATCATTACATGTAAGACATTTCCTGTGCAGGTAGGCTGTGCAAACAAACCCAAACCATCGAACTGTCGGCATTTCAGACTCTGCTCTAATGAAAACACTCAAAGACAAGAAGCGAATTCATCATACAGTTAATGATAAATATTTACACAAAGAAGTTGGGCGGGTTATTACAATGCAGCGTATTGCTCACGCTATTTAACTCAGAAACTAATTACTGTTAGAGTGACACGTTCAATCCAAGCTAAGCTTTTTTGGCCAGAAGCATGTGCAATAACTACAGCAGAGCTTTAAGGAATGGGGAAATTGACTTGTTCAAAGACCATGGGAAGACTAGGATGAAAACAACAGTTCAGTGAGGAATGTTTATCACGCTGATGGGTGGGTTGTCCTTCCCTGAGACATTTTGTGAGAAAATTGCCACACACAAAAACGCACACATAGCATTCTTTATAACATTTTGGGTAAATTTTTTATTAAAAAACACCCCACCGAGAAGGGCAAACATGATATAATATAGTAAATATATTATTTAGAGAGCCAACTCATTTAGCAAAAAAAAACCCCCCAAAAAAACAAAAACCAGTACAACTAGCAATATAGTCTGCATGAAATCTTTGAGAGCTTTAGATGCTGACTTCAGAGATCTGTGTCAAGGAAGGTGTTACTATTACCGGATTGTAATAAAAAGGAGAAGACTGAAGAATAATCATATCTAAAGTATCTGAGGAGCCTTCTCACCCCTATGGGACTAGCCTGCCCCACTCACGCCAGTGGAAGAGGCCTGCTACGAATCCTGTCTGCTAAGGAATACCAGTGGACAGGGACAAGGAGAAGAGCCTTTTCCACTGTGGCCCCATCCCTATGGAGCACTCTACCACCGGAGGTGAGAACTGCTCCCATTCTTCTGCCTTCTGGAAGGATATTAAAACTTGGGTCCCGAGGAAGGCACTGACTTCTGGAGATGACTGACGGGGTAAGAAGACCTCATTCCTATACTATCCATCTCTTAGTTCTAGTTTCAGTATAGTTTTAATATTTTAATTACTTTTCTATTTATCTTTTTATAATCTGTAAGCAGCCTAGAGTCATCTTATAGAGGGGATGGGTGGCATCAGTGGTGGGTTGCTCCCGGTTCGGCCCGGTTCTGCGAACCTGTAGCGGCGGCGGCGAAAGGCTCCGCCCATCCAGGACGCTTCTGCGCATGCGCAGAAGCATCACGCGCGAGCTTGAGTGACAAGATTTAGAAACCACTACTGGGTGGTATAAATAATAAAATAAAATAATAAAATAAAATAATAAAATAAAATAAAATAAAATAAAATAAAATAAAATAAAATAAAATAAATAAAACATTAAATGATATTTAAACTAATCATCCTGGCTTGTTTCTTTGAATAATCTCTTCAGTGGCTCTGGCATGCCACTCAAAAACCAAGAATGCCCCAAAACTTAGAAAGAGAGGTTGATTCCAATTTAATATAGTGAATCGTCATTGTCTTTTACTAAGCAT
>QLTV01001698.1:12347533-12361748 GCA_003457575.1 Thermophis baileyi
GGACAGAAGAAGGCATCATCCCCACTCCGCATAAGCTCTTAGTTTTTAGTCTATTTAATTTTTGCAATGTTAATTATTCCTATATGTATAATTGTTTTTATAATTCTATTTTTATTGCATTGTAAGCCACTCAGAGTTATGCTGGATAGTAGGATGGGCAGAAATAATAAAATAAAATAAAATAAAATAAAATAAAATAAAATAAAATAAAATAAATAAAACATTAAATGATATTTAAACTAATCATCCTGGCTTGTTTCTTTGAATAATCTCTTCAGTGGCTCTGGCATGCCACTCAAAAACCAAGAATGCCCCAAAACTTAGAAAGAGAGGTTGATTCCAATTTAATATAGTGAATCGTCATTGTCTTTTACTAAGCATAAGAAGATATGCTCTTGCCCCAGGGGACTTAAAGACTTGTCTATACTACAATAGCAGCACATAATGAATGGAACTAAGTTTAGAGAGTCAATTTTTAACTTAAAGAAAAGCAACTTGAGATCAAACAGCTACTCAAAGTGTAATCATGGACTTTTACTATGTAACCTTTAATATATAGATCAAAACAAGCATTACTGTAGAAATAGTTTGTTCAACATAAGAAAAGAATCACTACGAAAGAATCTTCACTATGCCTTAGTCAAGAGTATAAAGATGCTGCCCCTTTTGGGTGTATTACAGTAGAATATCTTAATGCCTAGATGTGGCTGTGGCTGGATAGCTGTATGCCGTCAAAGATTTGAGAAAAGCACTTAAGGAAGGAAATGGAATAAAAATGAAGCAGGGATTGGCAACCCACAGCCAAAGGCCCTTCATATGCCTATCCACTGGTAATGGTTGCAGAGACCAAAGATTTAATCAATCTGTTAATATCAGCGAAGGCCCTGGCAGTTATTTAATTCCCGTGGCTAATTAAAAATAACACATTTTGTTTACAATTATAAATAGATAAAGGAACTGGAGGCTAGCAATTATAGTGCCCATTTTAAAAAAAGGAGATGGAACAACCTAGCAAATTATTCTACAGTTATACGCCCTATATGCTTACAGGTTAAGGGCTGGTCTAGAATCTAGATTCTAGAACAAGAAAACCCCTAGAGGAAGAGGCTGGATTTAAGTCTAATCTATCATCCTCGAATGTAACAGAAGAGCCAACAAAGTGGCTTTTAAGTCAGAGGTTGGCATGTCTGGCCTACCACCCAAAATCTGCTGACCCATAGCCCCCAAAACAAATATCATATGCAGCTGCCCCAAAATGGAATTCAAATTTGTTTTTCTGTCTCGGAGAGAGCCAGTTTGGTGTAGTGCTCCAGGCACCAGGCTAGAAACCAGGAGACTGTGAGTTCTAGTCCTACCTTAGGCACAAAACCAGCTGGATGACCTTGGGCCAGACACACACTATCAGTGCCTAGGAAAAAGGCAAGGGCAAACTGCTTCCGGAATGCAGGAGGTTGATCAGGTAATCATCAGGAATTGATACTGACTTAAAAACACACATAGAAAATCTTTTTTTTAACCCGGGCCTGAAGCAAAACTCTGCTATTTCAATAAATCATAGTGACTTGGACAGTGTTACAAGCCCACATATAAATATACCTATCTGTTTATAGCTTAGCTTCAGTTCCTCTTCTCTCCAAAAGTAGTTTTCCCCAACCTCTTAAATTTTGTGGAGCACATCTTCATTTTCCTCCTTGGCTGTGCCTCTCTTCCTTTCCCCTAAGAAATAGGAGAATTCACCCTATATTCACCCCAAAAAAGAAGAAAGAGCAGCCTATCTTCCACTCACATGCCTGACTTCTAGCCCCTAGGTGGAAGGAAAAACCTTAGCCTTACTGGGGGGAAAAACCCGAATTTTTTTTCCTGTGTTCCATAAGATCCGTGTGCTAATTTATAGATATTGATGCATATTGAGAAATTTCACAATTTAAATAGTAATATTGTAACACAATGTCTTTGCAGATTCTCAATCATCCAGGTCATGATTGTCCCAAAGATGCTTTTCAAAAGGCAACTGGACTTCCTTGGTTTTTCTTGGTTTTTATCTTGAAAGCATTTCACTTCTCATCCAAGAAGCTCCTTCAGTTCTGATTCTGATTCAAATCTCCCAAAGAAGAGGTGCCACCAAGTAACTAGTGCATTTGCATGGTCTGCGGTTCAGGTTCTTACTGTTGGTAGATGATGATTTCCATTTTTTTTCTTATGATATCTTTGTGCTTTTTAAAACTGAATTCGGGTGGAATAGCTCTTTGAACATTAGGACATCCTTAAAGCAGGCAAGTCTCTTTTGCACAGCTCTTTAAGACTAAGCCCAAGGCAAATACCAACCTAATGATGTTTTTAATGATTGTTTACACCAATGCACTGTCTTTGCTTTGATTATATGGCAGGACTAAAAAACATGCAGCCTCCCACCACCCTTGAAGCAATATACTACATCCAGGGGCAAACTAGGAGCAGGAAAGAGGAATGTGAAACACTGCTTGTGTGTGTACGTGACTAAAAGTCAGATTTTGATCCTAATGACTAATCCTTGCCATTTTCTTGCAAGGGTTTTCGGAGGTGGTTTGCCATTGACTCCTTCCTAGGGCTGAGAGAGAGGGACTGACCCAGCATCACTCAGCTGGCTTTCTGGTTAAGGCAGGATTAGAACTCATGTCATCCCAGTTTTTAGCCTGCAGCCTTAAGCACTACACCAAACTGGCTGTCCCATAGGTTATTTCCTCTAACACGGCTGTGAATTGTTTTCATTTTATTCCTTTGATAAAGCTTTGCTAGCTGAGGCATCACAAGAATGAGGAACACAGTATTTATTGCTTGATGGGATGCATCACACTGATGGGAGTGGGGAGGAAATGGGAGGTTTTTGTTTAATGATGAAATACTAGAGATGGAAGGTGTCCTTTAAGCCACTAAGTCCATTCCCTTGCTCCAGGCCAATCTCCAGAGCAAATCATTCTAGACCAGGAGTGTCTAAGATCTGTGGACTTCAACTCCCAGAATTATGGGAACTGAGTCTTAAAGTTGCCAAGGTTGGACACCCTTGTGTGTCCAAGTCTTAAAGTTGCCAAGTCTTAAAGTTGCCAAGGTTGGACACCCTTGTCCTAGACAGAGAGCCATCTAGCCTCCTCCCAAATGCTGAGTGAAAAATAGCCCATCTAACTGCTTGCACTGTTTTTTCCTAGGCCTTAAAAAAAAAAATTCAATCAGCGCCTGCCTTCCTATAATTTAAATCTGCTATGCAGTACTGTGTCTTATAGTGTGGGATGATAACTGGACTTGACTGTCTTCTATATGAGATCCTTTCCAATATGTAAGGAACGCTATTGTGTTTTGTTTCTTTCCCCAATGTCAGGCTTCCCTCCCTAAGGCTGAGGTGTCCCATGGCCTTCAACTTCCAAGAGTCCAAATCATTTTTGCTTGCCTCTTCTGAACATGGGTTGGCTCTTAATACATAGTGCCAAAACTGATGAATGCCGAATAAAGCGAATCACTATTTTCCCTTCTTTAAAGAAGCCTAACATCACATTTCCCTTTTTCAAAACCATTTCATGCTGTTGAGTCACATTCGGTTTATGGAGCCTTGGTGCTCTCTGAGCCAACATTATCCAGTTGGGTAATGAAATGTCTGCAAACCACCAAACTTAGAGAGCACCAAGGACCCTACAATTCAACCCTGAGCTACAGTTACTCTCTTCTATTGGTACATTTTCAGTGTGTATTATTATTTCAAAGTCTGTTTTCACAAGGACTGGTGCCTTGTGAAATATCCCTCATCCTATATCGTACATTTGATATCTAGGTGAAAGTTTTTGCAACAGTCTTGCCAATCAGGTCATTGTGTTATATTTAAATCTAAAGAATTCAAGGCTATCGACAGATGTTCATTGAAGAGAAGGGACCTGAACAAGGCTGGTCCACTTCTACATGGGTGCTGAATGCCTGGAAGGCATTGTGGTTTGATTGTTTCATGTTACATTTTCTTGTGTATTGTTTTGTCAAAACCTTGATTCAACTTTGAACCAGGCCAAACCAATTTTTAATATTCTTTATCAAGTATTTGATTAAAATAAAATAAAGTTTTTCTGAATTTCTCCTGAAGAGAAAAAAAATCATTTATGAAGGACAGGATTCACCCTGTTATTCACCCAAAATATATAAAAGACCCCATTTTTAGGCCCACCTATTTTGATGGGGCTCTGTTAAGGTATGTGCAGAGTAACCCTTGAGTAACAAGGATATGCACATAGAAACGTTACGATAGTAGATATGAATAACTATTCAGCCACACACAGATACACTAAATTGAGTTAAAATTTACTTTAAGAAATAGCACAGTCCAATAAACAGTCCAGGTCATACACGTTTAAATCCATAACTAGCTAGAATAACAGTCCAGAGAATTACAAGCTTTTACAATTACAGAGTCTTCTTACCGGTTGCCTTTGTCATTCACAGTAAACAAAGATATTACAATATAAGCACAGCTCAGATACAACAGAGACTAGAATATCAAATGGAGCATGTCAGAGAGAATAAGCTATGATCTCTAGCTCCCTCTTATGGCAATTTGCAACACAATCAACCAATCAGAATACAGCACAAATCAATACAGTGATTTTGTTTTAAACATACATACATACATTGTTGGTTTATATATTGCCAACCCAACTACATGGACAGAGACCTAACAGGCTCCATCAAAGGGATGCTGAGGGACCCCATGGAGACCTAAGCTATACAGGTAATCCTGGACCTATGACCATTCATTTAGTGACCGTTCAAAGTTATAACAGCATCGAAAAAAGTGACTTATGACCTTTTTCACACTTATGACCATTGCAGCACCTGCATGCTCATGTGATCAAAATTAGGATATGGCATGTATTTATGACGGTTACACTGTCCTGGGGTCATGTGATCACCTTTTGCGACTTTCTGACAAGCAAAGTCGATGGGGAAGCCAGATTCACTTAACAACCGTGTTACTAACTTAACAATTGCCGTGATTCACTTAACAACTTTATCAAGAAAGGTCGTAAAACGGGACAAAACTCACTTAACAACTGTTTTGCTTAGTAACAGAAATTTTGGGCTCAATTGTGGTCGTAAGTCGAGGACTACCTGTACAGCTTTTGCACATTTTCATATTAAGTTTGCTCGCAAGACTTTTCCTGGAATTCCCTCCTCTGAAAACGTCCTCAACCAAATTCTTCGAACCAACCGAGTGAGGGGGGGGGGTAAAGCAGGAGAATGTTTCTGCCCATCTGATCCTGGACCTTGAGGACAGATAAAGTGCATATCCGTTTCTCCTGCAGGTGTGTGGTGATTTGCCGTTGAGGAGAAACCTTCAGCCCAAAGTTGATCAAATTTACTACAAAGAGGAAGCAACTTGAGGAACACAAAGGCTTGCTTTAAAGGAAGGCCTCTCCAACCTTGAACGGCACACAATGAAGGAAAGTGCATAATTTCAAGAAGATAACGAGATCTGAGGGGCCAGAAACAAAAAGCTGTAACTGGAACCCTCTATCTGTCGATCTGAGGTGATGAAGGAAAGGCAAGTGGGAGGGCAGCTAGCAAGAATAGACTGAAACTGAGCTTTGCCGGGGATGTAAAATTAGCCCACTGTAGAACCTTTGTCTCCCACTGAATGCCTGGCAGAGGCATTGTTTTACATATCTCTGCGGCAGAGAGCTTTTTTACAAATTGCAATAAGCAATCACCGAACTTGAACTAATTTTCCTTTTGGTCTAATTAATACCACGAAATTAGAGTTGGTTCCCTGGCAATGCCCTCTTCGCTGCCTGTCAGCACCGCCTTTGTAGCTTTTAAGGGAACACTCAGTGCTGCCTCTTAAGAACTGGAAGTCGGAAGCTGAGAAAGCTTGTCAACGGTCAACCGGTCCAGGAATGCTTCTTTTCAGAGGCAATTGCTGCATTTATTAAGTGCCGTTCTCAACATTTGATCCAAGGGGGTTGAAAAAAGAAGAAAAAACAAAACAAAGCCAAAAAGGAACCAAGCCTGTCCTATCATTTTAACAGAAAAGTAACGTAAGCAAACTAGCAAGTTAAAGTCAAAATGAAGTTGGCCAGTGAACTACAGGTAGTCCTTCACTTACAACCATTTGTTTAGTGACTGTTCAAAGTTACAAAGGCGCTGAAAAAAGTTATTTATGACCATTTTTCACACGACTGTTGTAGTCCCCCTGGTCATGTGATCAAAATTCGGATACTTGGCCAGCAAATACTTGTATTTATGATGGTTGCAGTGTCCTGGGGTCATGTGATCACTTTTTGTGACCTTCTGACAAGCAAAGTCAACGGGGAAGCCAGACTCACTTAACAATCATGTTATTAACAACTGCAGTAATTCACTTAACTGTGGCAAGAAAGGTTGTAAAATGGGGCAAAACTCACTTAACAACTGTCTTGGTGAGCAACAGAAATTTTGGGCTCAGTTATGGTTGTAAGTCAAGGACTACCTGTACAGATCTGTTCTGCATCAGTTTCAATTCAGTGTATTGTGGTCATAGACAGTATGGATGAGAAACAAAATAAAGTTTCAGAGAGAATTAAAATACATTTGTAAAACAATCTATCCAAAATCTAAAAGAAAGTTCCAGGATATAGCCTATATTAAATTATAATGTAAAGACTAAAATTATATTAAATATGACAACATCTAAAATTACAACAAAGTACAGTATTAGTATCAATAAAGTAATAATATCTAAAATTTAAATGAGTTATAGTTACCTTGTTCTGGGTCTAAGAATGAATGTATGAATGGAAAATTGCAGGATGCATCTCTGAAAACACTCTCAGCCTCAACACGTTGAAGATGGTGACTTAGACAGGAGTTTAGAACATGTTACAAATTCCGTAGGAAGAATCCACGCTAAAGAAAAGTTATGAATTCTGACCCCTAAGTCTACCAATCCACTATGGAAGATCAGTTGCTGGGCAGTTGTGGTGGTGGTTAAGAGAACTGAGAGATGGAGCTACCCAACTTCAGCAGAAGCATATATGCTTTGGAACTCTTTATCCTAGGAAATTGGACTTGATATTATATTTCTGATCAACACTATCTTTACTAGTGCTTCAGTGTGATATGCATTGTAATCAGGGGTGGGTTCCTCCCGGTTCGCACCGGTTCTCCCGAACCGGTAGCGGCCCGCTGGTGATGTCACGATGACGTCACCAAACCGGATCGGTCGGTGCCGGTCCATGGGGGCCGCCATCTTTTTTTGAATTTTTTTTGAATTTTTTTTTTTGAATTTTTATTTTATTTTATTTTTTCCTTCTGAGCATGCGCAGAAGCCAACTTCTGGCACTGTGCATGCGGTCGCCATCTTTTTTTCGGCTTTGTTTTTTTAATATTATTATTTTCGGATTTTTTGTTACTGCAAAGGAGTAACACTCCCTCCCGTGGCGTGGGAGGGAGCGAACCGGCAGCAAGGTAAGTTGGAACCCACCCCTGATTGTAATGTTTTGTTTCCATTGCCACCCCCTTTTTTGTGAATTTACTAGCTAGAGTGTGCTTTCTAGTTTTTACTTTCCATTATTTAACTTTGGGTTTTAGGAAATGCATAACATGATACTAAACTTGATTTTGGCTTGACAGACCCCTGAGAGCTGAAGGGAACGTTTCGAGATTCACACAAGCAAACAGAAGGAATTGATCATCACACGTGGGAAACTGATGGTATTACAAATGGCATCATTGACATGTTGCCACCAGCGGCAGAGTTGGGAGGCATCACTCGGTGGGATTGTTTCTCACAGAAACACTCCACCCAGGGCCGCTGTTCAAAAGAGATCTTGGCCAAAGTCCAAATACTTGTAGGTTTTCACAGGGGTGGTGTTTGTCTAGGGAATTTGGGCTGTTTTCCTTCTCTTTGAACAGGAGGGCCTTGTGCCACCTCTTTCAGATTTCCTTTGAACTCTCTTCATTTTCCAAAGAGATGGAGCACATGGCCCACCAGCTTCTGCTGTGGCGGGATGAATGGCACCTTTCTCTGAATCCCCTTGCTAAAGGAAACTTTTCATGCTCAGAACAAAGAAGAAGGAACAATCGCTGGAAGACTGGGGAAACTGTGCCAAAAATTTTGGAGGCAGGGCAAGAGCAAGAGGCAGTGATGCCTAGTGGGAAGTCCTAAGGGAAGGTGTGCTGGTGAGGCCAAAATTTCAAGATTGGAAGGCAGTTTGGGAAAAGGAATGGTCTTAATACAGGTGTTCCTCAACTTACAACATTTATTTCGTGACCATTACAACAGCACTGAAAGAAGTGACTTACTGTATGACCATTTTTCACATATATGACCATTGCAGCATCCCCATGGTCACATGAACAAAATTAGGACACTTGGTTCATGTTTATAAGTGTTGCCGTGTCCCAGGGTCAAGTAACCACCTTTTGCAACCTTCTGACAAGCAAAGTCAATGGGGAAGCCAGATTCACTTAACAACCATGTTGATAACCTAACAACTGCAGTGGGTCATTTAACAACTGTGGCAACGAAAGTCATAAAATGGGACAAAACTCACTTAACAACCGTCTTGCTTAGCAACAGATTTTTTTCTACTCAGTTGTGGTTGTAAGTTGAAGACTACCTATACTTTAGTCTATGTGAAACCAATTTTAGGGCTTACACTGCAGTTCTCCTAAATTGCCCATCTGAAAATGGCAAGACACTGAGTAGCATTGTAAAGCCATTTTGGCCATAATCGCCCAGAGTTGTACATAGACCTGCTCCGGTTTGCCTGTTTTGTTCCTAGTTTTGGAAATTTCAGAGGCTTGGTTCTATGGGGCATCTATTCAAAATATTGCACAGGTAGTCCTCAACTTACAACTGTAATGGAGCATGCCCTTCATGCTCTTAAGTCATGACAGTCATAAATTAGGTCATTTTTGTGACCAAGCTGATTTTATGATCTTTTTTGCAGCGGTTGTTAAGCGAACTATATGGTTGTTAAGCCAAGCTATGATTCATTATCAGCTAATCAGTTTTCAGCAAGATAGCAATAGCAATAGCACTTAGACTTATATACCGCTTCACAGTGCTTCACAGTCCTCTCTAAGCGGTTTACAGAGTCAGCATATTGCCCCCAACAATTTGGGTCCTCATTTTACTGACCTCGGAAGGATGGAAGGCTGAGTCAACCCTGAGCCTGGTGAGATTTGAACTGCCAAATTGCAGGCAGCCGGCAGTCAGAAGTAGCCTGCAGTACTGCAGTCTAACCACTGCGCCACCGTGGCTCATAAGATAGTCTTAACCCACGGTCATATGACTGTGGGATACTGCAAATAGCCATAACTGCACACTGGTTTCTGAGCGCTTGAAATGCAGTCATGTGACCATGAGGGGTGCCATCAGGACTTTGGAACAGGTTGTAAGTACCCCTGGAGAGGTACATCGTAAATTTGAATCTAAGCAATTGGTCATAAGTCAAAGCCTACCTGTAACCTGATGGACTCTTTTGTACATCCTTTGCAAACAACCCTCTGTTGAATCCATACGATGCTATAAATCACATCTTTTTTGAGACAGTAGACAAGTGATGCAGAAACTTTTGATGACTTTGCAGTGGGCAAGAGACAGACACTACAGTACAGGGATTCCAGGAATGCTAACCCTAATAACAGACTCTTGTAAGTCTGTGTCTCTCTTCCCCCTCTTACATTAACAAAATCAAGGTGGGTCCCTTCTGAGTTTCTTTCTTACATTTGCTTCCACCAGTGGTCTGTACAAGCAGTTCCCCAAGTTCTTCCTAACTAACTTTGTCATACCTAAATCTTCTCTAAATTCCGGGATAGGCTCACACTTAATAATATGGAAACAAGGATCACAGCAGATGTGATGATGATGATGTAAAGCAGACAGGGACTTCTTTTCCTCCATTTTTGGTGAAAATTTAGGGACACTTTTTCATTTTAATAACTCTCTTTTGCTTCCTTTACAACACTTAAGGGGAACAATTGATTTAATTTAATTTAATTCAACAATCAATCAGTGGAATGATTTGTCTCCAGAAGCTGTGGTTGTTCCATCACTGGAGGTTTTTAAGAAGAGATTGGACAGCTATTTGTCTGAACCGGTACAGGGTCTCCTGCTTGAGCAGGGGGTTGGACTAGAAGACCTCCAAGGTCCCTTCCAACTCTGTTATACTGTATTCTGTATTTTTGTGTGTACATTTTTCCCCACCGTATTTATGATGGGAGGCTCTGGGGTCACTAAAAGAAGGACTTAAAGGCCCACACAATGTTAGGTCATCCTGGATGTATATGACACTTCATGCTTGGCCTAGAGTCTGATTTGTCATTAGGAGTCATGAACTGGTTCCTAGTTTCCTCCCAGTTCCTTGTATATCAACATAACTTTCAAAAGATGATTATTTAAACATGTCCCCTTTTACCTTCTGCAAACTCTCCGGCCTTATGTTTCCCTTCCCTGGTTGCGCGCCTGACAAATTACAATTGCCCCTTTCTTATCGTACTCATAAACCATCTAGCTGTGCCTCATATAAAATCCGCATCATTTGTTTTCTTTGCAATCCAAGATACTCTAAGCATGCATTAAAAATAAACGGGGGCTCTGTTTGTCAAATCTTTCCCCACAGCCATGAGAGTTACAAGGGGAAAAAAGGGGGGTTGTTTTCTCTGAAAACAGAGACAACTGTAAGTTTTGCAAATCTCTCATAGGTTCCACGGTTTCAATCTTTACTGCTAGGGCAATGTATCATCCACATCACCAGCCTTGCTTTATGTGGTTTGTCCATTTATCATTTTGGAAACAAGGAAGGATGTACACAGAAAACCAGCATGGCAGCCCTAATTCTTGCTATTCGCTGGTACTTAATCATATTAAGAAGACTGTTAAAATAGGGAGAAGACTTTGGGATATACTGTCAAAGTTTGGTGGGTCTGTGCTTATATCCTAGCATCATAAATGAGATTGTTCTTTTCCTGCAAGGGAAAAGTATCCCATGATGTTTAATGCCTGCCCATCCACCCACAGGATAAAAACATGAGACCAGGATGAGAATGGGATTAATAAAGTTCAATGACTTTATTAATTGTGAAGATCTGCAATGAGCTTTTTTGGTGCTGTTGGGGAAGGGTCTGTTCGGTTCAAAGAAGGTCCTGGAATTGGTTTCTCATTGAAGGAAGAAACATAAAATGACATCATCACACGGCAATGTGGCAATAAACAGAAATATCAGTAGACATTACTCAATCGTGTTTGATCTGGGTCCAGGAAGGGCAATTTGAGCTCAGCATCACAGATCCACATATATAAATGCACATGGCAATTATTTTTTTTTTAAAAAGGTCTTTCTACTTCTGCTAGCCATGAAGCATTCTAGATGAACATGGGGTTTCTTCCAGTTGTGAGAGTGGAAATCATTACTTGAAATAGATGGAAGATCAGTGTTTTGAAAAGATCTAGCCACACAAGTGTGCTGGGTGTGTAGGGGGTGTGTATGTAAGTGGGACAAGTGAAAGTAAATGAAGTCAAAGCAGATAGTGAGTGCATCTGGAGTATATGGCTAATACTGTATTTTTCCAAATCTTTTGGGTTTTTCCAAACATTCCTCTGCTCCCACTTCACCAAAAAAAACCTCTAAGTTGAATTAACTTATCAAAAATTAGTGGTAACTGAACAATGGAAAGTTTTGTACAGCATCAAGGCTGCAACTTTGATTCAAATTTACTGGTTGTTGCCTTCAGATTAAAACGATCTGCTTGTATTTCATTATACTCGCCCTCTGGTATTGTTTGTGCCATTTTTGACGCTATATTGTTGAGATCAAAATTTAGTCATGCTTAAAACGGGATCACTGAAATCAGTAGGCATGTATGGTAAGTAAACACCCGTTCATTTCAGTGGGTCTGTTCAAAGAATGATTAGAACTTGATTCAACCTCTAACATATAGTTAAAATTGGTTTTCATATGTTGTTTGTTGCCTTGGGAGGCTTCAAATTATGAAACAGAAGCTGAAATGGGATGGAGAGAAATATTACAGGATTTCTGTGATGGTGAAGTCTGCAGAACAAGGGAAATAGACAAGGATCTTCACTATTCATAATCATCATCAGAAATAAGATATGTCAGCAGGCAGAACAAAACCTGGGTGCAATGCATTTTGGACAGTGGTGGGTTGCTCCCAGTTCGGCCTGGTTCTTAGAACTGGTAGCGCCGGCGGCAGGAGGCTCCACCCATCCACCCGGGACGCTTCTGCGCGCGTGAACCAGTAGTAACGGGTTTTAGAACCCGCTACTGATTTTGGAGCAATACCTCAGCTAGGCAATGCAGGAAGATGTATTTTTCCTGTATAAATTTTGAATTATTTTGAAGTAATGTTAAAAGACAGACAACAGTGCTCCTCCCGCCGCTTCAAGGAACATATATGACTAGATCAACAAGAAATGAATGCAAATGAATGCAAGATGGCGGCGACCAGGTAGGATGGTGAGGCTCTTGCTCTGAAGCCCACCTAACTCTACCCACCCACCGCATCCCTACCTTCACGTGATAGTGATCCCCGGCTCTGTGAGTAACATTATTTCAAGAAGTGCGTACTACGTGAGGAAAGAGATTCCCCGTAGCTGCAAACACGATTCCCCGAAACACCGTAATTCTACCCACCCACCGTATCCCTACCTTCGTATGATAGTGATCCCCTGCTCCGTGAGTAACATTATTTCAAGAAGTGCGTACTATGTGAGGAAAGAGATTCCCCGTAGCTGCAAACACAATTCCTCGAAACACCATACGCCAAAAGGATTCCCCGAAGCGCCTGGAAAGGGATTCCCCCAAAGCACCGTAAAGGCTCCGTGAGGTTTCCCCCAAAGCACCGTTAAGGCTCCGTCCCCGAAGAGCCAGGAAAGGAATTCTCCCTAAGCACATAGGAAGGGATTCTCCCGAAGCGCATATAAAGGGATTCTCTCGAAGCCTAAAGTGCCTGCAAAGGGATTCTCCCGAAACCGAAAAGCTGAAGCATAAAGCGCCTGGAAAGGGATTCTCCTGAAGCCAAAAGCCTAGAAAGGGATTCTCCCGAAACCGAAAGCACTGAGTCCCCCGCTGCTTAATCCCCACCTGAAGCTACTGCTGAGGCCCCATAGCTGAAAGAAAAATCCTGAAGCTACCACCAGATCACTGGATCCTGGATCACCGGATTCACTGAACAGATAAATGACTAATCAATTGATTTTAATTTCTGGATCCTAGATCACCGGATCCACTGAACAGATAAATACTAAGAATCCTCACTAAAGAAAAATCCCACTAAAGCTGAATCCCAAATAAACCAGATAGTAAATGAAACTAACTTTTCCCAGCCTTGTGAGAGAGAGGCTCTTTGTTCTAAGGCGACCACGCGGCCATCCTTCCACCAAGACATACTTCCTTCCTGCACCCCAGGACATACTTCCTTCCTGCACCCCAGGAGCCGTCTAAAACACAACTTATCCTCTTTCTACCTTTTTCTACCGTAATTTTTAATATAACATTGATTAATTGAGTATTAAATAACTGATTAATTAGTCAAACATTGAATGATTATCAATTGAACAATTAATAATTTAGGCATTGATTAATTGTAGATTGATTATATTATTATTTGATTTTTTTATGATTGGTCTGATTGATCATTTGATTGGTTAAGTAATATTAATTAATTAGGCACTGATTAATTAATTTAATTAATTATTTGATTGGTTATTTGATTGGTTAAGTACTATAAACTAAACACACATTGATTAATCAATTTGTTAGACATTGATTGATTACTGATATTAATTAATTTGTCAGACACTATTTGATCATTGACCATGTCAAGCAAAAACTCAAAAAACTCCACAAACACCCACAAATTGAAGATACCTCTACCGACGACGACAAATGCTATAAATGTAATAAAACTATTAAAGAGGATGAGGAATTCAAGAAATGCCTCATATGCACAAAGTTTGCCCACCACACCTGCCTGGAAATAAACAAACATGTAGCCAATTTCCTACAAGCAGTTCCCACATTTCCTTATTTCTGTCCACCATGTTTACCAATACTGGATAACCTAATTAGCATGTCTGACAGGTTCCAAACTTTAGAAACAACCATAAAAACACAACAAACATACATCGACTCCATGGAAACACGTTTAGAAGCACGAATAGTAGCAAATTTAGAAGCACATTTTACATCTTTTGCAAAAA
>QLTV01001698.1:12368364-12388490 GCA_003457575.1 Thermophis baileyi
CATTGCATCCAATACTTTGCTAATGGTCTCTCTTCCCCCAAATAAGCTGGCAGTCTAAACCGACTCAAGTCAATTGGGAGTTACCCCTTAAAAACAATTAGCTTAGAAATAGTGCTACATGCTTCCCCTTAATTCGCTACATGTTTAGTTAGCTCTTTGGGGAATATATTAAGTAGCTCCAGTGGTTAATGAGGAGTTGGAAACTTTAAACTGATTAAAACTGGACTTGGTGTATTGATCTTAGGCATTGACTTGCAACAGGGTTTGTTTGTTTTTAACATGGCTTATTTTTTTCATCAAAATGGAAAGACTCATGAAGCATGTTTTATCAGTTACTGTAAGAAGCATGCTTGGACACATGCAGCATGCAACTCCACTCCCAATAGTGGAGCATGTAAAAATATCTGTGCCAATGTTCTCTTCTTTGCAATAGAACAATTGTAGCAGTACACCAGAGGAGCGTTCTCTCTTCCTCTTTTCTTGTTTAACCCGTGTTATAATTGGTTAGAATTGTCAATTGGGGGGGGGTCTTAAGCTAAACTTCAGTGCATGTAGGTATATAACATATCTGTATTCTTTCTGAGCAAGCTTTCTTCAATGCAATGCTCCTTTTACGACAGAAAGCAAATCTTAGGCTACAATTCTGTATTTTTAATAAAGGGCTGTTTCAAGTGAACATAATACTTCTAAATCAAGATAATGTAATCCCAGAGAAAAGGCACAGCAAACCAGCTAGTATTTCAGGTTTATTAGGTTATAAAATATAGACTTATATTTCAACAGAACATAATATAATCTTCCATTTCATGTACTTAAAATGGTACACCTTTATTCCAAAATATATTATTTAATGTACCCCAAAATACACTTCAACCTTTATTTAACATAAATTCAGCTCCAAGTACCATAATCTTCTATTTAAGTCCTAAACAAATTCGTTTTCTTTCTAAAGAATTCCGAAATTAATTTTAAACATTTCTTAAAGCATGTAATGGAATGTGTAAATGACATTAAGAGGGGAAGAGGCGCTGCCTAGGAAACAATTAGATAAGAGAGGCAGGAGCCTCCAGTGGCTTAATGATTAGAGAAAGAAACTTAGGAAGGACCAGCTCTAATGGATCAAGCAGTTAAAAGGGGCAGTGGGAAGTTTATACCGTCAGACTTGCAAGATTCTGTTAAAGTAGACTTACAATAGAGCAGAATTGATTGGATTAATTAGAGTAGAATCTAGTCTTGTTTCCTATCTAATTTACTTGGGAGGGCTGACAAAACAGCAATTTGGAGGAGATACCTATAGGGATTTATTTATTTATCTATCAAATTTATAAGCCACTCATCTTGGGGTTCGAGGTGACATTGAATGGCTACATGTACCATAGGAATATGTGTACTACAGTTTAATTAAAGCTGTGATAAATTAGGATAAAAGTGTCCTCACATCAAGCTGTGCTTTTGGCAACTTCATGGACAAATTAAACAGAGTCAAAGGCAATGCATGCCTTATGTCTCTCTAAAGCACAAGAGTATAGTATTTCAACAGATTTAATGTAACAAAATTAAAAATCTATATCAAGGTTTTAACCCTGTTAAAAAAGAGAACAATTCATTTCTCCAAAGTGTTCATAACACCTGAGCACATTATTCTGTATTTCCCCTATTCCATACCATCGGAATCTTATTAAATGTGATAAACAGCTGAGCCCATTATTCTATACTTCCCTTATACCACAACAGTCTTATTAAATATTGCTTAAAGGAGAGAAATACAGTGCAAGTCCAAGTACCTGTGCTCTCTGTTTTCAACCAAGCTCAACTCTATCCAGCAGCAGATCCCATGGAACTCTATGGGACTTACTTCTGAGAAGATATGGATAGAGTAGCAATGTTCATGGAATAGATTAAGGGAATGTTTGCTTAAATTCCATAATGCCCAGTGGAAATTGAATGCATTTCCGTCTCATGATCTCTTGCTTAGAGAAGAGGTTGGTTCATATGCTGGTTTCGGTCTAACAACCACACATTTAGTTAGAGATGATGGACCAATCACATCTACCTGAGGTAAGAAGGTTGTACTCTATTTCCCCCCTCCCCTCTCCCATCGCACCAAGTCAGAACTAAGTTTTGGGCACGGGCAACTGGCAGAATGCCCAAAGTTTCATGCCTCCAGGAAGAGCTGCAACCCACAAGCAAAGGGAAGGAGATTATGGTTCCTACGGTTACACTATTATTCTAGAGAAAATAGCCCCAACAATTGTGCGCAATCTTTCAGCCCACTGCATTTAGCTACCATTTGTTTATTTAAACACAGTTCAACTTACTTTACCTAATGGGGCAGAACTTCTAAAAGGAAAATTGTGTTTAGCTAAGCATTTAAAAAAAACGTTCTCAGTGCTTACTCTAAATAAATAGCCCGCCAAAGTTTTCATTGGCACAATGTAGCCAAATGTATTCAATTTCCTTTAACAATATAAAATAGTCACAGGAGTTCTGGATTTTTTACCTTGAGAGGAAGGAGGTGAGGGAGGGAGAGTGGAGACAGAGTATACAAAAGCTTTATTTTATAAAATGAAATAAATCTCAGTATGGATACCAAAAATTTGCCTTCAATGTTCTACTACTTATATATAAACCTATATAATAAAGCATTTGAAACGACATTCATATAAAAGAAAGGATATACCTTTAAATAAATAAAAGCTACTATGTACATTATACTGTACATGAAAAGAGATGTGACATCAGTGGGATTAAGTTACCTAATATCCTTATTTTCTCCATTAAAAAAACAAAAAGGAAACTCTTGGCCTTACTCTACATTTTACAGCTAGAATCTAAATTTCTTGTATCTTTTTTTTTTCTTTTAATTTTCTTATCTCCCTAAATAAATCCCCTTTGCAGAGGTTTCTCTTAATGTTTTTTATGGTTTTCTTGATCTTTGTGACAGCCACTTTTCCTTCCCCAGATGCTTACAAATGAAGCTGTAGAGGATGAGGGGAGTGGCAAGCACCTGGTTGCAGCCCAGTTTCTGATGTGACGGACACCATATAGGAAGAACTTCAGCTCCAGGATTCTGTCGGAATGAACTGATCCTCTTCTTGGAGAAATATTGTGAAATGGTCACTCCAATTCCTCTACCCTCAAAAAAGAAACATACAAGAATAACTGTATAATTTCCACTTTGCGACGCTCTGTTTTGCAATTGAATCCTAGTGGCATCCGCACGATCGCACCACCATGTTCCTGTACTTTTTCAAAATAACGTTGGAACTGTCATCAAAATAGAGGACAGAGATGGCATTCAGTTTGGTTGGAGCACAACAAGGCTTTGGGACGTGATCAGGAAACATCAAGTGGACCTGAAAGTCAAAGACAACAAGATACAATGTGATTTTACTCATTCAATAATCTGTTGTAATGACTCCTACAATGAGCTACACACACTGTTGTTTTTTTGCTAGGAGAGTCACAGTCATATTGTTAAAATGTTTCTGATTTTAATACTTTACAGTGAAAAGTATATCCTGCTTTTAATAAGAATATCAACAAACCCCAAAGTTTGTCCTGTGGCTACTTGAAGGTTTAGAGCAGACGTATCCAACCATGGCAACTTTAAGACTTGTGGACGACAATTCCCAGAATTCCCCTGCCAGCCATATATATTCCCTCTCTCTCTCTCTCTCTCTGTCTCTCTCTCTCTCTCTGTCTCTCTCTCTCTGTCTCTGTCTCTGTCTCTCTCTCTCTCTCTCTCTCTCTCTCTCTCTCTCTCTCTCTCTCTCCCTCCCTCCCTCCCTCCCTCCCTCCCCCCGGGCTGTTTTAACGCATGGACCTGATGGGCACTTGCCCATGGACCCCACGAGCATAGGGGCCCCATACTAATCTGTGTATGTTAACCCTTCAATGCACCTTGTATCGTATAAATACAGCAACATATTTATTACATTTTACTGCATTTTTTATTAATGCTAACATGCAAATATATGTTTAATTTTATCGACCATTTACATTTTTATTCCTGTGAGTAGTTGTCATAGGGGCCCCAATACACTGCTTTGCCCGGGGCCCATAATGCTGTTAAGATGCCCCCCCAGTGGTGGGATTCAAAAAAAATTACTACCGGTTCTGTGGGCATGGCTTGGTGGGCGTGGTGTGGCTTGGTGAGCGTGGCAGGGGAACGATACTGTAAAATCTCCATTCCCACCCCACTCCAGGGGAAGGATACTGTAAAATCTCCATTCCCTCCCCACTCCAGGGGAAGGTTACTGCAAAATCCCCATTTCCTCCTGATCAGCTGGGACTCAGGAGGCAGAGAATAGATGGGGGGCGGGGCCAGTCAGAGGTGGTATTTACCGGTTCTCCGAACTACTCAAAATTTCTGCTACCGGTTCTCCAGAACTGGTCAGAACCTGCTGAATCCCACCTCTGCCCCCCCTTCTCTCTCACACACACACATTTAAACACAACACAGAGATAGAGGTTTGGGTGTATAGTGTGTGTGTGTCTGTGTGTTGTATGTACAAAAAGAAAGAGAAAGACTGTATGCTGTAGTAGTTAAGGAGCTGGACTAGTAGTGGGAAGACCAGGCTGTAGTCCTCCCTTAGGCATGGAAACTGGCTTTGAACAAATCTGTCTTTCATAGTTCTAGACTGGAAAGTTGGGGGGGGGGAATCTACCAACCTCACTGGATCAGTCCCTCACTTTCCATGAATAGTATTTTATCATGTAATGGGTTGATTTAAAGGAGGAGGAATAATTTACTTATTTTATTGATTTATATTTCATATTTCTAAACTGACCTTCTCCCTCAGAAAAACAAAGCATTTTTCATAGCTAAAGGGAGAATCCATCCAAAGACTGTGCAGGATAAAGAAAATGGAGTCTGGGGTAACTTGGCCCTAAAATATTATAGGGGGGGGGAGAGTGGAAAGTATAAAAATACAATTGCAAAATTCATAGAAGCTTCCCCAAAGCATCACTGCTTACAGCTGGCCTTTCAGAAATACAACACTGTTCTTGGTTTGTGCTTGAAATGAAATGTTAGCACAGCATGCAATATTTCCAAATATTACTTCTTTTTCTTTAAAGACCGCAGAGCAGTGGTGGGTTGCTACCAGTTCGCACTGGTTCGGCGAACCGGTAGCGGCGGCAGCGGGAGGCTCCGCCCACCCGTCCGGATGTCATCAAAAACGCTCTGCGCATGCGCAGAAGCGTTGTGTGCGCTCCCGTTCCCGAACTGGTAGCAAAGGTAAGAGAAACCCACTACTGCCCCTGAGGAAGGAAAACCCACTACTGCCCCTGAGGAAGGAACATTTTAAAAATACGACCAAATAGACATTTAAAATGTTCTTCTCTGTATATATAGGATGCTATATCTCCTGAAAATGAAGCTCCACTGAATCTGTTTGACTGACTGATTGACTGATAAATAAATAAATATTTGTATTTATTATTTATAAAATATTTCTAAACATTATATATTTATTATTTATAAAAACAGATGAAAACATACCAGCGTCTGTACTATGGCATGATTTGTGGCGTTCATGTGAGCATTGAGAGGAAATGAACATTCTCCGTCACAATAAAATGCAGCATAACCTTCTGGAGCTATAATCCAATCCTATAAAATAAAAAGGAAATGTTTAAATGCAAATTTTCCATCTCAGTCATCCCTCAGTTTTGGTAAAAAAAACAAAAAACCTGAAAAATGCCTGAAAGTTGAAATTCCACATACTTTCAGACACAGGCTATAATTTTCAGGACTGTATCCTCAAGATGAGCTACTGTGCAAGACCTGACATATGTAAATATCATATGTTTACATATGTCATATGTAAATATGTGAAATCTCTCAGGCCATCTGTCCATGTGGTTTTCTTAGCAATAGTAAGAAAGTAACTATTCATTGTCTTCATCTGGGGTATTTAGTCAACATCCATCCAGTGGTGAAATCCAAATTTTTTTTACTACCGGTTCTGTGGGCGTGGTGTGGCTTGGTGTGGCTTGGCATGGCTTGGTGGGCGTGGCTTGGTGGGCGTGGCTTGGTGGGCATGGCAGGGAAAGGATATTGCAAAATCTCCATTCCCACCCCACTCTGGGGCCAGCCAGAGGTGGTATTTGCCGGTTCTCCGAACTACTCAAAATTTCCGCTACCGGTTCTCCAGAACCTGTCAGAACCTGCATCCATCCCAGCCTAGCTTAAAGCCTTCATAATTTCAGATGGCTCCCCATCCAACCAGAGCTGAATCTGTTTTGCTTTTTCAAGATCAGCCCAGACCAGTCACAACTGTTTCAGTGTTAACGTACATATTCGGCAATAGTTAAGAGTCAGTAGTTGACCTCATATGTTAAATTTCAGTATGTTAGGAAACGTTTTTACTGTAGTTTGTCACTAAACATCAATTGTTTGGCTTAAAGATAATTCAAACCATAAACCTGAGTATGTAAAACAGTCTGGACTCGCCCATTGCTATAAGCCAACTAGCATAATAAATCTTGGCTTTGTGGCCTTCCATAGGTTGCACAGAGGACCATACAACCATGAGGATGGCTAGACCTATAAGAGTGGACGCCCCCCCCACCCGCCTTGTAATAACCAATGTTAAATGGCCATTTTAGGATTTTTACTCTTTTGATGTTTAATTGTCATTAGTTTATAATTTTAACAAATTTAATCCTAATTTAATTTTAATGTTAATTTTTACATGTTGCTTTATTTATCAATTATATTGCATTGTAGACTTAAGGCAAAAGGAGAAGGAGATGGCAGAGGATGAGATGGTTAGATAATGAACATGAATTTGGGAAAACTCCGGGAATCAGTGGACAGGGTGTGCTGTGATTCATGGGGTCACAAAGAGTCAGACACGACTTAGCGACTGAACAAGGACAAAAATACCGCCCAGAGCTCCTCTTTGAAGGAGATGGGTGGTTTAGAAATATGAAATGTAAGTAAATAAATAATGTGATGAATGTTCTGAGCCTATGAAAGCTAAATTCTGCTCAGCTGCTATGGAGCATAGAGTAAGCTACAATGTTCAAGAGAAAAGCAGTTGCTGAGGAGGGCAGCTTCGGTTTTCCTTCGTCTGTTTGCTGCTTTTCCTCTGCAGACTCAGCACCTAAAGAGCAGAAAGTTTCTTGTCCTCTTTTAACATGGTAATGTCTAAACTGTATGATAATCCCCAGATTATCATTTGCCCTTTTGAAGTGAGAGCTGAATTTGTCAGGAGAACCATAACATGTAGTGAGAATGAGGTGTGAGGTAAAAAGACAGGAAGGAAGTACGAACTAGACATAATTAGTTTTCTCTTACTTTTCTTCCTCCTTCTTATCTTTTCCTGCTCTTTGCATAACCCAAAGGGTAGATTTGTAGATGAAGAGAAGGAAAAGGAGGAGAACAGAAAATGGAATATCATCTCTACCTGCCATCCAAGGTCTCGAAAGCTCACGTAGAGTTCGTGTTTTCTGCAGGCTTGCTTCTGTTCACTTGTGTTATAATCTGCAGGTGGGGGGGGAGAAGCACATTGCACAATTACTTATTGTAAGCATTCATTAAGCCTATGTTATTTGTTCAGGTTTTAAACATTCACTCTTTCCTTCAGGAGATATTACTGTCTTGTGTAAAGCATGCTTTGTGCCATTCTGCTCAATGCTGGAATTGATTCATAAGAGTTTTGTCCTGTCTGGTTTCTTTTGAACAACTGATGGATTGGATCTATGATCTACATCATACCAATCCCACCCATTCCTTTCCTGGTCCTTTCACAGGAATTATAGCTGGTGCAGATGATATAAGCATTCTAGCAACGATTCTCAATTTTGGCTCCTCTAAGATGTGTGGACTTCAATTTTGCTGGCTGAGGAATTCTGGGAATTGAAGTCTGCACATCTTAAAGTGGCCAAGATTGAGAAACATGTTCTATAGAGTGTAAAGTGGTGCATATTTTCAGCATTTAATTGGTGGCCATTTTTCAATAATTTCATGGTCTGACTTGATTTCCACCTTACTTTTAATTCAGATGAATTTAGATAAATAAGGCAGAATGGAATTCTTTCTTTGTGTCTCTGCATTATTCCCAAGGAAGGTGAGTGTTCAGGGATATGATATACATTAAAGATAAAATTGCTTTCTGCACACTTTCCATTGTATCCATTGAGTGCCACCTTTTTGTGACTTTCTGTTCTTTTTTTGTCTTCTCAAATGTTCAGATTATTCCTACTTCCCCTGTGCAGAGATAGATTGAGAGAAAACATGCAGCTCTGCAGCTACCAATCGCTTTTTGGAAAAACTGAATAATATTCATAGCAGTGGAATAATATTGTTCTACACACACTGCTCATCCAGAAGCTCTTCAAAAACCCCGTCTCCCCACAAGTCCTTTAGGCATTCCCCCCCTCCCCCAATAAAAGTCTCCTGAAATGGACCAAAGTAAGACTTTGCATTTCTCCACAGTCCTAAAAAGACTAAATACAATTTGAAAAGAAATGAGTGTTGTCTAGCTGTGGGAAAAAAATTATAGATTCCAACATACTTAATATGGAGCTAGTATCCCATCTCAAGAAAAAATGAAATGCATTTAGACTGCAGGGTTATTCTGAATGCCAAATTACTAAACTGAAATCCATACTCCTCCTTGCCTTTCTACATTTCAGATGAGGGAAGTGTGGGACATTATATTACATTTCATGTAAATGGCTAGGGTGACATTTACTCTATAGAATCTGGTGTGAAAGTTCCAATTTCACTGACTGGGCCTTCAGTGCTGCATTTGCTTATTCTGCTAGGAATCAAAACCATGAGATATTACGGATGAATAAAGTTTGTCTCCAAATAATTTAGGAACTGGAGTTGGCAACTGCCCTCCAGCCCTTTACATAAATCTTTATGGAGCAGAAAGAGGGGGGGGGCTCTTTGAGGGGAAGAGAAAGAAATCAAATTTGAAACTTGTCAAAATACCTATAGACAAGCAAAGCCTATTTGAGATTGACCAGGAGGAAAGAGGGTTAATAAAAAAAATATGAGTGTAAATATAATAGCAACAAAATATGCACAGATTTACATTGAATTATACCATTTCAACACAGATGTGATTTTTGCTCCGTTTATTACTGAAGAAATTTGGGGAAAGGTGCAGTTATTTAATGAAATTGGCTGCAATTCTGGCAACAATGCAACTTGGAAAGAAGCATGGCATTGTCACCTGTTATCCTTTGTAGGATATTACAAGAGAAGAGAAATAGGCCAGCAGCCACAAGAGAGTATCTAATATAATGTCTGCTTCCAGCCTCTAATGAAATTCTACTGATTTGTTTAAATCTGATGTGGTCTTTTTTTTTTTTAAAGCAATACAGTCTACCTGTGAGCAATATGTTTCCCCCCCCCCCACCTCACCTGAAGGTATGGCTATGATCTGCACAAGATTCAGAATTCACCTGGAAGATGTTCTTATGACAACGGTGGTTGAATATTGTGTACTGTATGATGGAATGTGTGATTAGAACATATTTGTCAGATGTTTCCTAATGGACTTATAGTAGTGTATATTCTGTTACAGCACTAGTAACATTGATGCCATACAAGCTGTGGTAAGGATGTTTGTGTCTCCATATAATACCATAATACAGCCGAGGTGGCGCAGTGGTTAGAGTGCAGCACTGCAGGCTACTTCAGCTGACTGCTAGCTGCAGTTCGGCGGTTCAAATCTCACCGGCTCAAGGTGGACTCAGCCTTCCATCCTTCCGAGGTGGGTAAAATGAGGACCCAAAATTGTTGGGGGCAATATGCTGACTCTGTGAACCGCTTAGAGAGGGCTGTAAAGCAGTGTGAAGCGGTATATAAGTCTAAGTGCTATTGCTATTGCTATAGTGCTATAATAGAAATGAGTATGTTTTTTATATTTGGGAGGGCTGGACAATATGTCAACATTGATCCTACTGGCATGGAGCCACCAATTATGTGGTGCCATCACTGTAGGTGGCATTTCTAAACAAACAGCTTACCCTTTCTTATTTTTTTTTGTGAACTAATACTTTTTGAATGTTATTTACAAGTACGTTAGCAGAAGAATGACTCTCATATAAACTTCTTATATATGCCAGTATCATTAATTAAACAGGATATTTGAAATTCTTGTGTATGTTCTTTCCTTTGAAAATAAACACCAGGCACAGAGTTTCTCCTCTGCAGAGATCTGATGTAATGTAGACTGGAGATTTCCATGCTCAAACATGCAGCTTCCTGAGTGACTTTGGACCAGGCTCTCTGTTTCATCCCAAAGCATCCCACAGTGCTGTTTATTGCAAATATAAAATTAAGACAATCTTCTATGTTTGCCACTTGAGGAAAGGTAGAACATAAATACAAAGAATGAGAAAGAGGACCACATGACCTTGAAACATTGCTCCCTACTGTATAAAATGTCTTCAACATAAATCAGTGGGATTTTAAATACCCAACTTTTACTGACTCATGTCTAGAATTTTTCCAGAAACAATCAGAAAACCCTAAAGTATTCAAGCCATTTGAGAAATATATGTAAGATATGCTGCTACAACATGTCTATGCGTTTTACTTGAATTGCGTGCCTTAAGGCATCGCGTGAAGATGCAACCGAGGTACATTCTTTCAAAAATAACTTTTGCAATGAAAGCCTCACCAGAAAGGTGATTTAGGATGGGGCTATGTTATTTCAGATTGCAGGTAAAATGGTATATTGTGTGTTGACACGCTGTCCTGCAGATAAATGAAGTCCTAGTTCCCAGAAATAAAAACACCATAGAGAAAGCTAGGGCAGAAATTCTCCTGACACTCTAGCTTTCTTTTTGGAAAAATTACTTGTTTTCATGGAGGGGTATTTAATCATGTCAGCTGCCAGAAATTAAATTAAATTAAATTTCTTATGAATTTTTTTCTGCTGCAAGGGAAAGGCATGTCAGTCATCCAATCTATTAAAGAGCCAACACATACAAAACAATATATGCAGAAATCAAGAAGGATGTGGGTGACTTTTGTTACATAATGCAATACTTAAATTTTTATCATATGTTCAATTCTACCGGATGAATTGGAATAACGTGGGTGGAAAATGTAACTTGGTCCACAAAGATGAGATCAGTTGACTCTAGGCATCTGAACTATTAATTAAACCAACTCTGAGCTAATCATCTAGAATTAGAGCTTCTCTGAAGAAAATTACTCTTAAATAGGACAGTGTTCCATAAAACAGGGTACCTTGTCACTCTTACCTGCAACACCTGACATTCTTGAAGTATTTTGTGAGTTGCTGGACTTGCTGCGATTCTGATTTTTTTTCTTAGGATTGGCAGCTCGGACAGATCGAAAAAGGACTTCACTTGCTTTAAAGAAGGCAACCATGAATGGTTGCTTTGACTGAGGACCATGCCTGCCTATAAGACCAGCGGCTTTCACACTGATACTACGACCTACAAAATAAAGAGATATAAAATTAGCTACCATTAAACAAAATCCATATAGCGGGTGGGTAATATTCTAGATAAGGTATGGGTCTATAGAATAGCATATTTTGTGGATATTACAGTATCAGAAGTACGTAATGTCTCTGCTATAGTTCCACATTATGGTGACAAAGACATTAGCTGAGCAAAAAGCTCAGATCATCCTGTTTTTACAAACTGGGGAAAATAAATTGAGAATCCTGTATGCCCAAAACGCCCCCAAGAGAAATAAGAAATGGAGGTAGTGTGTATATATTTACATTTCAAGACATAAATAATTCCCAGGCATTACTCATTTTTTGTCAGGACTCTGAAGTTCAGGTACAGCTGAGGCTTCAGTCTTTCAAGGAATAATATATAATCGAGGGTAAAATATGACATGATTGACTCTGATTTTAATCCCGAGGGATCTGCGTATTTCTTTATTATATTTGTTTAGTTGAGACTGAATAGTCACTTTGTCGGATTAGAGACTCCCCTCCCGGGCATGTGTGTGGGGCAGAGGGGGAGGGGTGGAAGTGTGGAAAAAGAAAGAAAAAGTTGAAAAGGGAAAGTCCGAATGTAGACGTTGAAGTTGTATCCATCTGAATGTTGAACAAACAACCCCCAGGCTCTTAACAAAATTTATTTTGGCATCTTGAAGAATTGTGTGTCTCCCAATATTATGCAGAACCTTCAGAAAGTGAGACAGTGCCATATGAAGCTAGGCAGCTGTACAGGGAGAAGAATTATCATGGCCCAGCCTTTAAATAGTAGTGTGTTAGTAAAGAAATGCTGAACTGAGTTCTTCTAGGAGTAGCAACTCTCAGTAGAATTCTTCTGAACTATTGTTGGGTCAACGAAAGAACAACTTTGGATGAAAAAGCCTATATCTTTTCAACTATGTCATGCTCTCAAGCTTGTTCTTAATTGGGTATGTCTAGTTTAATGAAAAGAAGAACTAGGGGTGACATGATAGCAGTGTTCCAACATCTAAGGAACTGCCACAAAGAAGAGGCACAACCTATTCTCCAAAGCACCTGAAGGCAGGATAAGAAGCAATGGATGGAACATAATCAAGGAGAGAACCAACCTAGAACCAAGGAGAAATTTCCCGACAGTGAGAACAATTAATCAGTGGAACAATGTGCCTCCAGAAATTGTGAGTGCTCCAACACTGGAGGTTTTTAAAAAGAGATCAGACAACCATTTGTCTGAAACGGTATAGGGTTTCCTGCTTGAGCAGGAGGTTGGACTAGAAGACCTCCAAGGTCCCTTCCAACTCTATTATTCTATTATTCTTTTATTTTGTTCTGTTATTCTGTTGTTTTGTTATTCTGTTCTCACTACAGAAAGAACTTACTAATAGTCCTAGGAGCAAGCCTTACTCAACTTAGCCCTACGCTTCCCTTTTTAAAGGCAGACTTACGGTGGCTCTTTGCCAGGACTTGTATTTTTGAGAGAAACGTCTATCATGGGCATCAATGAAAGAGGCAGTTTGATTTGTGGTTAAAGCAGTTTCCATTCTACTTCCACTGTAACAAATGCATTAATTCATCTCTTTCCTGGCAGTCCTTTCGCAGGGAGACAGGGAGAGATTAGAAGTCTCAGCCAAATACCCTACCTTGAATTGACCCACTTCAGTATATAAACACTTTTACAGTGTGTTTATTCAGATGTAGCACTTTAAATTGGGTTAAGATGTGACAGATATGACAGATAACTGGAAAAGGATTTTTTTTAAAAATGAAAATTAAACTTAGGAGCAGAATAACCGAGCACATATTCAGACAATTGTTAATTTGAGAGAAGAAGGGAAATTCTGTAAAGGATGGAAGATAAAGGTTGGTATGCGGGACTGTGCGCTGGATGCTTAGACACTGAATAATTACATTCATTTTTGGCTCCTTCCCTCCATTTTTGTTTTCTTTTGGTGCAGGTTCAGTTTTAAAAAGTCATGATTGGTACCCTGATCAACTCACTTTTCCATACAGAAAACCAGCAGAAAACTACACTGTGATTACTCAGTGGCATTGTTATTAGTAAAACAATTTTGAGTTCTAGGAATCCACAGATGAGGGGTTGCCTAACACTGCTATAAAAAAAATAAACATTTTCCTTGAAGAGTTCTTAGAAAATAGAGTAAATATATGAGCAATGTTAAGTACTCTAAATTTATTAAAGTATATATTGTGCGATAAGCAAAAACAAGGAATAAAAAGCCTTTAATGTAATGTAAACTCCCTTTAAAATAATACTGGGTTAGCAATAAGATAACAACAAAGATCCTACAAGTAATAGTTTATATAAATCCTTGAGATACAGTACGTAGAGGTACTCTTAAACAGCCATTAAACATAAAGCAATTTATGTGGCTCTCTATCTTGTGTTTACTTGGTCTTTTGAAAAGCCAAGGTAGACAGAAATTTTTTTTTTAATTCCTTGCTTTACAATTATATCCAAGGCTTTTATTTTAATTTGGAGTGTGTGTTTCTATAAATGTGGGAAGAAATCCCAACAACTGTAGATACGATCTAAAGGTGAAAGATTTATACGATCTAAAGAGAAACCAGAGTATAACTATAGATTGTGGGGGGAGGGAAGCAACTATGGCCCCTTTATGACTTGTGGACTTCAACTAAGTATGGCTGGCTCAGGAATTCTGGGAGTTGAAGTCCACAGGTCATAAAAGGGCCCACCCCTGCTGTAGTTGAGAGTACATTCAGAATCACACAACTTAGAATTGTAAATCTTACAGCAAAACTACTGAAGAATTTAATTCAGAATTATTCCAAACATCTCGAAACTCCTCCAAAGTTAGCTATTTCATAATTGAAACCTTTACTTATTGATTAAGGGCAGTTTCCAAAGAGCTGGGCAACTAGTACCATGTGCCCAAGAGAGAGTTCTTCTTGTGTTCCAAAGGATAGACTCTTGCATAGCAAATATCTTTGAACCCAAAGTTTCTTTCAGAAGCATTTGTGATTAGGAGACTGCTATTCAGAAAGTTCAATTTCCTTCTAACCAAGAGCAAGTCCTTGGACATAACTATTGTAGGGATTCCAATCTCACTTTGCATAGTCTGGTCAATACGCACGTTATTGTGATTTATTAGTCCACTTTTTAAAATGTATTCCTCAGTTGGAAGACACTACTTATGGCTGAGAATCCGAGCTCCTGTTTAGTACAAGAACCCAAATTAAAGCACTCTTCACCAATAGGTCCCTGATTTAGGACAGGAACACTGCAACCCAGTAGTGGGTTCTAAACCCCATCGCTACCGGTTTGCTCGTAAGCACTCGTGCACTCATGCGCGCAATGCTTCTGCACATGCGCAGAAGCGTCCCAGGCGGGTGGGCGGAGCCTCCCGCCATCGCCGCTACCGGTTCGCAGAACCGGGCCAAACCGGGAGCAACCCACCACTGCTGCAACCACCTGTATATATGGTTGGGATTCTCCATTACAAAGAATTAGCACAAGAAAAATGGTTACTTCTTGGGACTTCTGGTTGACGTCATGGCGGGAATGGCTGGAAAATAGCGGAGCTCCGCCGGGCTCCGTGAAATGCAGTTGGCAACTGCTTGCCAGGAGACCCTACGGGGTCAAGCCGCCCTGGAAGGGTGATGAAGAAAGAAGAGGTGCTTCGTCGATCACGAGGAAACCGCAATTTCCTCGTTGATCTCAAGAAAGCTCTCCCAAACAGCAGCAGGGACGACGGCCATCTTGCTCTGTCACAAGCTGAGACAACCGGGACACTAAGATCTTGTGCTGGAGCGGTGTGTGGATAGAGCAGTGAAACTGGGTGAGATAACTTCCAACTTTTACCCCAAAGATTTAACCCAAGTTAAAAATTTAAAAAACAATCTCCAAATAGTAAGAAAGCGGCGATTGGCTTTATGGAGAAGGATTAAAGACTAAAAATTAAAGAGAAAGACTAAAGATTAAAGACTCAGATGCAAAAGAAATATTTAAAAGATGTTTTAAAACACAGAGAGCCTGGAAAAAGTCGAACAACATTGTGAAAAGTGATTATTGGGAGAAATTGCTTTTCTAAACTCTATTTTCAACCCTCCTGAATAGCTGACAGTCAGCTGTTTTGACTTTTACACTCTGTTGAATGCTGGAATTGGGAGCAGGGGAGTCATCTACTGGAGGAAGAAGATTACTGCAACGTTGGAAATTTGACTGAAAGTGATGAAAGGAGAGAAATCAAACAACACCTGGAAGACTATTTGACCTTGACTTTATCTTAGTAGGTGATTTGGAGGCTTGGAAATATCTATTGAGCTGTTTGAAGATTCTTAAAGCAACTGAACTATAAATACCAAAACATTATTGAACTGTTCATTGAAAGGTGGATTTGAAAGATTTGAGGAAACCTGGTGGGCCAAGCTGGATGTGATTCACTAAAATCATTTGAAAAAACATCCTAAAAGGCAAAAAAAGAAAAGGGGGGGGGGGGGGAGAGAAAAAGAAGAAAAGATAAATAAGACTCTAAAATTTGGACAATTGGGAAGGTGTAAGTTGGAAACTATAAAAACTGTAAAGTATATATTTATAGCTTTTAAGGACTAGAAAGCTAGGGGATTTGGAGGAATAATTCTGGGATTGAAAATTTTTATTAATAATTGATTTTTTTTGAGGTTTTTAGATATTGGGACACTGGAATATTAGCGATATATTGAGTAATTTTTAATATATTAATTTGGTACAAAATGACTCAGCAGGATACAATAAAGTTCTATGAAGAAATGTTAGTGATGGTTAACAGTTTTTATGAAAATGTGACAAAGAATCATAGGAAGATGATAGGATTGTTCAAAGTGAAGAAAAGTTAATGATAGCTAAGAGTTTTTATGAAAGTGTGACAAAGAATCATAAGGAGATGATGGGATTGTCCAAAGATAAAGAAGTAAGTATAGAAGACCCTCAACAACTGGTTGGAGAAGATGAACAAAATAGTCAGAAGATAGATGAGAAATCAGAAGGAGTGGTGGAGGAGACAAATCAAAATAAGCTACAAGAAAACAAAAACAATGAAAAGACAATAACAATAAAATCTAAGAATTGAATAGATAATTCCTTAAGAGCTTACATTAACACAGAGGGGGAAAAAGAAGACTTCCCAAAAATAATGAAAGGGTTATGGATGGGAATCCAAATGATGCAGCAGAAGGAGATAAGGGGTAAGGCAGAGGGAACATTCAATCTGTGTAAAAATATTAGAAAGAAATATAGGATCCCAAGAGAGAAATATAAAAGAATCACCAAAAAGTCAATAAATGATGACATTCTAAAAAGGCTGAGAGAGGACGGATAGAGACATAATATCTTGTAATAATATGATTGTATTAAAAACTAATAGAAACAAATAGAAAGTATAAACTGGGGAAATAGTAACATATATATAGATATATTATAGAATTTATTATAACCATAAATATACTAAGGTTAGGAGGTGGAAGATTGTGATTAGGCATATTATGATTAACAGTGTGCAAAAAATATAATGGAATTTATAGCAAATATATATTC
Organism: Thermophis baileyi; assembly: GCA_003457575.1. Lineage (NCBI taxonomy): Eukaryota > Metazoa > Chordata > Lepidosauria > Squamata > Dipsadidae > Thermophis > Thermophis baileyi. The sequence continues at coordinate 12,385,351 of QLTV01001698.1, forward strand.
TGACCTAGGCTTCCTAATCAAATGATACAGCACAAACGGCGTCCCAAAAACCTCTTTTATTTTTAACGGCTGGTAATTATTTGCATTCCCCAGGAGTAATGAGTCCCAAACAAATGATAATAAGTCTGACAAGTCTTTCGGGGAAAGGCAGATAAGCACACAAACCTTGATCTTCCTTGACAAGCTGCCAAGGACCAATTAGCAAGAAATTTGGCAAGGCCAAACAGAAACACGGAGTCCAGGCTAGATTGACACGAGTTGAAAGACGTTGCTTCCTGCGACCAGTCCTTCCGTGTGCTCCACTTATATAGCCTATGGGAGGGGCCAATTATCTCCAAGCCTTACTCCCGTGTAGTCCTTCTCCTCTGAAACTGTTCTTGCCTTCTGGCAGCTCTGCGTATGCACACATTGAGAACAGGCTCCCCCTGTTCCTCTGCCTCGCTCATGTCAGCCTCTGGAGACTCTGGAGTCGGGACAGACCTCCCAGATGGCACGGGCTGGATCCCTGCCTCTGGCACCGAGCCTTCTCCAGACTTCAGGCCTGGCCCATGTTCCTCCCCAGCCTCCTTGCTGTCCGATTCTGCCGCCAGCTCTGCAGGCCGCTGGCGGACCATAACAATATATACAAATTCAGGGGACTCAGAGATATAATCCCGGGACCAATTACATTTTATTAATAAATGGTTTTATTGGTGCTTATAGAAAACTGAGATATTGGAAATATGGTGGAATTTGAGTAATATTTAAAATATTAAAATATTGGGGACTTAACAGGGGTCAACAAATACATTGTATGAAGAAATGTAATGGATGTTGAAGTATATTTTTGGAGAAAGTGATAAAGAATTATAAAGAGAGAACAGTACTGTTTGGGGGGGGGAATAAGTACAAATTGGGGGGAAAGTATTATACATATTGATACATAAAAGAATATATTATAATTATAATGAGCATGTTAAGGTTATAAGATAAAAACTATGTATATGTAATTCAGTAGTAGGTTCTAAAACCCATTACTATGCGCTCGCGCACACGCGCGATGCTTCTGCGCAAAGCGTCCCAGGCGGGTGGGCGGAGCCTCCTGCCGCTGCTACCGGTTCAAAGAACCAGGCCAAACCGGGAGCAACCCACCACTGATATAATTGTATTATTATTGTTAGCACTGTGTAAAAAATGTATTGACCCAGTCATTACACTGTCCACAAAATATGTTGGTTGTTAAAGGAAAACTGTAAATAAAACATATACCCAAAAAAAAGGTTACTTCTTGCACATTTGAAATGGAATCCAGAAGAACAGGAGCTACTAATACAATCTATGGTTTCCCATGACTGAAAAGCTCTCCAGATAGTAAAAGCCAGAAACATGTAGATGAGTGGGAAGGAGGAATGGGAAGATTTTGGAGGACTTTGAGATCAATGGAATAATTCTGGTTTAAATACTGTAGTAGTTTTGCTGTAAAGTTTATCACTCAGAGTTATATAATTCTGAATTTACTTTTGTCTACAGTTGTTGGGATATATTTCCACATATACAGACATTCACGTGCCTAAGTGAATAGAGTAAAATATAAAGGGCAACTGGTCCACCTAAAATGGGTGGAGGGACAGATTGTATGGCTTGGACATTGTACCTTTATACGTCCTCATATCCCAAATTTCCATATGAAATGAGGACTGCATGAAACCATACCTCATTTCTATGCCTGCCTCAAAGTCTCACACATGAACCCATACTGAGAATTAATTCACTTTGGATTAAAAGAAAAAAGAAAAGCTAATCATAACTATTGCCAAAACTGGATTTTTTAAAAAAAATAGGTATTTTTTCCTCTCTGAAGCCAGAATTACATTACATTAATATGACAGAGTTGTTTTGTGGTTTTATCCGTACATGTTGACAATGATATTTCAAAAGCTATGTAATGTAATCCTTCTGAAAGATTTATGAACATTTCAGAATGTTTTACTGTACACATTCCTTCAGTACAGCAAGATATATTGTTCAAAACGTAAAAACATTGCAATCATGTCACAAAATGTATTCTTGAAATACTAGAACCAACTTTTCAATATAATATACTTCCACTGTAAATGAAGTGTTATAAGGTTTCTTTTGATTCCAATTGGACTTCATTATAATAATCATAAAGATATGACAGCACAGGGAATAAATATGATCCCTTCATAATTATTTTATTACAAAAACAAAAAGAGGTACAACTCTTTGAAACAGATATACTTCTTTTCAAAGTTGAAATGTTGCTGCCTTCTGTATTAGAAGTGTTCTATCTCAGTGTGGTCTTTTACCAAACACATTAAACTTTCTGGTGTATGATATCAAGTTAGGTCTCATATCCCCATAATTATTTCTTATATGGACTACAGCATTTGCATTCTGTCCTCTATATTAAGAAAATCAGAATGTCTTGGGCTATGTCTTTGAATGTTTAAACATGATTTCATATATACAGTAGGTAGTTCTTGCTTAAAAAAAATACTTTGGACTGGAATTTCCATTTCTAAGCAATGAAGTTGTGAATGTAGATGCTATGCTGCTTAACAATGGTAATTCCAGCAGTCCCAGTTATTGTCGTTAAGTGAATCACCATGGGTTGTTAAGCAAGGACCTCACGTAATTACAATTTCCAACTACCAGCTGACTTCCCTATTGACTTTGCTTCTGGGAAGCTGGCAGAGAGAAGGCTGCAAATTGCAATCGCACGACCACAGGGCACTATGACGACTGGAAATCTGGGCTAATCACATGATTGCGAGGATGCTGCGATGGCCGGAATTTTGAGGATTGTTCGTAAGTACCTGTTAGATAGTGGGTAGAGATGACAGGAGACAGACTTCCAAAGCAGCTCTTTATTTCAGCTCTTGTATCAGTAACCAGCAAAGAGCAGTCTGACAGCTTGCCCTTTTAAGGGAGCTGTCAGACAGACCAGCCAATAGCGTTTGAGCTTTTTCCCGCTCAAACGCTGGACCTGGTTGGAACCATGCAACATAGTTTAAACAGTTAGAACATAACACCCCTCCCCTCCTGGATGGAGCTGTCCAGCATACGTAATCACGCAGGTAGGCGGGGCGTTTTGGAGCACTACTAGACCTGCGCAATACAGATGGTGGTGAGGCAGC